>CAIGQW010054176.1:5898071-5917814 GCA_903798125.1 Danio choprae
TTTATTTATTTATTTATTTATTTATTTATTTATTTATTTATTATCAAAAACTACTTCAGATAAATCATGGAAGCCTATTAAGGAATAGTTTAAATAAAAAATACTTAATGCAATTTTATCATATTATTATTGTTTTTAAAAAAAATAAAAATACTTATAATTTTGATTAATAAATTAATTACAGGAAAATTTACTGCAAATAAAAATTTTGCCAGCCCTGTTAAAAGAACGATGCATTCAATAAATTAAACAAAAAAGACCCCTCACACCTGTGGAACCCCTTTATTCCTCCACATGGAAAGATTCCCTTACATCCACAAGCAGAAAAGACAGAAGTTGCAGGCTTTCATTCCTCCCCCACTGTCCTCAACAGAGGCCAAAGTTCACCATGGTGACAAATGCATTGAGGCATCAACTGATCTCGTTCTCCATCGACTCTCTTCTCCATTTTTCCCCCCTCCCTGGCACTCGGGTGTCTTTCCATCCCCAAAGAAAGACGTCAGGCACTCAGTCAATTAGGCACAGATGGCGAGATTACAGCGAGAGAGAGAAGGGTGAGAGGGGCCTGTGTTAAACGCTGAGGAACACACACACCAGACAGGAGAAACAGCACTGCGGGGACAATCCAACACAAGAAAACGAAAGAAAAAGAGAGGGAGAAGGACAGGGTCATAGGGGCTGTGCGAGAAGGGAAAAAAAATGAGAGAAGTGCCTCATTGAATATTGAGAAGGGCTGCTATTCCCTGCTTTCCGGAGGCATGGCCTTGTTGTACAGCTACAGATGTAGATGCACTAAATGGATTGTTGTGATAAGAGACTCAAGTGATTCAGGAATAGAAACCAACAGTCTAATTTACACTGAAAATATGTTTTTTTCAGATGCACGCATGGGTCTGATATTATAAAGGAATGATCCTGATTCATTTGTATTTAGAACACACTACAGACCATAGTCAGAATATCTCCGTTTATAGATTAATTGGGTTTGCTTTAATGCATGTGCAATGGAAATATTGCATTTAAATGTTATGTTTGTATTATTGCTGAAGCACTCTCATCACTTTTCTCCAACAGTTTGAGCTGTAAACTACAAATAAATTAATTAATAAATGTATGTATTTATTAATTTATTTATTTATTTAATTATATAATATTTAGTACTGGGGTTGACAAGCTGATTGCAAAATAATAATAATAATAATAATAATAATAATAATAATAATAATAATAATAATAATAATAATAATAATAATAGGGCCTCACAGTGGTGCAGTGGGTAGCACGTTCGCCTCACAGCAAGAAGGTCGCTGGTTCGAGCCCCGGCTGGGTCAGTTGGCGTTTCTGTGTGGAGTTTGCATGTTCTCCCTGTGTTGGTGTGGGTTTCCTCCGGGTGCTCCGGTTTCCCCCACAAGTCCAAAGACATGCGGTATAGGTGAATTGGGTAGGCTAAACTGTTCGTAGTGTATGTGTGTGAATGGGTGTGTATGGATGTTTCCCAGAGATGGGTTGCAGCTGGAAGGGCATCCGCTGCGTAAAACATATGCTGGATAAGTTGGCGGTTCATTCCGCTGTGGCGACCCCAGATTAATAAAGGGATTAAGCTGAAATGAAAATGAATGAATGAATGAATGAAGCTAGTTAATTTTAAAATTTCACACTTAAATTCATATGTATTTTTCCAATCCTGCGTCCTAATTCTTTTGGAGTCAAAATGGAATTTTATAGAGTTCTCAATTCATTTCTGAATAGTGTGCAACCTTAACATTAATGTCAGATCTTTTTGAATAATCACTTCACAAATAAAGGTAATTTGAAATATAATGGAACATTATACATTTAAGCTGCTATTGTGCAACTTGCAAAATCCACTCTCCATTCATTGTGTGATCAAGGGGGTAATAAAATATAACATTTACACAAATGAAAGAAAGACTGCTTTGGAATGTTTTTATATATATACACACACATTTTTCCTGAACCATCCCTTTAACACATTCTCTCTGCCATTACCATTTGTCACATCATATACATACTATTCTTTCCTTCACATATCTGGCCTCGTCTTGAGGATCAGACCGGCTAGTTGGACTTTGAAGCTCTAGCCGGTTGATAGTCTTTCTATCTCACCATCAGGGCCTTTCAGATAGGGCGGCACATCACAGAAGCAGGCTGACAGAACATCCATCCAGCCTGGGTGACCAGCTTCCACCAGGCCCCCTCTGTAAACCTCCCCGGATGACGCTTCTCTACTGCTCTTCAAACAAACCCTGGCTCTAAACTCCCATGGAGCTCTGGTGCAGCCTCTGAGACGGAGAGGATACTGAGGGATGGAGGGAAAGATGGAGAGAGCGAGGAAAAAATAAAAAGAAAGCGGGAGATCTTATATTTAATAAGTAAACCGATGCTGGCGCAGGGCAGACCGGTCTCTTGGGCCGGGCTCAGCCAGCCATTTCTCAAGCAAAGTGAAGGATTTGGGTTAGATACAGAAAACCCACGAGATGCTCTCTGGCATTTTTCGCATGCGGAGGATATTAGAGCAGAAGGTGAGAGAAGGAGGGAGGGTGAAAGAAGGATATGCCCCTGGTATCCATTCATTTTCGCTCTGTCTTGATGCCATTTGTGCAAATGATGATGGCAAATGCAGGTGTGAGAACTTCAATTCCTCTGTCAAAGGTGAGGGAGAGAACGGTAACTAGGGAGTGATTTAAAAAAAAAAGGAGATCTTAGTGGGGAAAGGCAAGGAAAAAGTCCTTGGCGGAGTTTCAATTAAGGCGTTGTTTTAATCACCTAGACCTACATAGCAATGAAAAACACATTCCCTCATGGTGGAGGAGAGAGTAGCAGCCATGTTCGATTAACTACAAAAAGGAGGTTCTGGTACCAGTTGCATCACAATTTACAAGTGGTTACAAGCACTGTTGAATGAACAAATTCATGTTACGTGGTTTAAAAATTGTGGAAAAGCAAGTCAATTCTATGGAGTTGGTTGGATGGATGGATATACTTACTGTAATTTTGATTGTAACCAATGCATTTTGTTAGTTGTAAATGCTTTTGTTTTCCTGTTGTAGATGCTTGTGAGGTCAAATTTTCTGTACAACCACAAAAGACCAAATCCATATACTGACCTCATTTTTAAACATTACGAGGCATGTTGTTGAAGCACTCAAGCCAAACTGTCCCGGAATCCATTCATTTCGCCTTCTCGATGTGGTTTTTGCAAATGATGATGGTGAATGCAGGTGTAAGAACTTCAATTCCTCTGTCAAAGGTGAGTTAGAGAACGGTAACTAGGGAGTGATTTAAGGAGAAGATCATAATGGGGAAAGGCAAGGAAAAAGTCCTTGGCGAAGTTTCAATTAAAGCATTGTTTAAAACACCTAGACCTACATAGCAAAGAAAGTCATATTCCCTCATGGTTGAGGAGAGCGGGGAAGCCATGTTTGATAAACAACTCCTGCAAATCAGAGGTCCTGGTACTAGTTGCGTCAGAAGTTACAGTGGGTTAGTACTGTTGAATAGGGCTGCATGATATATCATTTCAGCATCGATATCCTAATGTGCACATCTGCAATTATCGATTTAAAATTTGCATGTGTTTTTAAGGTCTGTGACTGCGTAAGTATTTGAAGTGAATATAATAAGCCATCTGGGCACAATAAATTATAACGTTTGCAGCTTAAACATTAATTGTATTCTGTCCCTGGATACGGTTAGACTCCTCAGAAAATCATAAAACACATTTCATTGATATTTTTGCTCTATTGTATTTACTTGTAATTTTTTATTCGTTTTTATGCAGATTCGCTCCCCTACCAAATCCTCCCAATCAATCTAAAATTAGGAATCCTTTACAATTAGAGTTATTCAAGTAATCTGGTGAAATTGTATTCGTATTTCAATATATATTGCAGAAAAACTAAAGATAGCAATGTCAGTTTTTTTCCCCCAATATTGTGCAGCCCTACTGTTGAAAGAACAAATTCATGTTATGAAGTTTAGAAATGTGTGTGAAAGCAAGTAAATTAAATGGAAATGGTTGGATGGATATGCTAACTGTGACTTTGATAATAATCAGTGGGTTTTGTAGATGGTTTTTCTGTTGTATGTCAAATGTGGTCAAAATGTGTTCATAAAACCACAAAAGTTCAGATCCATCCTCTAATTTGTAAACATTATGAGATGTGCTGTTGAGGCATTTATGCCAGACTGGATTTAGATTTGTCGTCTGAGGTTGTAGTTTGAAGGTGAAACTTGTAAAGAGCAAAAGTTCTCTTTTAACATAAATCCATGCTATGTTGTGGCTATTAGAGCAGAAATTTAAGCTGTGAACTCGGTATTGGAGAGTAAGAGAAGGATAAAGCCCTGGTATCCATTGATTTTCACTCTTTAGCTATGCCATTTTTACAAATGATGATGGCGAATGCAGGTGAGACAGAGAACAGTAACTAGGGAGAAATTTAAAATGGACATTTTAGTAGGAAAACGGAAGAAAAACAGTGGCGGAGCTTCAATTAAAGTGTTGTTTTAATCACCTAGACCTACATAGCATTGAAAACACCCTCTGCTTTGTATTCCCTCAAGACTGAGGAGAGAGGGCCAGCCACATTCGATAACCTCCTTCTACGAAATGGAGGTCCTGGTACCAGTTGCGTCAGGAAGATGAGTAAAAGAAATAGGGCAAATCAGGCCTTTAGGCTTCACAGAATGAGTCTCAATTATCAATTCATGACCTTTCCGGAATGATTTTAACTCGCATATATTTATAGCCATACCTTTTAACACGACGGTTCTCGAACAATGAGTTTTGAGAAACAAAAACCCATTGAACTGGTGAGGCAACGCCTGCCAGGAAAGACAAGGACTGTTCAAGGCCTTCCATCACCGTCCGTTTTCCTCCCAGCTGGAAGAGGAAGCAGTTCGTTTGGAGGTTTGGAGCCTCCAGGGGGAAGCCGACTGACTAGCTGTCCTTGCTCTCATGCCTAACACCGGGAATCCCAACGGGGTTTCAAGGTACAGCGACTCTGCTCCGTGGCAACGAATGAAATCCTGTCATATAAATAATGGACAGAAATGAAGGAGAATAGCTCACAGTAGCCCTGTTAGATATTTGCCCAGAAACCGCAGATGCTCTGGAATAGGCTTCATAACAGCCCAACTACAAAGGACTCCACTTCTGCTGGCCCTCTGTGGATATCGCAAGGGACAGCCAATCATGAAACCCGCTCCAGAACATTTAATCTGGGACTTTATGCTTAGGCAACTGCTTGAGATTGCTGTCTTTCATATGCACCGTATTTGTGTACAATAAAAACTGTTATTATTATGTTATGTTATAGTTTGATATGAATTTTATGCTCATATTTATGCATTTTTAACCTAAATCACAGCAGCATCCATCTATGAAGGATGTAGTCTGGTAAATGAAGAGTTCAGATGCAAAAACAAAAAGTGCTGTCAGACATTTCCATCAAAAATGAGCATTATTCTCAGCCTCCTTTGTTTATGTTGAGTTATTTCACTTTGAAGATTATGAAAAGAACTTACTCTTTGCCATAAATGTGAAATTACTGAACCTACACTCAGGAGCCTGATAAATATGCTCATTTTAGAAGAAAATTTCAGACAGCATTTAGAGGTTTTTGCATCTGAACTCTTCAAATATGTATGCAGAAGTCGCACAGCTGTTTTTTCTAACTTTCTAAAATGTTTAAATATGCAGTCTGTCAGCCAATCGTACCATTTACTTCTGAGTGTAAAATCTGTCAAGCTATTCTGGGTTTCCTGATGAATGGGGTCAAAATGGGACAGAAAATAGCTTATGCTTAAATTATGTTTTTTGATGTCAAAATCTTGTTAACATCAAGATTCAATGTGATGCACAAGCACTATTAAATAAACAAACCTATGTTACATGACCAATTTAAAAGTATGTAAAAAGGCAACTATGGTTTTGATCGCAATCGCTAAATCGTTTTTGTACAACAAGGGTATGAATACCTTTGTATATATTGGCTTTCTCACAACATCTCCCTACTGATCATTGCATAAAAATGTCAAAATCAGACACGTAGGCTAAAAGAAAGAGACCAAAATTTGCTCACAATTTTGAACTCTGATATGCATTTTTAGCATACCAACATTACAGGTCTAATTTAACACCGAATGTTACATGCCACTGAGCGTTTCCATCGTTTTTCAACGTAAACATGCCAGAGAGACACATTCACGTCTCGCATCTTTTGCAACACATCGTACAGCATTCTAAAAATACAGTGCTATGAAGAAGTTCAAAAATATATTTCTAGACCTTTAGGCATTTATTTTCATTCCACTAGCATGTGTCTTTGCATGTGTAAATGCAAAAATGTGTTCTGTGTGAATGGTTTGAAATTCTGCCAGTTTTTATTTTAGAGCTATCATGCAAAAAAAGGATCATCAGTATGCAACTTTCATTATAGCGAAGCTTGCCTGTGCATTCATCAAAATATCTGTTTTGAGTTGCCCAGAAATGAGTCACACTGAATTTGCGTTCAGAACTGCAGTTTTTTTTTTTTTTAAGTGTAGAATTTACCTTGAAACAGAAATTGGTTGTACATTTTACAAATAATTAAGGGCAAATAACACACTGTTCTATAGGGAAATAGAATGTCATATTCAATATAAGGCAACCCAGGCTCATTCTGAAAACATACTGCTATTTACATTTCTGGAGAGCGCCAAATACGTCCCAGTGTTTTCGTGAATCCACCAGAGGCCGCTGTGTACGCATTTTGAGATCTCAAATTTCTCTCGCGAGTGTCATTCATGCCTGCTGTTCTTGCATAAATCCACCAGCGGCCACTGTCGACTGACTGACTGTCGACTGACTGACTGACTGACTGACTGACTGTCGACTGACTGACTGACTGACTGACAATGCTTGACTGACCGATCGACTGACCCACCCTCCTTCCCTAAACCCAACCAATAATGTTTTCAAAATCACCGATTGACCAGCGCCCACCCACTTCCCTAAACCCAACCGACAGTTTTAAAAAGCAATCTAGAAAAAGAAAAGCCCTCGCCTGATTTTACCACATTTTCAGATTTTACCACATTCTCACTCTGTTATTTACTTGTTTATTTTAGTTTTTGGATTCTGTTTGTTGTCTTACCCGCTTTCTGGAACCGTTTTCCACCGGACTCGAACACCGTCTTGGTCAACTCATCTCTGCGTCTCAAGTCCGCCGAAGTACGCTAACTGGACAAACTGTTAACAGCGGGAAAGCAGTCCATACGGAGGTAAGCGGTCAGCTGGTAAGCGTGAAAAAGAACCGCGTCATACCGCTTGGTAGTGTTCGTTTTAAAGACGAACTGCAGCCATACGTACTTCTGGCTACATAATTCGCAATCTCCAGAAATGTATATAGGGCTACATTTTCAGAATGAGCCTATGTTAATATAAGATCATGATTGTTTGTTTGAATGTATCTTGTAAAAATATTGTGGGTTCAACACAATTAATTTGTGTTGGGAAAACCTATTCGTTTTTACAAATTTAAGTGGATTGAACACAAAATAATTAAGTTATCCCAAAGAAAACCCACCAAGAATTGTTTCAGCTTATTTTAAATAGTTTGAACAAACAGCAAACATTCAAAAAAAAAAAATATTTTTTATATTTACTTATTTAAAATGATCTGAAACAACACAATTCTTGAGTTGTTTTGGGACAGCTTAATTGTTTTGTGGGGAGACACGGTGGCTCACTGGTTAGCACTGTCACCTCACAGCAAGAAGGTCAATGGTTCGAGTCCCGGCTGGGCCAGTTGGCATTTCTGTGTAGAGTTTGCATGTTCTCCTGTGTTCGAGTGAAATTCCTACGGGTGCTCCGGTTTCCCCCACAGTCCAAAGACATGCGCTATAGGTGAATTGAATAAGCTAAATTGGCCATAGTGTATGAGTGTGTGTGAATGAGAGATTGTATGGGTGTTTCCCATTACTGGGTTGTGGCTGGAAGAGCATTCGCTGCGTAAAACATATGCTGGACAAGTTGTCAGTTCATTCCGTTGTGGTGACCCCTGATTAATAAAGGGGCTAAGCCGAAGGAAAATGAATGAATGAATAATTGTTTTGTGTTCAATCAACTTAAAATTGTAAAAACCATTAAGTTAACTTAATTTGCGTTAGGATGGCATAAAGGGATTGTGTAGAACCCAGCATTTTTTACAGTGAATGTCATTTTTTCAGTTCATTTCTTAAAAATCTTGCAATTTTCTTAAATTTAATAATTACAAACAATTACAGTAAAATAGTCAATGCCAAATTGAAATTAATGCAAATCTCTGACATATATATGTGTGAAAAATTTTTTATGAGACTTTTCATCTTTGTGTAAAATGTCACTTTAAAGCAGACAGAGGATGTTAACTCTATTGTAAAAGAAATCAACTCTCTGCTGGGTTTAATCCATCTTTCCTTTCACTTGAATCATGAGAACAGTGACCTTTTGCTTTTAGCGATGGTGCTTAAACCCAGGCCCAGACCTATTAACCGGAGGTGAACAGCGATAGAACATTAGCTCTTCCTTTAAGAAAACCTTTTTTCCTTGCTCTAAAGTCCAGTTAATAGTTCAACGGCTGAGCTGCAAGTGTGATATATTTAAACGTTCTGGGCAGTTCTCCAAATGTCACCTGCCATTTCCTGCTAGCCAATTCACTTACTGCTCTGTGCAAAGGCTTAATATAGAGGTGGACACTTTGCTTCTGTTTGATATGCAAGTGCAAACATGAAATCCATGGGGGAGCTGCTAATATTTACTTTAATACATTTCTGGAGATGGAAAATGAAGTTTCGACAGCAACTATTTGAGATATAAGCATAGCAAACTGTAAAGCAAGCATCTCTTTTTCTCTCTAAAGGCCTGTTCATACCAGGAATGAGCTGCTGTTATGACGTCTGGAGCTTTAACACATACAGTAGTACTATTGAATGAACAAATCGGTGTTATGCAGATAACGAGCAAGAGGGACAGCAAACACATTAAATGCATATGGAGGGTAACTATGTTATTGATCATAATCAGTCAATCTTTTTTTTCTTTATAAGATTTATTTAAATGTTAAATATTTGCTTATTTGTTAAATGAGTTTAAATGCAGACAATGATCCATATACTGCATGTTGGAATGTACTCTTCTAGAATAAAAGGCGTTGGGTAGCTTTACTTTAAAGGTGCAGTATGTAAGTTTGATACCCAGTGGTTGAACTAGGTATTGCACTCCTGGATCAAAACAAACGCAAGTGAAGGTTGCTAGATTGAGGACCAACAGAAGCGAGTCTGACGATGAAGCCTAAAGGCTGATTTAAATCGTGTTCTATATAAAAGCAACAACACGCAATAGAAGGAATATTTTCTATATTAAAATGAGTTTTTGTTCTAACCAACACCTCGAATTGATATATTAGAAACCACAGAAAACTGACAATGCTCACCTCAGGTACACCTCATGTGCTTTATTCAGTGTTAAATTGAAGTGAGTTTGAATGCCATTTTACATGACATTTATTGCCATACTAATACTAAGTAATATTTATATTATTTTCTATTTAATAACCTCCTGTGGAACTCTGAATCTGAGTCTGAGTCTGCTACTGAGTCTGAATCTGAGTCTGCTACTGTCCACCGGAGGTTGCACTTCAGTTGCGGGCGCATGCTTTGAGAGCCTTTCTGAATGAATGAATGAAATACGTGGTTTTCCAACAAGGCAACCCGGGGTGCTAAATTATAATTGGCTAAACTGGCAGTGGGCGAGTTAAAATACCCAAAACAAGACAGCGTTCTGACACATAACAGACATTTTCAAAGCAGAATAATTGACTTGTTATAAGAATGTTCAATGTGCAAAGAAAGTTCACTTGGCATGTTTCTTAAATATCTGCAAACATATTATGATATTTCTATGCTTTAGAAGCATAATAGAAACACATACAGCACCTTTAATTATTTTAACACTATCTGTAAATTAGCAGTTTTCCATATTTTGTGATTCATGTTTTTGTTTTATTTTTCCCCATTTATTTATGCGTTTAAATTGCATTATGGGACCTTGATTTTTTTATAGTTTAAAGTGATATATTGTCTGGGTTGGAGTTGTATTTTACGGTACAAAAACCTTGCAATAAACTACCAGTACATTTTCTGTTATTTTACAGACTTATTACTCTATATATTATTTCTTATACATTAAAATAATATAAACTATTAACCGTAGAGTTAAATTTTAAACACCAAAAGTCGACAGAGCAGAGATCAATGTCCCATAATGAAATTCATTCATTCATTTTCATTTCGGCTTAGTCCCTTCACCAATCTGGGGTCGCCACAGCGGAATGAACTGCCAACTTATCCAGCACATGTTTTACGCAGCGGATGCCCTTCCAGCTGCAACCCATCT
Organism: Danio choprae; assembly: GCA_903798125.1. NCBI lineage: Eukaryota > Metazoa > Chordata > Actinopteri > Cypriniformes > Danionidae > Danio > Danio choprae. The sequence continues at coordinate 5,908,510 of CAIGQW010054176.1, forward strand.
CTGGGAAACTTAATGAAATTCACAATCGTAAATATATGAAAAAAACTATATAAAACTAAAAATATATGAGTATATTTAATTCACTTCTTTAAAATTTACTCAGTATTTAATTTTAACTACATTTATAAAAATCTTAAAAAAAAAATAATTCATAGGTAATGTTTTTGATTGTATGTAAATTACATAAGCTTATTTAGCTAAATTAGATGTAAGCAAATCCATAATTTGCTCAAAGAGAGCTATGAAAAGTGGACAAAGGACACACATTAAAACCCCAGGTGTAAATGGGAATGTGTGTCCCTTTTCTGCTTCTGATCCAATCTATCAAAACTTATCTCCATACCAAATGTAAACCAGGCCATAATTCTCATCCTTGCTGTGAAAAGGCCTGCTTCTCTTCATAAGCCATAAGTATTACAGTACTTTTAAAGAATATATGTTGCTGCGCAGACCAAACAAATCAAGCAACGAAAAGGACAAGATGGTCCAATCTTCTCCAAATCACCAAAAGTGCCAAGTGAGGCTATTCCCCTCAACACTGTAACAGTTTTTTTGACCTGTGACTTCTGACAATAGGCTTTCTTGGCCTCTTGACCCAAGCTAACCCTACAGGATTTGCAGGTGCTGCCTTCCGGTCACTCCTCTCGAGCTGGTGAAGTCTCAAGAGACCCCGGGAACGACAACTACCATCGATCCAGGGTGAAATGTCATCCCAGCAAAGAGCCAGCAGGGATAAGGAGGCCACTTTTCAATCCCAAGTATGAGGAAGAAAACTGTAAGATCAATTGAGGGGAAAAAAACTAAACTAAACAATGAGCAACAAATCCAACAAAACAAAGTAATATCATCAAATGCATGACTTTCATGTAACACATAAATAACTTTTACTGCTAACAAATGTATCCCCTAAAAAAGAAAAACACTTCAACATAATGTGCTTGAAGAGCGGAAGGCAAGCTATTCATTAAGCACATTACAAGGCTAAGAAAATGCATTAACGCCTGCATTGAGCTCTTTGAGCATGTAATTTCTCTTTGTTCTGACTTCTTAAGCATGTTATTAAAAGCATGTTAGAGAGGAGCCATTAAGCCTCTTCACGCTGCACGTACGTTATATAAAGGATGAGAGGCCGCATACAGGTTTGACAGGTCAGGTCTGACCGTGGATCAGCAGTTTTTAGTAAGTTGGGAATGTAGAACAGGCTACGGATGACCTCGCTGTCTGCGATCTCACTGAGTCGGAAATAAGGAATGGGATTAAAACGACGACCCGAGGCCTGAGGATTCCCGGGAGACGGAGGTGGAGAGATGAAGATTGGCCGAGACAACGGAGAGCAGCATCAAGGCCCCAAGCTGCACGCCGTAATGAAAGCACTTCCAGGCGATGTGAACACAGGGAACTGAGCATATAAACACAAACTTATTCACTGTGCTGGAAGATGGATGGTCAGCAAATGTTGCTTCTGAGTGTGTGATGTGAGAGGGAATGAGAGAGATGGAGGAGGAGGAACAGATATGAGAGGATTGGTGCAAGTAACAGATGGGGTGAAGGAATGGGGTTTCTTAAAGAACAATCACCTCCAGCTCCGACTGGAGAGGCTTTTCTTTTCCCCAGGTGATTCCTTAAACACAATAACAAGACTTCTAAAGAGGAAAACACAGTCCGGTGTGAGGCGAGACAAAGGCATGAAAAATAGACTTGTCATACTTAAAGTAGTAAAAAAAAAATTAATCCCTTTAAAGCGCTTTGTGTAGCGTGGGGGGTGAATTATTTTACCTGTATCAATGGAAGTCTCCGGGGTAGGCTAATAGCTGTCTGCTGTTTGCTTTTTTTATCTTGTATTTTATATAGTTTTTAAGAAAATGCTGAGACAGATTATTCCGAGGTGAGTTATGAATTGAGCAAAAGAGTTTTCAACAAATTGGCTAAGTGAGCAGGGAATTATTATTGTCATTTTTTTTAAGTCAATATTAATGTTTTATTTATTTTCAAGGGTCATCCGGCTGCTGTGTGCCAATGAGAATGCTGTTGGATGATGAAATACAATATCCTTCTTGGCCCTCTCTATAGTTTTATTTTTGTCTTACTGAATATTTTTCTTGGAGATACATTGCATTATTATAGAACAGTTGGCTGTGAACATTGGGTTTCATTCACTAATAATGTCATTTAAGTGTGAAGTGAATGGAAAATTTATCATTTTGAAGCATCAATTAATACTTTAGATTCTAATAATAAATTAATCTAAAGATGAAACTAGATTTCAAGTATCAAAACCATAAAATCATAAATCTGCTTTAAATGGATTTTCTGATCAAACATTTTTACCATGTTTTACCCAAGATGCCAATTCCGTGTACCAACAGTTTATATACAACATACTTTGAGGATGAATACAAATGAAAATCATTTGAGGATGCTTAAAAGACAGTAAGATATGCAAGTAAAGAAATATGCTTAAATATACAGTAAATGTTACTATTTTTAATGAAAATGCAAACATCTTGGTATTAACAGGTATTATGAGCTTCCTTTGTCTTAACCTTTTCCATTTTCTCCTCTTTTTTGGGTCCATTGGCTTTGAATTTATATAATTTTAAAAGAAATTCAGATTTTATGCACAAACATTGGCACAATTAAAGGTTGCATTAAAAAAAAAGTTTACAAGTAATGGCAGCTGTCATCCTCTGTTTCTCGTTCTCTGTATTCTACGCCCACTGTTTCTGCACTACACAGATGCACAACCTATGCTAATTTTACAAGCAAGTGCCAAAAAGTCTGTCCATCAATCTGGCAACCTGAGAAAGACACTCTGCATTCCATTCTGGTGCAGATGACATTCGCCCAAACCATTTCTGACAGAAGCGGTTAATGAAAGTGTGGTCATGCATCAAAAAAAAAAAAAAACAGGATCTCCATCAAGCTGTCGCTGTCTTCTCAAGGCTGGTGAGAAGAACCAAAATACACACAGTGACTAAAGCCATATGTCTGCCCACTCATCCTATACATCTGGGTGTTTTTGTGTGTAAAAAGTGTGTTTTTCTGTACTGTAGCCTTTAATGAAATGTGTGATTTATGTGCTGCTGAAGGTGGGCCGCCTGGTCTCCAGAGGGTCTACTGCAAGGAATAGGTGAGGAGACAAAATCCACTTATAGGCCAAGAACATTTATTTTAGAAGACTGTTATCGAAGAGATTCCAGGTTTTCTAATAATTCCGTAATAGTTCCATTAATTAACCATTTAGTCTGACTTAAATGTTCCACACACAAAGCTATCATACGACTTGAAATGAAAGTGTATAAATCAGGAACCACTTTTGGTGTATTTAGAGTCGCTGGCAAAGACTCACCGTAATAGGCCAATAGGGACACTACATCAATAATAAAAAGAAAAAAAACTAAAGAAAAAAGAAAAGTGAAATCACTCACAACTCCTTGACCTTTTGTTGTAGTCTCATATATCATAGCAATCTTTGGCTCATTTTGTTTTTCCCATTTTGAATTATTTTTACAAATGAATTTTTTTACCTAATTGAAACCAAAAAAAAGGGCCTCACAGTGGCGCAGTGGGTAGCACGTTCGCCTCACAGCAAGAAGGTCGCTGGTTCGAGCCTCAGCTGGGTCAGTTGGCGTTTCTGTGTGGAGTTTGCATGTTCTCCCTGTGTTGGCGTGGGTTTCCTCCGGGTGCTCCGGTTTCCCCCACAAGTCCAAAAACATGCGGTATAGGTGAATTGGGTAAGCTAAATTGTCCGTAGTGTATGTGTGAATGGGTGTGTATGGATGTTTCCCAGAGATGGGTTGCAGCTGGAAGGGCATCCGCTGCGTAAAACATATGCTGGATAAGTTGGCAGTTCATTCCGCTGTGGCGACCCCAGAATAATAAAGGGACTAAGCCGAAATGAAAATGAATGAATGAATGAATGAAACCAAAAAATGATCCAAAGTCAGTAACTCTTAATAATACAGGAAACCTAGATAGTGTTAGTTATATAGTTATCTAACTATTCCGGCATATGTTTTTCACAGCGGATGGCCTTCCAGCCGCATCCCAGTACTTGGAAACACCCATACACTCTTGCATTCACACACGCACTCATACACTATATGGCCAATTTTGTTTACCCAATTCACCTATAGCGCATGTCTTTGGACTATGGGGGAAACTGGAGCACCCGGAGGAAACCCACGCCAACACGGGGAGAACATGCAAACTCCACAAAGAAATGCCAACTGGCCCAGCCGGGACTCGAACCAGTGACCTTCTTGCTGTGAGGCGACAGTGCTAACCACTGAGCCACCCCATGTGAATGCACATATAACCAATAATAAACCAAGCCAATAAAAAATTCATAAAGGAAACATTAGCGTAAAAGCAAATGCTATATATAGTCACTTTTATGTATTTCATGCTGAGCTGTTGCAATGATTTGAGAGCAATAAACATCACAGTCATTTGAGCAGATTCCCCAATGAACATAAGCAGATGAAAGCGCGAGAGAGAGAGAGAGAGACAGAGAGAGAGAGAGAGACAGCTTGAATGTTAAAGGTTAATTACCGTTCATAAAATGGAGAAAGTACAGGGTTGACCATTTAAGACTTAATTAGGTGGTGTGGCGTACTTAGTCAATGGCGAGAGAAAGAGGCAGAGAGTCGGAGTTAACCTGTTTACAGATCCAAATTAAAGCTGACACAACAACAAAGCACCGTGAATGAGTTAGGCAAATGAAAGAATCTGTTTTTCTGCACAAATAGGCCAATCATTTAGGACACACACTTCCACTTTCCTCCTCAGGGACTGCAACAGCAAAGGATTTAACTCATCAAAGGATGAGTGCGTGTGTGTGTGCGTATGCGTGAGTGTGACAGAGAGGGAGGGATGGAGTGTTCATTGGTGCACATCCTTCGCCAGTGTATCTGCATGTAATGGAATTGCATGTGTCCTCTAGTGCATGAGATGATTTGTTTTTCAACTTGTGTCCACGAGTGTGAACGCGCACCACCCGGACTGTGAAATGTAGGAATTTACTAATAACGATTTGTGCTTGCTGATAGTGCCGTTTATTTGCACTCCTCTGTATGTTGTTTTTAGTAGCACACAAGTCTGAGGATTTATGCAAATCAGGCAATGGCGAAATAGTGTGGCGCATTATTTTGATCTTTGATCATTTTGTGGTTAAATGTTTTTGGTTTTTTTTGCGATTTTTATTTTTCTGAAAGTTCATTCATTCATTCATTTTCATTTCGGCTTAGTCCCTTTATTAATCTGGGGTCACCACAGCGGAATGAACTTATCCAGCATATGTTTTACGCAGCGGATGCCCTTCCAGCTGCAACCCATCTCTGGGAAACATCCACACACACCCATTCACACTCATACACTACGGACAATTTAGTCTACCCAATTCACCTGTACCGCATGTCTTTGGACTTGTGGGGGAAACCGGAGCACCCGGAGGAAACCCACGCCAACACAGGGAGAACATGCAAACTCCACACAGAAACGCCAACTGACCCAGCCGAGGCTCGAACCAGCGACCTTCTTGCTGTGAGGCGAACGCGCTACCCACTGCGCCACTGTGAGGCCCTTTTCTGAAAGTTGTAAAATTAATTAAGTTTTAAAGTTATAGGTGTAGTGATATTCAAACCAAACCGAAAAAAAGTGGTACACCCACAATGCTATAAACCCCAATACTCTCATAGTGTACCAAGGTGTATTTGAACTTTAAATATGTATAGACATCTATAAAACAGCTTGTGAATGTCACCAACATACTGGGTGCCATGTAGGCATTCCTTAATGGTATTTAAATACTGAGTGAAATGCTATGCACAAAAATAAATGTACTGTAGCACAAAGTATTTGTTTCTGACTATTCTGTAGTGTAGATATTTATTTTTAGTTTACCCAGACCAGCTGACTGCACTAAGCAGAAACATGTAAAGCCAGTGTTTCCAGTGTATACGTGTTTTTAAGTTTATTATTGCTATTATTAATTCAGAAGTAATGTGCCGGGGCACACAAAGCCAAAATATGGTTTGTGTCTGGTTTCGTCTGGATTAAAAAGTTGTTTGTGAACACCAAACAGACAGCAGCTGACTGAAAAGTGTGTGTGTGTTCTGCGTCTGCGTGAGAGGATGTGTCTTTCCACACACACGAGTGTCGGTAGTCTTCTCATGCCACAAAGGGAAACCGGAAATGCGCACAAAGCATACATAAAGCAGTCCAGTACCATTATCAGAATCATTTTCACAACGGATGGATTTGCTTGTTTAGATATGTCTGATAATCTAACAATCCATATCGCTTGCAAATCTTTGAGAAATGTAGTGAAATTACGTCAGGCTTCTTTGTGTTCCTTCTTGACTTGAATTGTTTACTTGGTTAAATTACTTAATTTTTGAAACTCTGATTCATTGCTGAATAACCAATCAGAGCTAATTTTTCAGTTGGCGGCCAATCCAATGTTAATCCAATGAGAGGTGACCTGTAGAACACACAAAACCATTAAATACTCAACTAAACTGTGGTGTATCGTTACACCCATATTTAAAATACACTTGAAATGTAATTAGTAAATGGCGCTTTATTTGATTGTGATTGTTTAGCTTCAGTGAACTGGTCATTTCTTACGCATTTCTGCTCTATTAGAACATAAATATGAATGAACACCAAAAGGTATGTTTAAATATACACAACAACTTGATGAAATACCAAATGTAATCGCCTTTTCAGTGTTTCTAGACATCAATAAAACAGCTTGTGAATGTCAGCAATATACTGGTTGCCAGGCAGGCATTGCGTAGTGGTATTTAAATACTGAGTAAAAACTATGTGCAAAAAATGAAGTATGAATGAAACTTGAAAGTACTACATTCACCATGTTGTCACTGTCACATGACAAACTACTCAGTTGCATCACTTCACTTCCATTCATAAATCCTCTCCCATGGCCTCATGGGAGAGTACAAATGCACACTTCAGAATCTGACAGGGAACAGTAGGTCATCCGAGTTGTTTTTACAGGTCACACTGTTTTTCTCCTGATATTTAGTAGGGAAAATGATTTTTGATGCAGACTTAAAGGGATAGTTCACCCAAAACTGAAGATTCTGTCATCATTTACTCACTCTTTATTTGTTCCAGAACTGATTGAGTTTCTTTATTCTATTAAACACAAAAGAAGATATTTTGAAGAAAGCTGATAACCTGTAACCATTGCCTTTTATGTCGTTTTTCGACTATGGAAGTCAATGTATACAGGTTTTTATAGCTTTCTTCAAAATATCTTCTTTTGTGTTCAACAGAATAAAGAAATGCATTAAGGTTTGAAACCACTTGGGTGGGTAAATAGTGAGTAAATTTTAATTTTGGGGTAAACTATCCCATTAATTCCCAATGCATAATAGCCACAGCCCTATCTGCTTTTCTCAAAACTGTATAATTAATTTTTATCTTATATATATTTACTTTTTAGATTATTCATTCATTCATTTTCTTTTCTTTTTAGTCCCTTTATTAATCTGGGGTGGCCACAGCAGAATGAACCGCCAACTTATCCAGCATATGTTTTACGCAGCGGATGCCCTTCCAGCCGCAACCCATCACTGGGAAACGTTTTAGATTAGTATTAAACAATTAATATTTTAGATTATATTTATATATTATAATTTCTTAACTATTTTTTCTTCTTAATAATTAATGTTTAAATTATTGTGTGATTGAATAAATAAAAAACTAAAAATCTAAAATAATTGTTAGGAATCTTCTCAAAAACAAGTTTCCACAAAATGCCAATAACTTGCATGGAAAAGACCCTTTTTGCTACCATTCAAACTATGTTGTTTTTGGGTTTTTTGAATTAGTCGCACAACTATACATTTAAAGATGATCAAACTTCAGTACATTAAGCAAATGTACACTTTCCAATGTACCTTTGTGGTCACACACGTACAGTTTCCCATCAGACCCTGCTGTGCCAACACAATGGGGTTGGCAGGTCTCCAGGACAGCACATCTGGTGCTACAGAAGGTGATGGGCACGACTCCGAAACAATGCCAACAACACAGACTCAATACACCGCTGAGAGAGAAGGCGGAGAAAGAAAAAAACACAACTCACAACAGATCTTAAGGACACACAGGCTGTGATCTCTGCTGTATAAGGAGGTAATCAGAGACGTGGTGCTGTAATTTTGAAATCACATACACACAATGGCCCGTATCACAATTATGTGTAGTCTGGCATGCTCTCAACTCCAGGAATGTACATAAATATATGTGTATTTGTGGATATACTGTGGGTACACAGTAATTTGCTGTACTTATAGTGCTATACTTCTCTGGGTGCATTTGAGGCAAAGCAGACGGAGAGCTTTTTGATTTGGCTCAAACGCACGGGAGAAAAGTGTTTTGCTGCAAAATATAAGTATATGATATCACCAATTTTAAAATTTAAAGTGAATGTTTAGTTTATTATTAAAACCCTTATGTCAATAATTCAGAATCTTCGACAAAAGTAGCTTGTGCTCACCAAAGCTGAATTTATTAAATTTTACATAATAAGGACAAAGCAGAGGTCCCTGTGTATATCCAAGTGTCAGAAGTTTTTCTTTATAATATTGTACTTTTGTCCATAGTAACCTTTGTATACATCATGGCTTTACATTTAGTAGGCCTGCCAGTGATCATTTGTAATATGTGCTTGTATTACTTTGTCATGTATGAGAAGAAAAAAAATAAAAAACTTGAATAAAAAAAAAAAATGTAGCGAACATTGTAATGTGAAATGTCATCACTGTTTTAATTAACTTTTTTTATTTGAATATATTTTAAAATAAAAGTAATTTCTGTTATGGCAAATCTGCAATGATTATTTTTCCATCACTCCAGTGATGTAATGAAAAATCCATAATCCTTCAGAAATCATTATAATGTGCTGATAAATAAAGTATTATTATTATTATTATTATTATTATTATTATTATTATAGTTGTGCTGCTTCATATTTTTTGTGCAAACTGTGAACATTCAAAGTCACCATTCAAGAGTATTTTTTTTATCTTAATTTAATCTCATTTTTTAAATAAGAAATTATTTAACAAAGGTGTAAAAAATCTGTTCAACTTGTACATTAATTCATAAATATGTGTACCGATAATTATAATTGCTTAGAAATACATTGGTTTCAAATAAATCCTCTTTTTGTATTTTATTCCTGAAAGAATCTTGAAACAAATGTATCATAATTTCCAAAAAATCATTATTATTATTATTATTATTATTATTATTATTATTATTATTATTAT
>CAIGQW010054176.1:5917824-5934432 GCA_903798125.1 Danio choprae
TATTATTATTATTATTATTATTATTATTATTATTATTATTATTATTAGTAATATTATTATTAATTATTAATAATAATAATAATAATAATAATAATAACAATAATAATAATAGGGCCTCACGGTGGCGCAGTGGATAGCACGTTCGCCTGACAGCAAAAAGGTCGCTGGTTCGAGCCTCGGCTGGGTCAGTTGGCGTTTCTGTGTGGAGTTTGCATGTTCTCCCCGTGTTGGCGTGGGTTTCCTCCGGGTGCTCCGGTTTCCCCCATGAGTCCAAAGACATGTGCTATAGGTGAATTGGGTGAGCTAAATTGTCCATAGTGTATGAGTGTGAATGGGTGTGTATGGATGTTTCCCAGAGATGGGTTGCAGCTGGAAGGGCATCCGCTGTGTAAAACATGTGCTGGATAAGTTGGCGGTTCATTCCGCTGTGGCGACCCCAGATTAATAAAGGGACTAAGCCGAAATGAAAATGAATGAATGAATAACAATAATAATCTTTCAATTAACATAATAAAATGTTTATTTAAATAAAACTTTTTTTCAAAACCATTAAAAAATATATATTTACTCCAAATCTTTGACTACCAGTGCATGTTTTTATAGATTTTTTGTATTGTTTTCATTAATATAACTTTAATTAAGCCGATCCTTATGTTGACATTTAAATCCCCCTTTACCTTCAAAAAACATTAATAACTAAAGCACAGATATTCCTTCTGATCTTTTAATTTAATATGAGATTATCAAAGATGCATATAAATTCATTATAAAACTGAGATCAAAATTCTCATGGAGATGAAGTACAGCATGTCACACTACAGGACGTCAGATTTGCAAAAATCTGTTCACTCTTTTATACTTCTGAAGCAAAGTACCAACATGGACATGGACAGCCTCAAAAGTTCATCAGAGGGTCTTGATGTTTTAAACATGATTATGCGGTTATAGTACACATTCCCTGTTTTTTTAGTAGGCTGATCAAAAAAATAATAATAATAATAATAATAATAATTGTGCAATTTTGCTCATGTTGATGAAGTTTTTCCTGTAATAAAATCCTCTATTATCTCACATTTCAATTGCAAGACTTCCCTTTTATATCAAAAGCTTTTACGATCTGTTTAGTTTTGGATATTCCTGTGCCAGATGTGCTGCTTCATCATTTTGTGCAAACTGTCTTATGCCACTATTCAAAAGTAATTATTACAAGTACATTTCATTAGAAATTATTCAACAGCAATGTATAACAGACTCATTTATAAACTTATTTGTTGATTCATAAAAGTGAATACAGGCATTTTTAATCTATTTTAAATTCTTTAAAATGTTATCTCTGAAAAAAAAAAGTAATATAAGATCCACAAGAACATTAAGCATTAAAACATAAGAATCATTGACAACAACTATTACTATTATTATTCATTCATTAATTTTCTTCACCTGGGGTCGCCACAGCGGAATGAATCGCCAACTTATCCAGCATATGTTTTAAGCAGCGGATCCCCTTCCAGCTGCAACCCATCACTGGGAAACATAGACAATTTTGCTTACCCAATTCACCTATAGCGCATGTGTTTGGACTTGTGGGGGAAACAGGAGCACCCGGAGGAAACCCACGCCAACACGGGGAGAACATGCAAACTCCACACAGAAATGCCAACTGACCCAGCTCGAACCACTGACCTTCTTGCTGTGAGGCAATCGCGCTACCCACTGCTAACAATATTAATAATACATAAATAAATAATAACAGCAACACTATTATTATTGTTATTATTGTTATTATTATTATTATTATTATTATTAGTATTATTATTATTATTATTATTATCATCATTATTATTATTATTATTATTAGTAGTAGTAGTAGAAGTAGTAGTAGTAGTAGTAGTAGTAGTAGTAGCAGCAGCAGCAGCAGCAGCAGCAGTAGTAGTGATAGTATTATTACTTTTGTTAATAATATTACTACTACTACTACTACTACTACTAATAATAATAATAATAATAATAATATTAATAATAATAATAATAATAATAATAATTCATTCATTCATTCATTTTCTTTTCGGCTTAGTCCCTTTATTAATCTGGGGTCACCACAGCGGAATGAACCGCCAACTTATCCAGCATACGAATCAGCGACCTTCTTGCTGTGAGGCGAACGTGCTATCCACTGCACACCGTGAGGCCCTACTACTACTACTACTACTACTACTACTAATAATAATAATAATAATAATAATAATAATAATAATAATAATAATAATATCACTACTACTACTGCTACTACTGAATGTTATTATTATTATAACTGAACTCCCAATCAGCACAATGGAGTGAAATAATATTTCTTGCAATAACATTAAACCTATTAATAATTCCAGACTTTTGACTGCAGTGTTTGCTTTTAAAATGTCATTTTATTGTTTGATTAATACAATATTACATATTCAAAACAACATTACTTACTAATATTTTACTCCCATTTAAATCATTTAAATCACTTTTTGGCCCACATCAGAAGATCTTAAAGTCTTAAATGTCTCCTCCTGGTTTCCTCCAGACTTACCTAGGCTCATCAAAGAACCGCGGTGTAACTTTGCTCATGTTGACAAAGCATTTGCCCGCAATATAATCCTCCATTTCCTCGCATTTCAATTTCAAGGCTTCCCTTTTATATCAAAAGCTCCGAGCTGGTCTGTTGGGGTTTGGACTTTTTCTGTGCCTTTAAACTCTAAAGCGGCTGTTGGTGTGCAGTAATGCGGTATAGTCGCTGAGCTTTAGCTCGCGTGTGGTGGGTGTATTATTGAGGGCAGATGGCTTAAACCCACGAGTGTCTGTTGAGATATCGCGGTGCTGAAGGGCTATGCCACCAAACCCATTTTGATTAGACGGAGTCTCTGGAGCCAGAACTGCACTGGCAGACTCCGCTTTGCCTCTAGATCATAAAACCCTCAATCACAAAAACGAAAGTACATTCAATTAGTTTGCCAAACCCACATAAATGCACTAGCGTAAGCCGGAGTTTATTTTCCTCTCTCTGTCTCCATCCTCCCACCTTTGAGTTCCCAAACTCCCTTTTCCGCAAAGAGAAAGACGGCGTTTCTTCATTAAAGCCTCGCAGTTAGTGTAAAATAAGCAGGGGGAAAAATATATGCATGAAACACAATTACGCAATGCAACGCAAATGAGGTATGGCCGCGTCAACAGAAAACGGCTAATAGTTCATTTCAGTCACTGTCTGTGTGTGAGCGCGTCGAGCTTTTTGCTCCATTACCTCCAAAACAGTATGTAAATTCGCTCTTTTGGAGACAAAATATTTAGCTGTGTTTTGCTCTGAGGAAATGAGTGCTGCGGCTGATGGGGAAAAAGCGAGTCGAGATGTTTGTTTGAAGTTTCCTCTGCAATTGCGGGGAGTAGGCCTACAGAAGAAGGAAGGAAAAAAAACACTTCTAGCAGAGCTCGAATCACTCTTGAAATATAAGCTTTAAAGACATGTAGGTCACAAGCAGATATTTACATAACAAACTGTCTGACATGCGATAAAGCAACTCTCATTATTCTGACTGCTTCGTCTGCTCCTTTAGTGGTATGGAAAGCTGGAACGCAACACATACGTGGTGATTGTTTTTCTATATTTAATCTGTACAATTAAAACATGCGATTTTCTGTGAGCTGTGAAAAAAAAAATCAGAACTTTGTTAAATGATTGTTTTGAAAACACTGAGCATAATGAATGCAGGCAGCAGTGGAAATATTCACACAAACAAGACCATTTATGGAACGCATGATAGATCACCTTGGAAACCACCGGCAGAGGTGAATCATAAGTGTACATTGTAGCATAACAAAGGCAGCAGTAATATGTCTGAATGAAGATGGAAGACGTTAAGCTGCCTTGCACACTTGCAGATATCTGCTTCTATGGTTAAGAAGAAAACAACAACAAAAACACTTGCATATATATATATATTTTTTCAGGATTCTTTGATGAATGGGTTTTAGAGAATCAACGTTTGCATTTGTATTATTTATACTGCTATTAAATTGCATCTTTTCTGCTTAAACCTATTAATGTATTGCATGCTGATGATTCATTCATTCATTCATTCATTTTCTTTTCGGCTTAGTCCCTTTATTAATCTGGGGTCGCCACAGCGGAATGAACCGCCAACTTATCCAGCATAAGTTTTACGCAGCGGATGCCCTTCCAGCTGCAACCCATCACTGGGAAACATCCACACACACTCATTCACACACATACACTAAAGACAATTTAGCTTATCTTAAACTGCATGTCTTTGGAATTGTGGGGGAAATCGGAGCACCCGGAGGAAACCCACGCCAACACAGGGAGAAAATGCAAACTCCACACAGAATTGCCAACTGACCCAGCCAGGGCTCGAACCAGCGACCTTCTTGCTGTGAGGCGATTGTGCCACCATGCTGCCCCATGCTGAGGATTAAAAAAATTTATTAATTGAATAATTGCTATTTTATTTTTTTAAGTTAAATGCTTTAAACTTTTTAATATTAATACTTTATTCTCTATCTACTTTGTATTTCTGTACACTCTTAAAGGGATTGTTCACACAAAAAATTATATTTACTCATTATTCACTCAAAAAAATGCTGGGTTATTTCTACCCACTTCGGGGTTTTTTAGGGACTAACCCAACTGCTGGGTTAATTTTTTAAATTAAATTAATGGGACCAAATTTAACCCAATGTTTGGGTTGGTCCATATTTTACCCAATTTGGGTTTAAATAACCCAGAATTTCTTTACACTGTAAAAAATGTGGACCTGCTTCCATACTAGAGCAAATAAATACACTGTAAAAACAATTGCTGGGTTCTACACAATCGAATTGTGTTGAGACAACATGAAGGAATTAAGTTAACATAAAACAATGAAGTTGTCACCCCCCTCAAGAAAAAAGCTCAAGAACTGTGTTTTCAGCTAATTTTAAATAAGTAGTTTGAACAAACAGCAAACGTCATTTGTTGGAGTGTACGATGGAAGTTAATGGTCACAGCTTTCTTTAAAATATCCTCTGTGTTCATCAGAAGAAAGACACTCCAACAGGTTTGAAACAAGAGTGAGTAAGTGATGACAATGTTGTTTAGAATTCTGATTATAACTGATAAAAATGCAGTAATTTTGACAACATATACACACTTTGTATGCATAAAGCCACTGCTTTTTTATTAGAATAAAAACGTTTAAAAAAATAACGTACTAAATGCCAAGTTAACTCTGATATCCATACCAATACCACCACATAATTATAATTATTTCCAATACATTTGGTGCTTAAAATCAGAAAACATACACTTATAATAATGTTTGTTGTTATTTAAAACGAGCTGAAACAACACAATTCTTGACTTTTCTGGGACAGCTTAATAGTTTTATGTTCAATCCACTCAAATTTGTAAAAACTAATAACTTCACTTAATTCCTTCATGTTGTCCCAACACCCAGCATTTTCCACAGTGTAGAACAAATTAAATAAAATAATTTTGCTCTGTATGTCAAATGTGAGAAAACTGTGCCAAATTAGTAAAAGTTCATTTATTTTTGTAAATACTTAAAATGTTGAATCTTTGCCAACAAAATGAAAGTATTTACAAAGAATGCATAATGCTTGGCTCAAACTGCACTGCGATTAAATATTGGAGTTTTAATTGGTTTCAATGGGCATGTTTTTGTCCTTAAGGTCCTGGATGTCACTTTTTTTTCCTTTATATACACTCCATATAAGAGATAAATCAAAGCTCAATATCTTTGTAAGGCCTCTAAATGGTTTCCTGCTTCACACCGTCAGTCTGGAAAACAGTGCCTTTTAGTTGCAGTGAGTGAACAAATCCCCAGAGCAAATCTAAACACTAGTTCACAAATAATGAGACCTGCCTTACAGACAGAGTTTTCTGTGCTCAAGCAACCCCAGACATTTCGGATTTGAGACTGAGCTCTTCACGACATCTTTCCTGAAAGCCGCCTAGTCATGGTGGCCGAGAGCTCTGGCAGGAGATCAATGCCAAACTCTGTACCCCTTTCACAGCCTTTTCGTCCGTGTGACAGAATGAAATGAAAGTGTGGAAGCATTTTGGTACAACTGATTTATTACTTTATGACAAAAGACTGGTCTGAGAGCAAGACTGAGTCATTGATCTGACTGTGTGCTGACCTTAGAACAGAGATCATACTGATCTGAGGCATTAATGAAACCATCTGGATGCTGGAGCTGTGGACTTATTGTACTAAGGGAGTTTTTTTTTTGTATGTCGTGTCTCAGACTTTAATCGTATACCCTTTAATATGTTTGTCATACAAATAAAAGTTGTTTAGAAATGTACAGTTTATCCAAAAAAAGGAGAGAGAAAGAAAATGGTGTAAATAATTACTGGATGAATTGCTGTGATGTTTTAAGCTTTGTTTATTATGGAAAAATTATTGTGGAAATCAAATTTTATTGGACAAATTGCAATTTAACAGTAAATGATTGATTCATGTTAGATTAGAGATTGAATCATATGGAATGTGAGATATGTATTGATAAATATATATTTTTACATATTGGTATATATGTAATTATTCAGTTTTATCAGTGTGTGTCATTATGTATTTTTTGTATACCATTGTGAATTTTACATCTACAGCGGGGAAAATAAGCATTGAACCATTTTTCTCAGAAAACATATTTCTAAAGGTGCTGTTGATTTGAAATTTTCCCTGGATGTTTGTAACAACCAAAGAAATCCATACATGCAAAGAAAACAAATCGAATTAGTTCACAAATTAAGTTATGCGTAATAAAATGAAAGGACACGGGGAAAAAGTATTGAACACATGAAGAAAGGGAGGTGTAGAAAAGCAGTGAAAGCCCAGACAGCAGCTAAAATCTCTCAGTAGTTCTTTAGCAACCCTCTGCCCTTCGTCATTGTAAATGAATATTAGATGCTTCAGTCCAACATCTATATTATCAGGACGATGAAGATTAAACCAGGGTGGACATCATTCTCCATATGAAAGCTGTCTTTAAGCTGCCATCACCAAAAAAAAAAAAAAAGCTGTTTATATAAAGTATTAAAATCGTTTCGCTAGTTCCTTGTGTCATGTCACTGTTAATACACATAAAACTTATTTTTCAGATTTGTTTTTTATTTTAATTTTATGTTTGTATTGTTTGGGAGCCTCATGGTGGCGCAGTGGGTAGCTCGATTGCCTCACAGCAAGAAGGTCGCTGGTTCGAGCCTCGGCTGGGTCAGTTGGCATTTCTCTGTGGAGTTTGCATGTTCTCCCCGTGTTGGTGTGGGTTTCCTCCGGGTGCTCTGGTTTCCCCCACAAGTCCAAAGACATGCGTTATAGGTAAATTGGGTAAGCTAAATTGTCCGTAGTGTATGAGTGTGAATAAGTGTGTTGGATGTTTCCTAGTGATGGGTTGCAGCTGGAAGGGCATCCGCTGCGTAAAACATATGCTGGATAAGTTGGCGGTTCATTCCGCTGTGGCGACCCCAGATTAATAAAGGGACTAAGCCAAAAAGAAAATGAATGAATGAATGAATATTGTTTGGGTTTTTACCAATATCTGGTTTAATTCCTTGTCAACAGCTCCTTTAGAAATATTATTCCCAGGAAAAAAAACATGACGTGTTCAATACTTATTTTCCCCACTGTACGTTAACTGTATATTCTGCATTTTAAAAGAGGTCTTAATAAAGGGTAGGGTTGCAAAATTATGACAAAAAAAATAATTGTCAGTCAAAACAAGTTGTGCAAAACTCAAGCTGTGAAATCAAAATAACAATGTGAATTGACACTGTTCGTCCATTTTAACATTTCAGTGCAATTATGATTGCTTAGTTGTTTAATTTAATTTTGCATTGGGGCAACTTTTATTTTGTTGCTATTTTTGTATGTAAATTGATCTTAGTGAGAATGAAGTTCCATAGTGTGTAATATTACATTTTGGTGATATAATGAACTATATTTATATATGGTCTAAGTGTCCCGGTGCATTAATGAAAGCAAACACATAAAAGAGATTTCGGCTTTCACCATGAAAGCAAACAGTGACTTATCTGTTGCAACGTAAATGGCAGGGAGCCATTTAAAGTGAATCCGTCACTTTAAGCACGGGTCACAATGAATGTCCACTAGAGAAACGCATGTCCTCCTCTGAATGAACTGTCACACAAACGGCCTTCTGCTGAAAGCATGAAGACAACCTGAAAACGAATGACACTTCTTCCTCAAGCTACTAAGCATATTGACAGAGTAAAAACACTGGATGTCGATCACATGGCGGCGTGATAAACGCTTCCTTTTTGCTTTCGAAATCTGAGCTGATGGCCTTGTTTTCAAGTGCTCTCCCTTGATAACATTATAATTCAAAGTGACTGAAAACAAACACGCTCACACAAACTCCTACACATGCACACCAACATTTCTTAACACTGCCTCCGTTTCGACAAGGCACACAATTAAATGCATTGACTCTTAAATAGCTCTTTGTTCGCCGACAGGATGAAAGACTCAAGCCTATATTCTCAGCGTACTTTCTAAGGATGATTATTTCCAAGAACACACACGCACGCACACACACACACACACACACACACACACACACACACACACACACACGCACACACGCACACATGCTGGGAAGAGATAAAACATTTTTAAAATGGGGGATTGTTTGAAATGTGATTTCACACATTTTTTTTTCCAACCAATTATCTGTTGTCTTTATAATACAATCTGTAGAATTGGCTCATGAATATGGCAGTACTGTACATCACATACATTGTGCAATGACACTATTACAGATGAGGGAACTAGTAGTACATATTCATTAGAATTTAGGACGGCTACAAAAGTTGCATGCAAACGTTGCCACCTGAAAAGCATTTATAATGCACTGCCTGTCACACACACACTGATATTTAATTGGATCACCTTTAGCTTTGTGTATGGCACACATTTCTTGTGGCATTGATTCAATATGCTTTTGCAATGTCACAACATTTATTCATGTCCAGAGTTGCATTAATGGTAGAGTTTGGGAGAATCTTTTTCTGAGCAAATCCAAAAGATTCTCAATATGGTCAAGGTCTGAACTCTGTGGTGGCCAATCCATGTGTAAAAATGATCGCTGAACCACTCTTTCACAATTTGAAAAAAGATCATACCATCAGGGAAGAAAAAAATCTATTGATTTAATAACCTGGTCATTCAGTTTATTTATGTAGTCAGCTGACTTTCTTTTTGCACATAACTTTGCTGAACCTCAACCTGACCAATTGTAGCATACTCAGATCATAGCACTGCCCGCACAGTTGTGTATGCTAGGGGCTAGGCATGATGGTGCATGGGTAAATCTGGACTCATCAGACCATGTGATCTTCTACCAATGCTCTAAAGTCCAAACATTATTTTCCCCAGCAAATTTAAGCTTTTTTTTATGATTAGCCACACCGATAATTGGATTTCTTGAGCCTACACAGCTAGTCCCAATCCATTGAGTTCCCTTTGCATTGTGCATGTGGAAATGCTCCTAATTTCCCTATCAAACCCTGCCGTGAGTTCTTTATTATGACACATAATCATTCTGTGCTATGCGTGTTAGTTTTCGGCATGCAGTTTGTAAATGATGGACTGCTTTTTCCAAAAAGGGTGTCACATTTGACTGAACACACTGAATGTTCTAGATGCCATAATGCAGTGAACTCATCTTTCCATTTTTAAGGTGAGAACTGGTATATCAGCCACAATACATAAATTTACATTTTAGATTTAGTCATTTAGCAGACGCTTTTGTCCAAAGTGACTTACAATTGAAAAGGCATTCAGCAATTCAACAAGAAGAGGCAATACACACAATAAGTTATGATTACACAAAGGAACCATTAGTGCAGAGAGTAAGGCTACAGTAAGGAGGGGGGGGGGTTTATAGAGAAGAGTGTTTCTACAGGTGGTTTGTCAAGCCCACTCACCTATGTGAAGCACATTTTATAAATACACAATGTATTTTTTTTTTATATAAAGTGATTCTAAGAAAGTGTCTGATGCGAATGTGCAAAACTGGTGCAAGTGTCAGTTAAAGTGTCAGCGAGATGAAAGAGTGTGTTTTCTACAGGTGGTTTGTCAAGCCCACTTACCTGTGTGAGCTATAGATAAATATTTTTAATACTTAATTGAACTGCCAAAAAGGTAATATTTTAAGAAAGAAAGAAAGAAAGAAAGAAAGAAAGAAAGAAAGAAAGAAAGAAAGAAAGAAAGAAAGAACTTCCATATGTGGCTCAAGCAATCAGAATTAAGGACTGGAACTATCTCTTTTACAACTGTAAATATACCCTTATACACAATTCAGATATTGAAATACTTTAAATGTCATGAACATTGAAAACCTATTATTAACAAAACCTCTTACTCATAAGTGAGTGAATATCATATATGTTTAGTATGTATCATAAAAAGAATAAATTTTAACTGAGCAATTCCATTTTTAATTTAACCTAAGATATGTACATAATCATAAGAACCTATGTTTCTAATTTTTCCCCCAGTGAAACATGATTTCTTCAATGGCTCATAGCTGAACAGCTCCATTTGTCATTTAGTTGCAAGTATGCATATAATCGTCAGAACATATACTTTTTTTTCCTAATTTAAATTCTTCCACTGACTCAAAAGTGACAAGCTCCATTTGTCACTAAATCACATGTATATAATCATAAGAAGAACCCATGATTTTTTTCCCAATAGAACCCGATTTCTTCAGCGACTCATAAGTGAGGAGCTCCATTTGTCATTTAATCTCATATATGTATATACTGATAGGAACAATTTCCACAGAGGGTTTAGTAAGAGCCGTGTGCTTATGATGGGCTCTGTGGAGACTCCTCATAACAAGAGAGAGCTAATTATGAGAAGATGAGTGGTTAACCCATGCTGCAGGGGCCCGTGCGAACATGCTAATTGATGCTAAATGTATGCAACCTTATTGTACAGGATCACTGAAGCGCTAATCAAATACTGATCTGTGAGGGCAATCTGTAAAATACAGACAATTAATCCTCATTCACTTGGTGTTTTGCATTATATAATCTGTATAGAAAGGCATTAGTTACAGTAGGACTGGGGTTTCTTTTGTGCCATGTCCTTATATACAGTGTCCTATATACATGGCTGAATGTTCTCTATCTTATACGTATTGTTAGAAAGTCTGATTCACTCTACATCCGTCTATTCACAAATTTGTAACAATTTGT
This sequence comes from Danio choprae, assembly GCA_903798125.1. NCBI lineage: Eukaryota > Metazoa > Chordata > Actinopteri > Cypriniformes > Danionidae > Danio > Danio choprae. The sequence continues at coordinate 5,929,103 of CAIGQW010054176.1, forward strand.
TGTGACAGCTTATGGTCTTTATTTGCTGCCCATGAACAATGTCTGCTTTGACCTTCAAACATGTAGTTGTCGCTGAGGCCTAGAACACTTTGGGTTCATGCTGCTGACATGTTGAGAAGATGCTGTTTTCTGTGCAGACAATCTAATCCACTTTGCCAAAGGTTGAGGATTTTGGCTAGATTGGAGAACTGATGCCGTTCTAACTGATTGAAATTGTTTCTCAATTCAAAGGCTGCATTCAAGTCCACGGAAGCTGAACTGGCTGCTGTGAAATGGAGTGATCTAAACCAGGGGTTTCCAATCAAAAAAAGTTGACCGAGCCTTTTCTGTGGCAGAAAATGTGGCAGAAAATTTAACAACTTGCCAACTCATATAAGAAATGCTCAAACAGTTGATCTTTTTAAATGATTAAGGCACACCGGCATATACTTTGGCATTGACTTTGATTTGAGTTTTTCAATGCGATACAAAAAAATGTTCTGACTTTGTAAAGCACTTTGGTCAACAATGGCTGCTTTTAAATGTGCTTATTAAATAAAAATCACAATCGCAAATTGAATTTAATCTTTTTGATGTCAAAACCCCCCAAAATCATCATCATGACATTGATTCTTATCAAATTTACCCAGTGAAAAATTAAAAGTTATGAATCAGAAAATGTTTCTTCCCTTCCAGCCGCAACCCATTACTGGGAAACATCCATACACCCTCATTTACACACATACACTACGGCCAATTTAGCTTATCCAATTCACCTATAGCGCATGTCTTTGGACTTGTGGAGGAAACCAGAGCACCCGGAGGAAACCCACGCCAACACGGGGAAAACATGCAAATAACACAGAGATTGTGCTACCCACTGCGCCACCATGTCTCCCTCAACAGAAGGGTTAAGTTTCATTATTATTTGTTTCCTTTATAAATGTAGGCTATGTACGTACAGTATATACTGTATGTTTGTATGTATTTATTTTGTAACTCTATTTATTTTGTATATTATTTATTGTAACTCTAGAAAGGAAGATGACACAAAGTTAACTTTGTGTTTAGTCTCTAATCATCAGCTAGCAGGTAGGTAACAGCTAGCTGTATGTCTAATAATGTTCATTCATTCATTCATTCATTTTCATTTCGGCTTAGTCCCTTTATTAATCTGGGGTCGCCACAGCGGAATGAACCGCCAACTTATCCAGCATATGTTTTACGCAGCGGATGCCCTTCCAGCTGCAACCCATCTCTGGGAAACATCCATACACACCCATTCACACTCATGCACTACGGACAATTTAGCTTACCCAATTCACCTGTACCGCATGTCTTTGGACTTGTGGGGGAAACCGGTGCACCCGGAGGAAACCCACGCCAACACAGGGAGAACATGCAAACTCCACACAGAAAGGCCAACTGACCCAGCCGAGGCTCGAACCAGCGATCAGCGACCTTCTTGCTGTGAGGCGAACGTGCTACCCACTGCGCCACTGTGAGGCCCGTCTAATAATGTTAGCTAACCTAATTGTTAAAAAATTGTTTTCGTTAAAAACATCCGAACATTTTAGGTAGCTGATCGTTTTGGCAGTTTTCTCTTTGTTTTGCTTCAGGAAATGCAATGACTTAAATTGGATGGTGACACTAGAAGAGCCTATAAATTATATCAATAAAATAGCATCTCAAGATATGCCAATATTTGGTTACACTTTATTTTAAAGTGATGTTGTTACAGAGTAACTCTCAGAGTTCACTAATGAGCAATACTAATTAATTACATGTAACTAACCCTAAACCTAACCCACATTCTAACCCCAATCATATCCAGTAGTAACAACATGCAATTGACTCTTCGCTAAGCCCTGCCCTCCTTAGTTACAGTTGTTACGCCTGTCAAGCTTCCGTGCCTGGCACGTTTATTACAATATGTATGCGTCGTTTTCAGACATATATACTGTAATTATGGATATAATTACTCTTTTTTTCCAAAAAAGGACTGCAGTATGCATTACAGGGGTATATTCATGACATAATACGCAACCGATTAGAAAATAATTTTATCAAAACTGAAGCTAAAGCCTAGCCATTCAACAGCTTAGTTCATGCACAGCAGGATAGGTGAAATTTAAAAATAATCTAATTATAACAAATTAAACTGTGATTTCTCTTTTTTAGCCAAAAAGCCTGATAGAATAATTGTTGTGCAATGAAATATGGTGTTACTAACTGACGAGGAAACACGCATGGACAATACTTCTACATAATTCATTCATAGAAAGAACAGCCAGAAAGCGGAAATTGATGGATTTGTGCTAAATATTAGCATCATTGTCCCATAACAATGTACAGTACCTAAAGCTGTCAGTATGTTGGTATGCTTTTTTTACAGCTTCTATTCTAATTTGCAGTTATTTGGAAAAAAATAAACACATTGAAATGCAAATCAAAGTAAAAAGCAGAAGTGAACAAATACATTTTCCCTACCAGCAAATATTAATCTGACACCAAATATAAAAGCAGACACTAACCCGCTATATTGTCGTCACCAATGACTAAATCTCCAAAAGACCGACGAAAACAATAGTGAATTGTAGCTCTGACATGGACATGAGGGATATAAATTACTAAAAAACAGCTGCGGCTGAAGTATATCGATCGCAAGTGCTCAGTTTGTGATCATATCGCTGTTTTGATACGTACTCCAAATATTTGTAGCTTGAAACAGATAGAAATATGACTGGATTGTGCTGCTTTTACGGCCCCTCACACAGCTTGATCCATTCTGGCATTTTTCCCCTTGGGTTTTAGGCTTTGTAAAGGGAAAAAAATTCCACCACCCCATCCAAACTTTTAGGATACCGGGTATCAGATTTGTACAATTCATATGCACAACAGTTTGGCTTGTTTCCCTCGCTTGAAATCTTGACAGACCTCCTGCGTGTAGCTACAGTTGCTAAGCCCCGATTGTTTCGTGACGGTTTTCGGGTGTGGCTTAGCAAAGGGTCAAATATGCACAGTTCATCATTATTACTATAGTAATTCCTTTGAACGTTTAACTACGGTACATCATCTCAATATTTTAAAGTGTTTGCTTTTTAACATTTTGTATTGTGCTATATGTTACTACTATACTGCTGCAGGTTGTAGACCAATCAAAACAGAGTAGAGCAGAGCAAAAAGGAGGGGCTTAGAGAGACAGTATTCTGGGAAGATTATTATTATAATCAAGATATATGTATATAAAACACAATTAGAAACATTTGGAAAAAAAAGCATAATAGGGACACTTTAATACATTTTCTAATGTTTTACCTAGCCTAATGCCACACTATGCTTTAAAAAAAAAGGTTTAAAAAAAAGATAATCTCCAATTAAGTAACTTAAATATCTCTAAAATCTCGGCAACATGCCAACACCTTATTGTTTATGTCTTTTTTTCTTCCTAATCCCAAAACACATTTATTGATGTAACACAGCACAATATTTGAAAAGCAACCGGCATCCTCTGTAAACAATTTCATTGTAGAATATGAGGCGAGAAAGAAAATCAGAAAGCTTATAAAAGCTGTGTATTCATCAGTATGAATAAGCTAGGCTGGGAGTTACAGGTTCATAAAAAAGGCGCTTTAAGAAGTTTCTACCTATGGCCACTGTTCGATATGCAGCACCAATCTCACCAGGAGGAGGAGGAGGAGAGAAAGAGACAAACAGTGGCGTCCTCCATTGCCATTTTTATGGTCCCTGATGACATTGAACGCTCCTTCTTTACGACATCACCTGGAGAATTAGTAAACATAAATGGCGGACCTGCTCCGCTCATTGACTGAGCCCTGATTTATAGCGCAACCTGCCGCCTTTTTCTATAATCGTCCATCAAAATGGGAAAGATATAAAATCCCAACAACCTGAGAAAAACTTTCTCGCTCCGCCAACAATATATCTCGCTGACATTACACACTCAACACTTATGAGGAAGAGCTCTGCTATAAATCACAAAGTACAGAATCATAAAAACGGGCTCAAATAGCATCACTTTTACTCCCCTCTGTCTCTCGGCTTTATATGCGAGCCTCGTCACTGAGAGCCATGTTTCGCTGCTTCTCGCCTTGGAAAAACTTGACATATATTAAAGTTTAGCTGATCATTTTTTTAAGGACCTCCAAACTTTAAGAGCAGCCATGCTAACTGCTGTAAAGCTTGCTTTTATTGGAGGCATTTGTCTTAAGTGTGTTTAGACGGGGACGAAATGACATGAAGTCTTCCAAGGGGAGGCGTAGAATATTAAGGCACATATTTGAGGCGTTTGTCATGGTGAATTTAAAGTGTCACAGCGATAGAGTAAAAGCACTGGAACTGATTTACAGCCGCGCTTTGCCCAGATATACAGATAATGCTGTTAGTGTAATAAACTGGTCGTCTCTTTGTTCGCTTGGCTATTAGATACGGCCATTAGATGCACCTGAGAAGTCCCACTGTCAAAGACTAACACAACCACACAGATGCCTATTCTAGAAGTGTAGTCAAGCGTGTCACTGCTGAGAGACTCTGTGTCTCTGAGTGTCTCTGGAACTGGCTGAAATGAAAAGAGGAAAGTCTTGAAACAGACGACCTCACAACCTTTTGTCTCTTTCATACTTTAGTAAGTAAAACGTGTACAAAAAGGTAATGATAAACAAAAATGTGCTGTGTGATGTTATGGGGTAAAATCTCATCTTGGTGCTTTGTAACATTGTGATGAGGGGGTGTGACCAAAAGCCATGAGAATGGAACGAGGCCGGTGATGCGATCACTGATGAGCGTCACCTGTGTGCCACCTGTCTCCAGTTCCTCCTGTGGAACTGGAAAATAAAATGAGGAGTGATGACAGAGGAAGACGATAGGGGACCAGGCCTGGAACTTATGTTTCTTTTGCTTTCAGTTTTAGGGCCTCACGGTGGCACTGGATAAGTTGGTGGTTCATTCCGCTGTGGCGACCCCAGATTAATAAAGGGACTAAGCCGAAATGAAAATGAATGAATGAATGAATGCTTTCAGTTTGTTGGTAGTTGCCATGAGGGGCTACTGCTGTACATTTGCATTTATTTATTTATTTAAGTATTTAAAATGTTCACTAGTTTCCCACCTCCTTCTTTCCTTGAACCATCGTTTTAAACCATATTTTTAAAATCTACACTGAAATTATAACTTACTCACTGTCCTTTAGCTTACGCCCTTCCTTATTACGCACACACACTGACACACAAAAAAAAGTATGTGAATCCATTGGGATTACTTGGATGTCTTCATAAATAGGATAGAAATAATAATAATAATAATAATAATAATAATAATAATAATAATAATAA
>CAIGQW010054176.1:5976115-6000415 GCA_903798125.1 Danio choprae
AATGTTGACTACTGTATATATGGTTTACAAGGACTCTCCATAGGTGTAATACTTTTTTTTAAAACTATACAACGTATTTATTATATGGCCCTTCCCACTCCTATGCCCCTTAACTCAACCCCTATGCCCCTTAATCCAACCCTCAGAGGAAACCTGTGGCAAATTTTGAATTTCCAAAACCCTGTTTAGTATGACTTGTAAGCATATGAATAAGGAGGACACAAGGCATGCCCTTGTAAACAACCTAATAGAGTACAACTAGGTTATACCTATGTCATTATTCAAGCCCTCGTAAACCACATAAACATGTACACATGCTCACAGAGAGAGAGAGAGAGAGAGAGAGAGAGAGAGAGAGATAAACGTAATCTAAGTTTAGATAAATAATACTACTTAATAAAACTGAGAAGAGCGACAAGCAGGGAAGTTATTTCAATCTGGCTTGAGGTTAAAGCACTCTTAAGAACCTTGATGTCTCTTGAAGGCGTTGTTGGTGTAAATGAAACAGACTGAACCGTGGCAGTGCGCTGATCAAGGAGAATCGGCTTGCAGAAAATAAAAGGTGCCTGTGTCACACACCACAGCCAGATATGAGACGCAACCGCTGCGCTGTGTATTGTTATTTGTTGCGGTTGTGTCAAGTGTGTCGGCATGTCAAACTCATCACCACGTTTTGAAAAAAAAAAAAAACTCATTTAGATATGAACACAGTGCTTCTCTTTCACTTTCTCACAACAAACTGCTTTTTTTTGCCATCTCTTTTTCTCCTACTGATAAACTCACGGCATGGAAACTAAAGAATGGATGCAAATAAAGACAGGAGAAAGTCTGGGAGTGCCTCCTTTGAAGCACAAAACAGAACAATGCATAAATAAATAAATAAAGGAACAAATAAATAAATAACAGAACAGACGCGATTGTGTCTTTACGGGAGATGAGAGAGGTGTTTTTTTTCCCGGCTCCCTGTGGAAGTTGTGCAGGGCGACCTGTGTTTAACGCACACCGCGGGCCAACGCTTTCTGATGACATAAATAGCCGATCATGAAAATAGTTTTCTTCCCCTTGGGTTTTTTCTGCTTCTTTTGTGATTGTGGCAGCTCATTTTAGTCACAATGCGGCAAAACTTTGGAAACATAACATATAACTGGAGTTCGTTTATGAGGACTGCTTTTTCATTAAATTGCTGCGCCTGGGTTTAGTTCAAATCCCAAAGTACACTGTGTAGGCAGGGTATCGTTCTAATAACATAAATATACAGACATATATATATATATATATATATATTCATATATTCACTGTTTATATTCTCATATTCTGTGATATGAGGAAAGTGCACAGGGTCATTATGAGCATTATAAGCTAAACTGGATGAATAGAGCGACCAATAATGCTACAAATGAACTGTTTGGCATAGAAAAGACTCTAAAGGTTGTTTCAAAAGATTTAATTTCACTGTATATTAAGTCTCTTTTGTTTCAGGTAGCAAATAAGAAAACAATCCCAGAATGCACTGCAACACACAGAACAGATCATGAGCAGGTAATGCCAATCCTAAGTATAACTGATTTTTAATCATATAAAGTTTACAAAGTATGAAGTGTTTCTTTGTTAAATCTTACTCTCATCCAGGTCATGGCACCAATTTAACCCATCTGTTCAACCTGTCCCATTTTGAGTGGAAGTTGAATCTGTGTTTTCCCACTACCTAAGATGTTAAAGATCATAGCCTGTAGTATTTATCTGCACAGCTCCTATTACATTCACGCCCTCCTAAATTTCACTCCCGTCTGGGTCATGGCACCAGTTTAACTTGTCTGTTCAACCTGTCCCATTTTGAGTGGAAGTTGAATCTGTGTTTTCCCACTACCTTAAATGTAAAAGACCTTAGACTGTAGTATTTACTTGCACAACTCCTATTACATTCACCCACTCCTAAATCTCACTCCTATCTGGGTCACAGCACCAATTTAACACATCTGTTCAACCTGTCTTATTTTGAATGGAAGTTGATTGTGTGTTTTCCCACTACCTATGATGTTAAAGACCTTAGTCTGTAGTATTTATCTGCACAACTCTTATTACATTCACCCACTCCTAAATCTAAATTCCTATCGGGGTCACGGCACCGATTTAAACTATGTGTTCAATTCATGCCATTTGGAGTGGAAGTTGAATCTTTGTTTGCACAGTACCTATGATGTTAAAGACCTCAGTCTGTAGTATTTACTCACACAACTCCTATTACATTCACCCACTCCTAAATATCACTCCTATCTGGGTCATGGCACCAATTTAACCCATCTGTTCAACCTGTCTCATTTTAAATGGAAGTTGAATCTGTGTTTTCCCACTATCTATAACGTTAAAGACCTTAGCCTGTAGTATTTATCTGCACAACTCCTATTGTATTCACCCACTCCTACATCTCACTCCCATCTGGGTCACGGCACCAATTTAATCTATATGTTCAACTCGTGCCATTTTGAGTGGAAGTTGAATCTTCGTTTGAACAGTACCTATGATGTTAAAGACCTCAGCCTGTGGTGTTTACTCACACAACTCCTATTACATTCACCACCTACTAAATCTCACTCCCATCTGGGACTTAGCATCAATTTAACCCCTTTGGCTTTGCTCATCTTGCTTTGAGCAGGGCATCAATCCAATAATTGCTTGCCATACATTGCTGTCACATCACACACTCATCTGTTGTTGTTTTTAAGAGTTTTTAAGGCTCATCAAATCAAAACAGAGTGAGAAGGCTGGCAAATTACAATGAACCCAAACAATGGACATTTTTGTAAAATGAGCTGCCCATGTCTTTGTATTGTAAAAAGAAATTACACAAACTTTAGTCGTGTGTGGCTGTTTTTTAGTTTTCTTGTAGACAAAAACAAGTTGCTCAGCAAGTAGTGAACATGTCATGTAAGCAGTCTTTTCCAACACGTGTTTAAAACAACATAACCTGTCCAAACGCACAGCAGCGAGGCGAAGCAGAAAGCGAGAGCGGAAAAGTGAACCAAAAATGAAACCGAATGGAAATTAAACTCATAGAGTTTGAAGACTACTAAGGCATCAGTTGCCAAGTACAATATAAGCCCATGTATATTACAACACAACCATATATTAATTTAATAAAATACACAATATAGCTCTTGTACACGTAACAATTTGGCTCAAATGCACAGAAACTGCAGAAAAATCAATAAAAATATGTTGTTTTGATGTAAACACATTAAATTGGATACATTTTGCACATTAAAATGATATTGTGTATAAGTGACAATGTGAAGGGACATTTCCTTTTTTAAAATCATTTTTTTTTGTCATCGTTGTTAATGTTTTTCGGAAATCGAAACAGTGTCCTTTGCAGTTTAATAAATATCTTCAACTGCATTTTTATCCTGTGCGCACCCTCCTTTTTTTCTCTGAGATTAATGTTTTTCCACCTTTTTTTTTTTACAAAATGTATAAATATTTTCATTGTTATCTGGACACTATACATAAGTTCATATATTTATATATATTTATCTATATTTATATATAGATATATCTTTTCACAGTTGAGGAAAAATGTCCCTAATATACAAGAGAGTGACTGTTATAACTTAACGTCGGACACGTGGAGAGTCACTTTAAAAGTAGTGAAAAGCTGAAGACAGATGATCACAGAGGACCAATAAGTGAGAGTAACAGGTTCACCGTTCTGGAATGTTCCATATGTACGTATACATGGGGAGAGGACACAGTTTTACACGTGACTAGAAATGACAGGTGAAGAATGGTTACATTTCATAATCAACCCTCCCCACCCACCCGCAAGATTCACGCCCACTTAAGAGTTTGCTGATATCATTTGCACTTCTTATGCTGATATTACAAAGCCAATAAAAGTTAAAGAGAGAATCTCTGTCTTGATGTGGTCCAACAATTCTGGGTGTCCGACGCACCCCAAACCCATTTGACTAGCGATTGTCAGAACAAACCATATTTCGTCCACCCCTTCCCCTTCAAAAGTCCCTGGAGGAGAAGGATGGGACGCTCCATCTGTGGGTCAGTGACAAAAAGACGTCACTCTAGGAAAGAGTTTGAAGCTGGTGGGCACTTGAAGAAGAAGAAAAAGCTCACAAGAAGCCAGAAGCAGCACCTTCTGCAACTCCAAAAGAAATTCCCTTGCCCCAAAACACAACACGGCGTCCAGACGAACAAAAGCAAACAGTTTTTTGCTCCCTATGTTTATTTGTCAAGATCTTCAAGTACGCATGTTTTTTTTTGTCCTTGAAATATGTTCCGATCTGCACTCACACTCTCTCAGAGAGCGTCTCGACTTGGTTCATGTTTCCTCTTGCTCAAAGTTCGTTTTATTTTCTGATGGGGGTGTTTTCGTTTCCCCGACAATCCTGCAGGAGTTTGTCGATGTCTCTGACCACCTGGTCTGCGTCCATGGTGCTACGTCCCATCTCTCCTCCACCCTGTTCTAAGACGCAGTCCATCTCCACCACTGTCTCCTGGCTGATCCGCGAACGGGCTTCAGCCAGGACTTTGGCCACGGGATCAGAAGGAGGCAGTGTGGAGTAGCCCTGCTCTTTGTTCTGCTTGTTTGGGGAGATATACTGTCCATCTGGGGGTCCATAGTGGCTAGTGCTGGGTTTGCCTTCGGCTCCGTCGCCCATGCCTTTGGCTGAAGAGCACGGGGATCCTGTACTGCAGCCTTTGGTGGGGCTACATGAGGCAGATGGGACCTCCTGCAAAAGAGGGCTGAGGGCACGTTTAGTCTTTAGGTAGGGTTTAACGTTGGCCACCAGGATGGTATGGTCCCGACGCTCCTTTCCGAATGTGCAGAAAGTTTTTTTTCCATTGGGGTTGCAAACCGTTTCGTACGTCTCAGTCTCCACAGCGACTGCCTCCATGCCAGCAGGGACGAAGAGGTTGGTGCGGTAGTCCGAACCCTCGGCTTGGGGAGTTCCTGCTCCTCCGGCGCCTGCGGGAAACTGAGGCATCCAACAACGGTCAGAGTGACCCAGCACTCGACACTCCTCTGTGCAGTTCAAACAATCCTCCTCTGGAAAGAGAAAGAGAAACTAATTAATTTAGCTGGAATTTCAGCAAAAAAAGTTCTGGATAATCAATTTAGGAAAAAGAGTCACAAATTAAAGGTGTTTCATCCCATTTGACACAAACTGAAATAGTATTTGTTACAAATGAATAAATCTGTAATCAGTACAAAACAGCTTGACATAACATAACATTTGAGTCAGTGTTTTCTGCACCATTTTCAGCTGAGCTGAATCACCAGAGCCGCTTCAAACAAAATCCTATTTTACCCAAGTTGTGAATGCAAGTCTGCAGTCTAAATTGAAAATGGTAAGATTAAAAGACATACATACAGAACAGCTGCTGTAATCTGATTCACATTCAAATGACTTGTGGTTATACAAGTGATGGTGCTTTTAATGAACCACTTATAAAGACTTTTTCAAATCCTTGTTGTGGCTATTATTATTATTATTATTATTATTATTATTATTATAAATATAGATATTTACTTCCAATCAAACATTATGGTCAGTAAAGTTTTTTAAAAGACATACACATTTTCAATAAACATCATTCAGCAAGGATGCATTAAATAGATCAAACCTGACAGCAAAAACTAAATGCATTTCCTCTAAAAAAGTAGTGCCATTTCCACAAAATGTCATTGTTTTCAAGATTGGTAGGAGTATAAAATGTTTCCTGAGCACCAAATCAACAAATTAGACTGATTTATAAAGGATCACATGACACGAAATACTTGACACGTTATGAATGATAACGATTCAGTATTGCAATAAAAAAATAAAGAAAAAACTGTGTATAAAAAAACGTAAATATAACAAAATATGAAAGTGGACTTTTAAATTCTTTTAAAAGTTTAAAAGTTTTTAAATTCCAAAACTTATTCAACATTATGAGTTATTTAAATTCATGCTTCAGGCTCTCAGAGAATCTGGCTAAATAAGTGAGTTTTCTATGAACATGATCAAAAAGATGGCAGAGAATTACCCCGTTCTCTTCCTCATGCATTCTATAATACATCCTCACCCCTCCTCTGAGCAGAACAACAACAGCTCAGTTTTGGCAAAAAGTGTGGCGCTGCAATCATAAATTTATGTCACTGGGCTTTGAAGCTATCCCAAAGCAGCCCTGCCATATCACAGAGCCAAGTGTCTAGCGTGTGTGTATGCATGTGTGAGTGTGTGTATGTGTGTGCGTCTTCCCTCCTTTCATCTCAGCTCAGAAGAAACCACATTTTGGATTATTGTGGGCTGTACTGATGGTGTGTCAAATGGGTCCAGGATTGTAGAGAGGATAAAAAAATAATGTATTTTAAAATGGGAAATGAAAGAAAGAGAGAAAAAAAGAACAAAAGGGAAAACATGAAAAATGAAAGTAAAAAAAAGAACAAAACAAGGCGAACAGGAAAGCACAGCTGCTGTCCTGTGAATATAAAAGAGCTCAGGTAAAGCTGAGACCCGGGTCACAAACATGCACAGATCTCACACACCGGGACCCGTGCCATCGGTTCTATGTGCGTTTGACAAGAGAAGCGCAGTGATTTGAGCAGAACAAACAGAAGTCTTCCATCTATATTTAATAGTTTGATGATGTCTGTCTTTTGGGAGAGCAAAACAAGGAAACACAAACAACCTCATGAATTTATGAGAAGAAACATTTTCAATAATCTAGCAGTCATCACTCGCCCGTTTAAGACCCCAAAAAGTGTTTTGGAATAACAGATGAGATCAGAAAATGACTCTAGCATCAACAGAGAGATGAGCTACATTTAAGTTATTGATTTCCTGAACTCTATTAATCTCTCCTTCACCTCAAATGCTTCAAGATCAAATGAAACTATCAATTTTGTATATTTTTTCCTCGTTTTGCTTCTTCTTTTATTTATTTTCACTGAAATGAACAATAGGACACTGCAATTCATAAAGCCAGTTAACGTTTGAGAGCAATGTTATTCAGACAGATGTACTTATTTTCCATGGATGACATTTACAATGTGCATCGAAACACAATCAGGATATTCAGACTACTGATCCTTCTGCTTATTCGGTAAAAGTGCATCAATTCTCTGTGCTAAAGCGTTCGTAGTTAAATTGATATCAGTGTTTACTTTCACAGTGGTGTAGCCAATCGGTTTTCTTTCTTCAAGCAACGAGCAAGGCTCGGCGTGTATAAATGATGACCACTTGACCTTATTATCATCATTAATCATATTTTAAATTGCTCTTTCAGATGTTTCTCTGCTAAAGGCCAAGCCATGTCATGAAAAATGATCCTCTGCAACTCGGCTCCAGAATCCCTATTGTTCCAGATTTCACTGTGTGTGTGTGTGTGTCTGGCCAACAAAAGCCTATCCCTGGGGTTTCCTTCGGTTTGTTTCTGGTCTGTGGGGTTTCTGTTAACCTTGAAAAAGTTTTCCAACTCCCCTACCCATTCTCAATGGTAACGGTACACTGCACCTGCCTCTCCTGAGGTCAAAATATGTCGTTTCAACAGACACACACACACACACACACACACACACACACACACACACACACACACACACACACACACACACGCACACACACACACACACACACACACACACACACAGGGACATCTGTGATGCATCTGTGGACAGAGAGAAAGGAAAGCCATGCAAGAAAGTTGACCCTGAATTAGATCTAAAACAAAATCTAGGAGTACACCTGTTGTTCTGGGGTATATTTAAAGTATGTTTGCATATTTGGAGGTTCAGCAGGCTAGTGGATCTATATGTGGATTAATCAGAGAGAAAGGTGTGCACAAAAGCTGATTTTGAAATTGGGCCTAAGACCGAACCTAGGGGTACACATATGGTTTTGTGCTATATATTAAATCTGTTTTGCATATTTGGAGAGTCAGCATGCTGCTTCGTCTTCGGGGGCGCTTTTAACAAGAGTGTGAGAGGACAGGGACAAGTACCATATAAGTGGGGAAAGAGGGAGCTTGACATTTAGCATGTGGTGCTCTTGTGTTGTGTGAGAGGAAGACAAGGGCTGGTCCTGAGTGGCACAAACTAGCATGCGTGACAAGGTGAGGAAGAACATGCTGTCCACTTTAAATAATGAGATCCCACACACACACACATGCACACATACACGTACACACACACACACGCACACACTGTCCTCGTCAGATCAGCACAGGCTTTGAATCTGAGCTGCTTTCACTATTTTTTGCAGCTGTTTATCTTCTCTAAACATAAATTAGCGTGGGTATGCATGCTAAACAGTGTCTGTGCAAGAATATCTTTCTGTTTCACACTTCCATTTCACCTTTAGACACAAGACTAGCAAAACAAACAGTCAGTGGTCTAAATAAAGGAATACATTAATTCAGCAAAGAAGAATTAAATTGATCAAAAGCAAGATATCTATTATATACAAGTGTATTTTACAAACAATTACTCTTTTTTTTAGTAAATGATGTGCTTTTAAAGGTTCTATTCATTTAATAATCATGAACACATTTCAGCTTGCTCAACATTGACAATAAAACTATTTACTGACAACCACTTGATTAAATAGATTTTTTTAAATAATTTTAAAGTCCATTCAAACCGAGCTCTGTTGTTTTAAATGATGAAAAACTCTCATCGTTTTACTGTATTTTTCCCACGAGAAAAGCAGCCTAGTTGAGCATAAAATATTTCATTTAATCAAAATCATCTAAAAACCATACAACCCCAAACCTTTCAAAATAGCACATCAAGTTGAAACAAACAACTGAAATATGTTGCCAAGCAAAGGAAGCAAGCAAATCAGATTTGCCTTCTCCAGCATGTTTAGGACCAACTGCTTGTTGAATGGAGGCACAATAAAGCATAAATAATCCACGCTGACACATCTCCATGCAGCCAGTGAGGAGGAACCAATCCTTCAATAGATTATTCATGCCTGGGCGAAACAGGTGACCTTGAGTCTTGGCAGGGTCGCCATGACTAACAATAAGACATGTGACACCGACTGAGGCCACTAATTCGACGCCAGATCTGAAGCAGGAGGCACGGTGTGAATTATTGTCACCCCCAACGCTCCTCGCACAGTCAGCACACAAGGTTACAAGCTGTTTTGGGGACACTTCCATAAACTTGTATTGTATGACTTGCCTGTGTTTTCCTGACAGTCCATCCACAGGTCTACATTCTGAATGACTCTATGATCACTCCAGGTCAGAATGAACTTCATGCTGACCCTCCAATAGCACAAACTTCATACAAAACCATACCCTTAGGTTCAGTCATAGGCCTGATTCAGAAGTCTATCCATCTGCTCTATGCATTGATGTGCCAGTTTGATGACCTCCAAATATGCAAACATTCTTTGCACTAAAGCAAAAAACCTTATGTGTACCCCAAGGTTCGATTATAGGACCGATTCAGAACTAAACATTCTGCCATAGCTTTTTTCTTTCTTTTTCTACAAATGTACCTCAGATGTCCCTTTGTGCGTGTGTGTTGAAAAGACATATTTTGACCTCGCAAGAGGCAGGTGATGATCCGAAGCAGGAGGCACAGTGTGAATTATTGCCACCCCCAACACTCCTCACGCAAAGTCAGCACACAAGGTTACAAGCTGTTATGGGGACACTTCATTATAACCGTATTGTGTGACATGCCTGTGTTTTCCTGACAGTCCACGCACAAATCTATATATCGAATGGCTCAATGGTCAGCTCATCGGCTGCTCTGCAGGAATGTCAAATCAACTGTCCAATTATTATTGCAAGCAGAAACTCTGTATCTTTGCACCATTTATGGGATCCATAGACTTGAGTTTGAAAATGCGAGGCTTCTGCTAGCACAACGCTCATCAAGCTAATGATGTGTGTACGACAAATCTCATTTTACTTTGTGGAAGTCCCAAAGGCAATGCAGCATACCCGAAACGACGCCACATTTAAGTGACAGTCCTAACAGAAGGTCAGCTCATTACATATTCACTACTTCCCTGGAAAAAAAAGGAGCTGAGATGTCTTATACTGTGATTAAAATCACGTCTGAAAGGGTTGTAGATACTGCATGGCTTGCTTAACAATGGCCTTAAGGTTTGGCTCTATTCACAATATTAGCACAACCTCTCACTTTCTAATTATATTTTCATTATAATGCTAAAATTAATATCATGCTGTTAGCAATTTGATTGTAGAGGTGACTGTGTACCTTGAAATCATGAAAATGTTTTGGGATCATGGATATGAGAAAAAGAGATTGCCAAAAAATTGTATACGTTTTAAATTTGACAACCAATCACTATGTAAAATGTCATAATAACTTCAGTTATGTAATATAGTTTAATAATTGTCATATAGTTAACATAACAATTCCATAAATTCCATACTTCTACACTGTAAAAAGCAATTAGTTGACTTTACTTAAAAAAATAAACTTGAATAAACCCATTACTTTTAAAGTGACTGGTTGACTTTACTTTAAAAAGAGAGTAATCGTGTTGCCTTGCAATGATTAAAAAAAATTAAATATGTTTATAATTATAAAAATTAAGTCAACTTTTGCTTTTAAGGCAGTGGATATAGTGTCACGGTCACCAGCAATCTAGCATTTGCAGATTAACAAATCTGCCACTTTCATGATCTTCAGATATCATCATTTACTTTTCTTACAGTAGCCAAGATTTAAAAAGTGCGTGTGCTGTGTTTATAGTCCATTTGATTAGTCCTCAACAGCTTCAACTGTGTGTTTGCAATCAAGAGGAGTCTGGGCCAGGTGTGTGAGTGAAGTGCATGACGGGAGTTGTAGTTCATTAAATTGGCAGCTGTGTAGTTCTCCAGCAATCTGCACAGAATAGTGATCGTGATATATAGGACGTCATAGAAATTATTTTTCCTTCATCTTAGTCCCTTTATTCATCAGGGGTCGCCACAGCGGAATGAACCGCCAACTTATCCAGCATATGTTTTACACAGCGGATGCCCTTCCAGCTGCAACCCAGTACTAGGAAACATCCATACACACTCACTCACACACACTTATACACTATGGCCAATTTAGATTAATCAATTCACCTATAGCGCATGTCTTTGGACTATGGGGGAAACCGGAGCACCCCGAAGAAACCCATGCCAACCTCCAGAGAACATGCAAACTCCACACTGAAATGGCAAATGGCCCAGCCGGAAATCAAACCAGCAACCTTCTTGCTGAGGCGACAGTGCTAACCACTGTGCTACCGTGTCGCCGAAATTATCTTTCATTCCTTTTTTTTTTTAATAGACTTTATTGCTGACTACTATCCTCTCAGACTCAATTCATACATTTACCACTGATTATCCATCCAAAATCTTGCCATTAAACCTTGTGACAGACCACATTAATTGGAGCTAGGATGGCACAGTTAAACACTGAATGCTGTCTTGCCAGTCTAATGAGCGCCGACATAATGAACATGCTCCTCATCTTCATCCTCATTTCATTCTGACCCAGAGAAACTTCCCTCTGAGCCTGAAAGAGACAGCAAGGAGTATCCAGGCCACTTAAGAGTTTGAAGCCATTTAACAAACACCTCATGCTCTCGGTTAAAGAGAAAGCTTTCAAATGCCAGCCGTTATGTCTTTTCTCACTCCAGAAGAATTTGGGTGTCTGGTTGCCCTATTTGATTCTCCAGCTGTGAAGGAGAATGAAGGAGACGGAAAGAGAGACAGATAGTATATTCTGACTCGGTGCATTAAGACCTCCTGCCAAATCTTTTATTAGCATGTCGTTTTTCAGTGCCCGTTTTTTCAGTGCTTCCTGCTTTGCTTGGTTCACAATGGTCAGTGCCAACATTGCAATCTCTCAATCTGCTGTACGCCACCAGCGGGCGCAAAACCAACATTGGCTGACAATCCGAGATAACATTAATACATCTGCCTTCACGTCATAATTAAGACACATCATCAGGCCAATAGGCCATGAGGCAAAAGGAAGCAGTCAATTTAAAATCATAGGGGATACGGGCTAAAATAAAAACAATAAATAAAGTAAAATAAAATAAAACAAAATAAAATAAAATATTTAATTATTAAAGCTAATTGTGTGGTTAATACAGATAATTAAATGATCAATAATAATGCATCAAGGCCAAATATTTTTTTTTGTTTTAAACATTTAATGATCTAATACTCATTATTTATTATCTTTTACAAATAAAAGATTATACAATTATAAAAAAGAAACATTATTAAATATGTTTACATTGTTATATTATGGATAAATTGACAACAAAAATGCATAATAATAATAATGGCAAATTAATAATAATAATAATAATAATAATAATAATAATAATAATAATAATAATAATAAAAATAGGGCAGCGTGGTGGGTAGCACTGTCGCCTCACAGCAAGAAGGTCGCTGGTTCAAGCCACGGCTGGGTCAGTTGGCATTTCTGTGTGGAGTTTGCATGTTCTCCCCGTGTTTGCGTGAGTTTCCTCCGGGTGCTCCGGTTTCCCCCACAAGTCCAAAGACATGCGGTACAGGTGAATTGGGTAAGCTAAATTGTCCGTAGTGAATGTATGAGTGTGAATGTGAGTATAGTTGTGTGATGGGTTGCAGCTGGAAGGGCATCCGCTGCGTAAAACATATGCTGGATAAGTTGTCGGTTCATTCCGCTGTGGCGACCCCAGATTAATAAAGGGACTAAGCCGAAAAGAAAATGAATGAATGAATGAATGAATAATAATAATAATAATAATAGTACAATAAATAAATATAATATTTTAATTCAAATATATTACAGCATGATTAGAGTCTTAGACTGATCATTATTAAACATATCAATTAAAAATTCCATTTCTGTCCAATTAATTAAACAATAATTAAATAATTAAACCTTCCTTATTTATTACAGTACAGAATAAAAAGGTATAAATAAATGATAAATGATTTGAAATGAATAGTAAAAAAGTCAATATTCTTTGGAGCATCGCATCAAACATAAAATAAGATGCTGGGATGTAGTTGTGCATGTGATGAGTGAAGTGTACTGTTTGGACAGGTGTGATGTTGGGGGTGATGTTGAGTGAGGGCACATGACAGGGCACAGTCTCAGTGGGGTGAGGATCAACACAGGCTCAGTGTGGACAGCGTGATGGGTCTGCTCAGCATGAGCAGGGCAGCATCAGAGCCTCACACCTGTGGCCCAGCAGACTGACGCGCAGTTGTGTGTGTGTGTGTTCTGTGTGTGTGTACGTGCGTGTGTGTTATCGGCCTCATACCTTAAAGGGCAGCCAGAACAGGCCTCGAGGCCTTCATGACAGACTGACGCCGCACCTGTGAGCATGTTTATTTCACCATAAATCTCTCACTTCTGCTTTGGTTTAATGTTCGACAATAATATATGCCAATGAAAGCTTGCTTACTAGCATTGATAATTCCCTGAAGAACTTATTAACATTTATAGAATCTTTCCATTCCACAAAAAAAGTTCTTTATAGTTAGAAAACACATTAAAACACATTTTGCATTAAGGACGTTCACACTGTGCAGTCTGGTGTGAAAGGTTTCACAGTCCTAAAAATAAGACATCCAAAAGGGGGGTTTCTGAATAACTATTTTACAAACAGTTCTTAAAGAACCATTTTCTTTATGGGCTACAATTACATGGCAATGATGTAGCCAAAACTGAAACATTAGCTTTTTTTCTCTTGCATTTTGAGGTTTTAAAAGCGATCCATATTTACACAAACTGTATCTGTGAAAAGGGGCAAAAATGCTGTGCTGCATAGTATTAGTCACGTTGTTAGTAAACAGTATCCATAGTGACCCAGAAGTGACAACGTGCATCAGTGGCTTGGTGTTATTCTGTCTATTTGTCAAGATGCATCTCCATTTTTGCTTGTAATGTGAAGTAAATCCTCACTTTTCTGAACACATACTATGCATGCGAATGACGTCACCGTTTTCAAAGGCTTTTGGATTTGGGATTTGCTCTTCAGTGTTTGGACTTTCAGCAGTGAAAATTAAACCACACTGAACTGAACTTCAATTCTGAAAATGGGACTGACACAGTTTCAATTTCAATTTACTAGAACTTCTATGTTAAGCTGCTTTGACACAATCTACATTATGAAAGCGTTATAAAAAATAAAGTTGAATTGAATTGTTTTCAGATGTTTACATGGATACGATAATGGTGGCATTTTCAAAAACAACCACTTTGAAATCTATTTTCAAGTTTGTGCGTTTTCAGTCCCCAAAACAATGTAGTCATGTAAACAAACAGGCAAAACGTGCAAAAAGCTTCCAGTTTTTGGCTGATAACATTGTTGTGTAAACGATTCCTTCGGGGGTTCACAGTAATGCCAAAGAAGATCCATTGTCGGCTCCCTGAAGAACTTTTCAGTTCACTGTTATGCCAAAAAAGAACCAATGTTGGTTTCTAAAATAAACCTTTGGGTGGACAGTTCTTAAAAGAATCAGACTAAAGAACCATGTTTTAAGAGTGTACAGCATTATTGTGAAAGACTCTTTTTGGAGTCTTTTTTTTTTATGTGTACCTAGATGCTGTTTTTCTGAAGTTCAGACCAGTTGGGAGGCTGGTATTGCAGCAAATACCAATGGACTCCAGGGAGGCTCATCGACAAGCCTCCTGAGAAACACCAAGGGAACGAAGAGACGCTTTAACTAAGCCAAGGACAAATGTCTTTCGATCAAACGCTGCTTTTCATTATGCATTCTCAGCTGAGCAGCAGGCAGCTAATGCCTGGTTAAGTTGCTGTAAGCCGAGGCCTCAGGGTAACTCGCCGAAGGAGACGAGTCCAAACAAACACACAAAGCCCAATCAATGGCCATTCACACGAGGACCTCCTTGAAGACGGAACTTGACGAAACGAGACAAAAGTGCATGAGGAGAAGAGAAGAAGAGAGCTCGGCGAGAGATGTTTTTCTCCTGGCGCAGCAGGAGCTCAACGCGGGGCTTACGGGCCTTAGCGCTCACCTGCGGGGGAAAGATCTGTTGGCCTTTCAAAGAGAATGTGTTAACCTTCACAACACACACTTGAAAGGGACTTTGGGGGTGGAGGGCCGGGGCTGCTTTTATAGATTGTTGGATGTCGGGGTTTTCAACAAAAGCGAACTCGGTTGTGTAAGTGTTCCTGTGTGGATTTAGATGGGGGTGAAATTAACGCCATTACATGCTGTATAGTTTAGTGTGCTTTTGCGATTCACCCTGAGTGTGTTTACGTATTTTTCTGGCTGATGACCTGCTTCAAAAAGCTTCCCAAATGATTCACCTGCACCATCAGGCTCTTCAGCAGTGAAAAAAGTCAGAAGTTCAGAAGTTTGAACTCACATTATACACAGTAATAATTCTAATTAGGGATGCACCGAATTATCAACATGAACCAAAAAATAAAAAAAAGACTCACTGGTTTTTAAAAGACTTACTGGTCTTCCAGCATGCCACAGTCAAAGTTCAAAATATCTCAATATTCTGCTCTGTGGATATTTCGCTCATGTAAACTAAACTTACGTACTCTGTAAAAAATGCTGGCTTCCACAAAATCGATTTGTGTTGGGACTGCATGAAGGAATTAAGTTAACTTATCAGTTTTCACAAATTATAGTGGATTAAATTTAAACAATTAAATAAAACAATTAAGTTGTCAAATAAAACCTCAAAAATGTTGTTGTTTCAGCTCAATTTAAATGCATAGTCTGAACAAACAGCAAATGTATTATTTTTTTGAGTGTACACTGTATAAAATGCTGGGTTCCACAAAATGTCTTCATGTTGTCCCAACAAAAGTTTAATCGTTTTTACAAATTTAAGTGGATTGAACATAAAACTATTTAAAATTAAGTTCTCCCCCCAAAAAACCTAAGAACTGTGTTGTTTCAACTCATTTTTAATAAGTAGTTTAAACAAGCAGCAAAAGTTATTTTTTGAGTGTATGGATGAAGCCCACATGTTCACTGGAAAAACAAAGCCCGCCCAAATAATGTGCAACAGTACATTTTACTGTGCGCTACTGTGCTGTCATGACAAAGCTAGTAAAACTTATTCACTGTCAATAAAAAATGTATTGTCAATAATATGTGTTTATTTTATTAGCTTAAAAAATCTGTATAATATAGGATACTGAGCTACATTTTCAAGCTACAAGTCTTACAAAATTCATTTATTCATTCATTTTCCTTTGGCTTATTCTCTATTTCAGAGGTCGCCACAGCAGAATGAACCGCCAACTATTCCAGCAGATGTTTTACACAGTGGATGCCCTTCCAGCCGCAACCCAATACTGGGAAACACCCATACACACTCATTCACACTCATACACTACAGCCAATTTAGTTTATTCAATTTCACCTATACCGCATGTCTTTGGACTGTAGGGAAAACCGGAGCACCCGGAGGAAACCCACACAAACACGGGGAGAACATGCCAACTCCACACAGAAATGCTAACTGGCCCAGCGGGGACTCAAACCAGAGACCTTCTTGCTGTGAGGCAACCGTGCAAACCACTGAGCCACCGTGGTGCCTGTCTTACAAAATTACTTAATAATATTTATTAAAATAAGAATAATTTTTACAAAGCATTTTAGGTTTTAGTTTTCAACCAAGCACAGCCAGAATTTTTAGCAATATAATAATAATATAATAAATGATATATTAATATTATGTAATATGTTTATACGTGTATAATCAATTGCTATTGACTTGATAATTGCAATGAGTTTCATTTTAAAAAAGTGTGTAATATTATTTAAAATATATTATTTAAAAATGTCTTTACATTGTACACCTTTTATTTTCTACGCTTGCACACACAGATAGCCATCGAAAATGTAGAAAAGGCAGCATACACTGCTCGATGTCTCGTCTCTCTCATTACAGCAGCTGAGCTAGTCATTAACTGATTAAATCACCCCCTCTTTGTTATCAGATAGAAAGAAAACACATCCTGTCCTTTTACTCATTTATCTGCATTGACATGCCCTATGCAGCAGCTCTTCAGGTGAAGTCTGAGCTGCGCTTATCAATATGTCGAGTTCATCCATTAAACATCCAGTCTGCCTCTGAAAAAAAAGTCTAAATGAAGCCTTGTGTACTCAATATTTGTGTATGGGACTAATGAGACTCAGCAGCTGAAAGAAAACCGTGCGAGGACAAAAGAACCGTGGCACCACAGAGGCGACAAAAGCACAGGAAAATGATTTCTGATGACATGTACCTGAAAAAGACCCCAGGAATAAAACTAAACTGAAAGACGACAGAACGGGAAGAGATTTCAATCCATTGAATCTGCTCTCTGTGGTGTATCTTTCATGTGCGATGTAAATATTCAAGCGCCGCGGCGTCTGGTGTGAGGAACAGGTGCAGCTCTTCACCTGTGTGCAGTTCACAAAAATCAGCCCATTATGAAGTCGAGTGAGAGAGGAGAAAACAGCGGGAAAAAAAGCCAACTTCAAGTTTCCTGTGTCATTTACGCCTTTGTAATTAGGAACGGAGGAAATTAGAAACTTTTTTTTTTTTTTTTTGGTATATCTTTCTTTTTTGTGAGTGTGCCAGTTTGAGTTCAAGCTCTCCTTTTGGTCTGTTTGGCACAGTCGCCTGCCATTGTAAGCCAAAATTCTTTTTAATAGGAAATAATATAAAAATAATAATACATAAAATTCATTCATTTCTGTGTGGAGTTTGCATGTTCTCCCCGTGTTGGCGTGGGTTTCCTCCGGGTGCTCCGGTTTCCCCCACAAGTCTAAAGACATGCGGTATAGGTGAATTTGGTAGGCTAAATTGTCCATAGTGTATGTGTGTGAATGAGTGTGTGTGGATGTTTCCCAGTGATGGGTTGCAGCTGGAAGGGCATCCGCTGCGTACAACATATGCTGGATAAGTTGGCGGTTCATTCCGCTGTGGCGACCCCAGATTAATAAAGGACTAAGCCGAAAAGAAAATGAATGAATGAATGAAAATTCTAATACATAAAATAAAAACAATAAAATAATTAAATATATTTTTTAATTTAAAAGAATTATGAACAATAAAATTAAATAATTACAATAAAAATGTAAAAAAAATAAATATTTTTGCTTACTTTATTCTTTAGTCTTTATTCTTTGAAAAAAACACATTAGAAATGTTGCATTGACAAATAAGTGAAAAAAAACACATTTCTAAGATTTATATTTTATTTTATTTCAGGTTTTTAATTATTGGTGGTTTAAAATAACTCTGAAATGAAAAAAAAAGATAATTCCATATTATTTTAGTATTATTTATGTATTCTTTTTTTAGCTTAAACAACAAATACTTCTTGAAAGATTTTGACAACTTTTTTGGATTATGTTTAATCTACTTAATTTAATGCACATAATAAATAACTTGTTTATTTTGTGTTGGGATGACAAACAATTTTTGTTTGCATAACGAACTGGGTAGTGGATGTATTGTGTTAATGTACATGTACAGAATGTTTTGCGTTGAATTACATAAAGAGGGAAAACGTGTAATTTTAAGAGTGTAAAGGTAAGACACTTCAGGTAAAACATAAAAAAATTCCAAACATTATACTAGTTTTAAAAATGGTTATGTTTTATATGCAAATGCGGCATTATATAATGAAAAAG
Organism: Danio choprae; assembly: GCA_903798125.1. NCBI lineage: Eukaryota > Metazoa > Chordata > Actinopteri > Cypriniformes > Danionidae > Danio > Danio choprae. The sequence continues at coordinate 5,994,767 of CAIGQW010054176.1, forward strand.
TGCAGATTTTTATAGAATAAAACAAATAAATAAGGTTTAATATTCAAAGTTTCACTATTTTCATCATGTTTGAGGGGGTTCAACAAGATCAACTTCATTCATTCGTTCATTTTCATTTCGGCTTAGTCCCTTTATTAATCTGGGGTCGCCACAGCGGAATGAACCGCCAACTTATCCAGCATATGTTTTACGCAGCGGATGCCCTTCCAGCTGCAACCCATCTCTGGGAAACATCCATACACACCCATTCACACTCATACACTAGCTTACCCAATTCACCTATACCGCATGTCTTTGGACTTGTGGGGGAAACCGGAGCACCCGGAGGAAACCCACGCCAACACAGGGAGAACATGCAAACTCCACACAGAAACGCCAACTGGCAAGGCTCGAACCAGCGACCAGTGACCTTCTTGCTGTGAGGCGAACGTGCTACCCACTGCGCCACTGTGAGGCCCCAAGATCAACTGTGTTTAAGTTAAACAATTCAAACAAAAGTGGTTTGATTTCATTAGTTAAAAAATATATATTGCTCTTGGCTTCCATTTGACTACGATACATTAAATTGAAATAACTTAATTTTCAAAATGTCTGGAAATGTGTCATAATTATATTAAGTTACACCAATTTTTTTTTTTTTTTGATTGCGCACACAAACTATAAAGGAATTCCCACTTGCTTCTATAATTACCGCAGCTAATTATGCAAATAAACACACAAAATACCCTTTCATTAACTGTATTAATCTGTTTAAATTCCCAAAATGCCAGTTGTAAACTATTGTTATTTTTCTCCTTTTCCCTCTGTTTACATTTGTGCTGTTTTTTTCTTTTTTCTTTTCAACAACAAACTAACGTTAAGCCTGCAAATCAATGACTCGTCTGGTTATTAAAAAATACAATAAATAAAATAAAAAATAAACACACACACACACACATACACACACACACGCACGCACGCACGCACGCACGCACGCACGCACGCACGCACGCACACACACACACACACACACACACACACACACCAGTTTTCAGTGACAAAAAATAAATAAGGAAAAAAGCAGGAAGAAATAGAGGACTGTTTCTCACTTGACAATTCCTAAATCTTCTGGAAACACTTGATTTAGTCTTAACTGAGGATTAACCTGTTTTAAGCCTTTGGTTATATTTACATTTACTTCAGATTGTATCAATTTACCACTACTAAAACAAACATGAGAAATGTTGCATTGGCAAATAAGTAAAATAAAACACATTTCTAATATTAATATTCTATTTTATTTCAGGTTTTTAAATATTAGTGGCTCAAAATATATGAAAAATATAACATAAACACTGTAAATAATGTTGGGTTCCACACAATCGAGTTGTGTTGGGACAACATGAAGGAATTAGGTTAACTTATTAGGTCTTTTATTACAGATTCAAGTGGAATGAACATAAAACAAATACGTTGTCCCAAAAAAACTCAATTGTGTTGAGCTTATTTTATATAAGTAGTTTAAACAAACAGCAAACATCTTCTTTTTTTGAGTGTATATATAATTCAGTATTATTTTTAGTATTATTTATGTTTTGTTATGTCAGATTTGGATTCAGCTTTTCTTTTGCATATTTATTTGATATAGAGCAATGTTCACTAGCTTTAGTTTACCATAACATCACAAGACTAGCAACAGAAACTTAAAAAAGAAAAAAAGACGCTAACTGGCTAATGCTATCTAGCCAAAATAGCATGTAAACAACCTAACACTAAATCCCTGGCCTGTGTGGCTCTAAATCAAGGTGATTGGACCAAAATGGTGAGTGGCAAAGAGCAAGTCTCTATCTAAATCACTTGCTGTAATGTAAATGTCACTCTCCGTCTGCGTTCCTTCCTTCCCCTGCTGTTTCCCCACAATTGGATTTAATACTTTTTCCACGTGTCATCAGTTTGTCACCACGCCGGTTCCCCGGAGTCCCGTGCGGAGGAAGAGGATTATACATCTGTCAATTATCTCCTCTTCTCCGAGACTAAACTAAACACACTCGCTCGATGATGTCCAATCACTCATTACTAGACACAGCGGGTGTTATCTGTACTCGTGTGTACAACTGCACAGTAATGGAGAAGACGGCACACTATTAAGTGCTGGAAGGATGCAGGAGGAAGAAAAGGGAGAAATAAACTGGAAGAGATAAGGTGTGACCTTTTAATGAAGAAGAGCGGGCGACAGACGGGAAAGATGGAAGAGAGAGATACAGAAAGGGAATAAGCCAAAAGAAAAAATACAAAAGCGGAATGACAGGGACAAAGCGACTTTGAAGGGATCGTTCAGGTAAAGAATGAACATTTGAGGTTTATTTAGTTTAATTTATTCATTCTCAGGTCGTCCGAAATGTTTTTATTTTTTTCAGTTAAATTTAATGAAGATTTTTAGCTGAAACTGTGGATTTTTTCCCATAAAACAAGCTAAATAATCTGCCAATAGGGTAAGCACAATAATATTGTTTTCGCTTTGAAATAAGATTATTTTGTTAACCCTGTGTGCAAATTATTTTTCTTGTTTTAAGAAAAAACCTCCTTAATTTTGACTTATTATTTCTGAAAACAAGGCAAAATAGTTTTGCTTATCTAGAAAATGCTTCTTTATTTAATGTTCATTCATTTTGCTTCGGCTTAGTCTCTGATTATCAGAGGTCGCCACAGCGGAATGAACCGCCAACTACACCAGCATATATACGCAGCGGATGCCCTATAATTCACCTATAGCGCATGTCTTTGGACTATAGAGGAAACCAGAACATGCAAACTCCACACAGAAAAGCCAACTGGTCCAGCCGGGACTTAAAACAGCACCCTTCTTGCTGTGAGGCGACAGTGCTATCCACTGAGCCACTAGTTTCACTACAAATACCATGGTTAAACTGGTTAGTGCAACAAAACCATTGCTATAGCTTAAATAAGTACATTATTGTTATGGTTTTGTTTGCAGTACAACTTTGGATAATTTTCCTAAAATATTAAGATCTCTCCATATATCAAATCAGAATCATACCCGGGAGTTATTTCAGACTATCAGTATTTTCTGAAAATGCTCAAAGCTCAGTATGATTTGAAATGTTGATGATCGCTGGCAGCGTGATATGAAAACATGGGAAATGAGCAACATCGCTAACCCTCTTCTGACTTCTGACATACTCCACTGTTGTTTTTGGCCACTTCTCAAGGGCCAGTTGGCCTGCTTTTGGACCAGGGTATTCAGCGGGCCAAAAAACCCTGACCACTGGCACAGAGGAAGTCCAGACTAAGCCTGATCAAGCCCAGTGGAAATGAGACAAGCCAAAACACTTTTGGCCTGACAGCGGAAATGTAGCAAATAGCATATATCAAACATTGGGGATCTATGAAATGTTTATTGCACAGACTTCACTTTATAAGACCTCGATGTATCACCAGGTGCCATGGTATTCATTTTGGGTTCCACTTTATTGTAAGATAAAATTCTCACTATTAACAGACCATTAGCTAAGACTTTTAGTTGGGTTTAGATTGGGTAGGATTAGGAATGTAGAATAAGATCATAGTTTATAAGTACTAGTAAACAGTCAATATCTTAATAATAGGCAGGTAATAAACCAGTAGTTAATAGTGGGAATTGGTACTTAAAGTAACGCATTTCCTAATTTTGTGTTGCCTGTTAATGTTTTTTGACTCTCAAAGTGTGGTAGCCATTGACTTGCATTAAATTAATCACCAAGAATCTGGATTGGAGCAAAAATCTTCTTCAATGTCCCATTAAAAAAGAAAAAAGAAATAAAAAGTACACTTTGGAATTAAAAACAAATAAGTTTTTTTTGGTGAACTGTTCCTTTAATCCCTTGCTTATGGGAGGGCTCTGAATCTATTAGTAATGGCGTGAAACCTTTTCTAAAATTGCTTTGTTTAAAAATAACACAGAAAAGTAAACATTAAAGAAACAGAAAGTGCCCTGAGATCAAAGTATTTCCCACAAAAACATTTACTTACTATTTGCTCATTTACTTACTATTTACTCATTTGGATTCATGAGTTTCTTGATGTGTTGAACACAAAAGAAGATATTTTGTAGAATGCTGAAAATCTGTAACCATTGACCACCAAAGTAGGAAAAACAAATACTATTGAAGTCAATGGTTACAGCTTTCCAGCAACAAAATATCTTCTTTTGTGTTCAACAGAAGAAAGAAAAATTTGTTAGTGATGACTGTACAATGACAGAATTTTCAGTTATGGGTGAACTATGCCTTTGACAGTAATTTATTTTGGGGGGTGAACTGTCCCTTTAATCCATCGTTTTTATCTGAAAGGGTGCAGATTTAATATTATGGCGGGCTTTGGGGTTTTGATGAAGGTAATCATTGGGGTAATTGATGGATTGAAGCCGGGCCTCTCAGCGGGAGGATTGAGGGTCATGGGGAGAAAGCTGTTGAATCTCCTGAGTGGGACAGGAAGAAAGCAGCGCCAGATCCCTCTCTATTCACACAGCTTGACACACAGCTGTTCCAGTCCTTTAATTTGGGCTTGGCTTCCTCGCATCTCTCCTAATCTGTCTCTCTATTGCGCCGTCCACTCGTTTCGTCCTCGTTTTAATTCACAAATTGAGACATTGCAGTCCTGAGAGTGGCTGAGATGAGGTATTCAAACTGGGGCTGTCCATTTAATTTAGTGTGATTAGTTCCGAAAAATATGCTATAAAAAATGTAATGCTATTAATTATGGCTCCTGACTCTGTAAATGCTGTAATAAGGGATTGCCTACCATCAAAAGCAATTCAAGCTTGAAGTGACACTCCATGTTTTGCGAATCCACAGTTGAAGAGATGAACTGCGTCTTAAAAACTGAGAGGCTTATGTTCAATAACACTGAAGTAAAACACATAAGCTGCTGCTTGTAACATTAATTCAAAGGTTTTGTAACGCAATGTACGGTTTTGTTTTTTAGATATTGATGCATCTAAAATAGATTTTTCAAAGAATTGTAAAAATAAAAATGTACTAATATCTATCTTAAAAAATAATAATACATTTTTATTTGTATTTTTTATTTATTTATTTTGGTTTGTTTGTCTAAATGATCAATGATGAAAATAATTTGAACAAGTTTTTAATATAATTATTGTTATATGCAACAATAAAGAGTACATAGGCATAAGGCACCCATGTAAAACTGCATATTTGGTAGCGTTTCATTCGTTTACATCAGCTGACTACATTAGTTAGCTTTAACAAACAATCAACAACATTTAACAGCATCCATTACATAATCTTAGTTAGTTTTAATTGCAGCATTAGTACCAACTGCATTAATTTCTGAATTATATTGCTGTTGGTGTAAAGGGTTATTACTTTGTCATGTAGCATGTAATTTTATTCAAACTGTGCTAGTCCACTGACAGTTCCAATTTAAACATTACTAAACAGAATAATTAAATACACGACATTTTTCAAAGCGTATTTTGACATTGTTTGTGAACAAAGTGATTTTAGAAAGGTTTAATTCCCCCCCCCATTTTCAACAGATGCAGAGCCCTGCCATAAGCAAGACTGCCATTGAAGGAAGAGCCAATCTCCGCAGCTGACAGCAGGGGTCTACACACACACACACACACACACACACACACACACACAC
>CAIGQW010054176.1:6048217-6068217 GCA_903798125.1 Danio choprae
TCTATCTATCTATCTATCTATCTATCTATCTATCTATCTATCTATCTTTTTATTGTATTAATAACCACTTTTATTACTTTATAATTTTATTTAGACAAACTAAAAGAAATAAGACTTCCTCCAGAAGAAAAGAAATATTATAGGAAATACTGTGAAAGTTCCCTTGGTCTGTTAAACATCACCTGGGAAAGGAGGCCTAATAACTTTGACTTCAACTGTATAATCAGGTAATGATCAAAAGTATTTAATGTGTCTACATAACAGTGTTCTTTAGTATAATTGAAAAATTATTATAGTTTTTGTTTCTATTTTGAATTAGTTGAACCATTTTTTTTGCATTTAAAAATCCAAAGCATTTTTTCTGGTTCTATATATACTGTTTGACACTCCATACTAACCTGCTGGAGAAAACAAAGTCCTCCACCTGACATTTTACTAAAAAATAACAAGAAATATGACAACCCACCTGTAAATTATCCAGAAATATATAGTGAGAAGGAACAAAACATAAACAAAATGTAGCACAATGTAAAGTCAGAACAGGGAAAATCAATACACTCAGATCTGCTTCTTAGCATCTAGCAATATCAACCTGCTTCATCCCAAACACATCTCCTTATTAAAGACAATGAGGCACGACACACAAACCAGACTGAGAGACAAAACTGTAACCCAAGCCCTGCAAACACTCAACCTGTACATCAAACCTGCCATTCTCCGCATCGCTGGAGCCTCCATTATTAGTTTTTCCATTTTACCTCACAGAGGCCTTTTGAAGACTTCAAGAAAAACCACAAAGGACATCCAGCTAGACGTCAGTTTTCAATATCGGCCATATCTGCTGCTGTAGGTAGTCTAATGTAAAATATTTTAAAACAAACAAACAAATCAATTTAAGTATTTTACATTTGACTGCCTTTTGAAATAGAACTTTGTCATCAGTTTTGGTTTTCTTTTTGCTTTCAGAAAAGCATTAAAACAAAACTAAAGATATTGAGAGCACAGAAAGTGTTAAATAAGGCTTACATCAGTGTGAATGATTAGATATATACACCTTCTAATTGTTACCAATAGGTTGATAATATTGTGTTGAAGATTTTTAAGAAATAGGTAAAAAACATAATTTATCCCAACAGCAAATAAGTTGTTAAAGTTCTCTTCTTTTTGAAGGTTAGAAGACTGAACATTTTATTAGGTTAGTGGTTTATCATATATATATATATATAAATGATAAACCACTAACCTAATAAAATGTCCAGTCCTCTAACCTATATATATATATATATATATGCATGCCTATATGTCTAACAGTGCCTAATGTCTATATGTCTAACAATGTCAATATGCCAAATGTTAATTGCCTGTGTTAATGCTAAATGACTGTGCAAGTGTATGCTGCAAATATAATATAATATAATATAATTGCGTTGTAGCTTAGTGTACTACCAGTGCCAATATACAGCCACATCGCACTGCTACGAGTGTGATATTGCATTTATACAACAGTTCGACGGCATATTCGTGTATATAAAAAAAGAAAATCAAACACAGAGAGTATCAAAATCCTTCTGTAAGAGGAACTACTTTCTCTCGCCATTCATTCACATCTGCAGCTGACATCAGAACAGCAGAAACTGTTGCTAATTCACCAATGTCACTTTAGAGCTAGTATTTGAATGATTCTCTAGCGTAATGTCTAAAGTGATGACAAAACAGCTGATTTTGCTCACATTTTAAGATTATAAGGCTGAACGGCATGAAATGCCATCAGTCTACAGAGATTTCCCAGTATTTCTCTGTTGCAATCAGGAGATCACAATAATTAACCCCAAAAAAGCCAAAACAACGCAATCACTACCAGATTACTGTTGTGTTTGTGATAAGGAAAACCGCTAAACACTATAGGCCATTTCTTCTTTCTTTCTGTTTACTGAACTAGTCTGCAGTAGCAAAAAAAGGAGACTCATTAGGGTTTTAAGACTTTAAGATGAGTCCCATCTCACACTCAACACAATACAATTACTATGGTATAAATACAGCACTACAACTGACAAAAGAGAGAGATCAACTTAGAAAGGCACTTACCTGTTTTACAATGATATGATCAGCTGTAGTTTAAAATAACGCTGGATTTTTCCTCTTCTAAGGGCTTATTATCCGGTCTCTGACGCCATCTTGTGGATGGACAACATCAACCGTCTTTGATCTGCTCAATGACAGGCACTATCCTTATAAATAAACTGCATAGTTGCAATTTAAACAACTACATTCTTGACTAATTTGTCAAACTGTTGAGTGTCCTCTGCTTGTTGCTGTATGTGGGCAAAGTAATACACAAGGGTGAAGGGTGAAGAGGCTGGACGAGTGCTGTTACTGGCAGAATATCAAATGGTTATCAGCCAATCAGATTCAAGAACCAGACAGAACTGTTGTATAAAATAAAATATAATATAATAAATTTGAACTTAAAAAAACTTGAACTGAAATAAAGAGATATCACTTAGCTATTTCATAATCCAAATCATCTTTAAATAATCTAATAAATGCAGGAATCAAACTCATAAGCTGGCGTTTCCTTCACTCTTTAATAGCTTGCTGAAGACTGAAAGACAATCCGAAACCCAAGCCTCGCTAAATGCTCAACTTGTGCATCAAACTTGCCGTTCTCCATGTTGCTGGAGCCTCCGTTATTACTTTTTCCATTTTACCTCACAGAGGCCTTTCGAAAAAACTTCAAGCCAAACCACAAAACACATCCAACTAGACGTCGGCCCTCAATATCAGCCCTATCTGCTCACTGTTAAAAGGCTGGGGCTGGGAAGTTAAATGGAGCTGCGGTCGGGATCCTCCGGCCTCGACGCACAAGATCAAATTAGCACTGGATAAGTATCTGAGAGGCTGCGTGTGGAAGATGGATCCGGAGTTGAGGTGAGGTAAAGACATGCACTTGCCTTTCAAACGTAAAGCAGATAACAGGCGCGCCAAGCTAAAGCTAGTTAAGAACGTTAACCCCCCCGACAATAGCCTTACTGCTCTCACCAATAGGGTTAACGCTGCTAAAGAAGGTGTTAAAACTGGTGTGCAGCGGGTCAAAGATCTCTTAATCTGTCCTCAGAAAAGACATCCACTGAAAAACAGGCGAGCACAGACATGGTTTGGACCACCTGTTAGTGATTTGGGAGCTCAGGCTATCAGCAGCTTTGCCTAAGCCGCCCACAGGTGTCATGAGAGCCATGCTGCGTTTGGCCAAGGCCACATTAGTGTGTCTCTACGTGTTTGTGTGTGTGTGTGTGTGTGTGTGTGTGTGTGTGTGTGTGTGTGTGTGCGCATGTGTGTGTGTGTGTGTGTGTGTGTGTGTGTGTATGTACCTTGTATTTCTTACTTTGAGGGGACCAAATATCTAACAAGTATAGCAATACTAGTAAATTTAGACCTCATGGGGACATTTCCCCATGAGGAAAATGGATCATAAATCACACATAATGAAGTATTTAGAAAATGTAAAAATGCAGAATGTTTCTTGTGATGGTTGGATTTAGGGGTAGGGTTGGGGTAGGACCAAATGTCCCCACAAGTGTAGCAATACCAGTATATTTGGACCTCTTGGGGGAGAAACTGGCTATATTAGAGGTTCTTGCCTGGTTTTGCTTTAGAATCATCATTGATTTTTAGATTTAAAATAAAAGAAGCTGCAACACAGTGTCAATGTAAAGCATAGTGAATTTTAAGATAAAATGTACCACATCTCATAATATTTAATATCAACTACATCACAATAAGACAAATTCTAAATATATGGCAAATATATGTAACATTTATAATAGATAATTATATGCTAAGTGATATTATACATTTTGATGTGAAATAAAAGCTATTAATATACACTGAAAAAAAAAGTATTCATTTGATTTATTTATTTTTTAAGATAAGTGATTGCAACCAATTTACATGGGCTGAATTTAAACAAATAAATTACATTTAGTAATGTTAAACTTAATTTGTTTGTTTAAATTCAGCCCATATAAATAGTTTCCAACCACTTACTTTAATAAATTTAGTAAATCCAATGAATCATTTTTTTCAGTGTACCAGAAATATATATAAACAGTATATACAATATACAATACAAGTCCAAAACATACATATACACACACATACAAGTCCTTAATGTGTATTAAGAAATCTTACGCACTTTTTCGGGAAGTCTGATGTGACTAAATGAATGAACCAGGGAAATGATGGATTATTTATGTGCTTCCCTCTCAGAGGTCTGAATGCTGAAAATACTAATGCATCAATGAGCAGTGATGAGTATATGAGCTGGCCTCTCATCTCTCAAACGAGCATGCTTTTATCAACATGGCTATTGCTAATGGAAGCTTGTTTTCTCAAAGAATATGGAAAGTTTTTTTTTCTTCTCAATTTAAAATCATCTCAAAACACTTTCCAGGTGACAAAAGTGATTAATGCTTCATTCTGCAATGGCCTATCAATTGGTGTACATATACATCTTTATGAAACAAAAATGTGTGAGAAAATATCAATATATATTTTTAAAAAATTAGCGACATGCTGTAGATTATTTTAGAAGAAGTGTTCCAGATTGGAGCAAATAAATCCAAAATGGTCCTTTTTAGAAATGTCTTTTAAGTTGTAATTGTAAACCATGTGGAAAAAAATTAATAAATAAATAAATCAAAACTATAAAAATAATCAAATTTGCAAAAAAAAATATGTAGTTTTTTTTTAGGCTAGACAAGCAAAAAAATAAAATAAAATAACATATTTTAGGCTGGTCTAGCAGAATTTAATTGGTGTTATGGATAAAATAAAATACTAATTAACAATTAGCATAAATATTTAAATAATACAAATGAAAAAAAGACTAATGGTTCACAAATGACTAGGCTGGTCCACCAAAATTGCACAGGTGTTATGGAAAAAAAAAATAAAGTAAAATAAAATAGAATCGAATGAATGAATGAATGAATGAATGAATGAATGAATGAATGAATGAATGAATGAATGAATAAAAAAATTATATTTTTGGGCCTTGAAGCATAAGGATGATGGTAAGTTTTAAACATAGATGCTATTGTTGTCACTAGACCATTTGTGTTAGTATCACCAAATCACATCTGTGACATGTTCAGCCTCGGGGAGTGAAATATTGCTTTTCTCCTCCTCTTCTCCCTGAAACGCCTAACACAGCAGTTCACACGCTCTCTCAAAATAGAGGCTTGTTTCACGCCAAACCGCTTTCCCGCCGTCACGCAGGAACAATCTCTACAGACCGCCAGGCCGTCGTGTGAAATCCGTTTAAAAATGTATTAAATATCTAGGTAGTTTGAAAACAAAGTAATGGAGGTGAAGACTCAGTTGAGAGCATGTTATTTGTTCAACACAATGCTTAAAGGAGTGAAGGAGATGAAGAGTGAGGTGTTAATCTCTGATTGGCTCGCAAAGGCTCCCGACCTCAACCCTGTAATCCAAGTGAACAGCAAAAGATTAATTAGCAGCAGTTTAGGAAGAGATGGGACCGAGAGACTGTGCGTAGCTGTTGACCTCAAAAACATTTATGTTCCCACGTTTTTTTTTTTAAACATACACTATGTGATACACTTGCAAATGACGTACTGCCACTATATATAGAACCAGATTTTGTTTTGCATTAAGTGTGTTGTTAAGGAGTGTTGTTTGCCTGTGAAAAAGTTGCGTTTTAAATTGCTATTGGTGTAGGGTTTGTAAAGGTCTCCAATTATGTCCTGGTGTTATATTGAGTTCAGGGGATTGTTAGAGTATTCTAGTCATTTGCTACTGTGTTCTGCTGTGGTGTTTGTGTTCATCGGGTTGTTAGTGTCTTGAATTGTCTTTATTGGGTTGCTAAGGTATTCTAGGGGCTTGTAAGGGTGTTCTGTTCTGTTCAGGATGTTGCTAGGGTGCACTGTTGTGTTCTGGGGGCTGTCAGGGTGTTCTGTTGTGTTCAGGGTGATGCTTGGGTGTCCTGTTGTGTTCTCTGTGGGCTAGCTGGGTGTTCTTGGGGACTGTAAAGGTGTTTTTTTGGAGTTCAGGGTGTTGCTGGGGTGCACTGTTTTGTTCTGGGGCCTGTCAGGGTGTTCTATTGTGTTCAGGGTGATGCTAGGGTGTCCTGTTGTATTCTCTGTGGGCTAGCTGGGTGTTCTTAGGGATTGTAAAGGTGTTTTTTTGGAGTTCAGGGTGTTGCTAGGGTGTCCTGTTGTGTTCTCTGTGGGCTAGCGGGGTGTTCTTGGGTATTGTAAAGGTGTTCTTTGGAGTTCAGGGTGATGCTAGGATGTCCTGTTGTGTTCTCTGTGGGCTAGCTGGATGTTCTTGGGGATTGTAAATGTGTTTTTTGGAGTTAAGGGTGTTGCTGGGGTGCACTGTTGTGTTCTGGGGCCTGTCAGGGTGTTCTATTCTGTTCAGGGTGATGCTAGGGTGTCCTGGTGTGCTCTCTGTGGGCTAGCTGGGTGTTCTTGGAGATTGTAATTGTGTTTTTTGGAGTTTAATGTGTTGCTAGGGTGTCCTGGTGTGTACTCCGTGGGCTAGCTGGGTGTTCTTATGGATTGTAAAGGTGTTCTTTAGAGTTTAGAGAGTTGCTAGGGTGTCCTGTTTTTTTATGGGGGTTGGTTGGATGTTGTATACTGTAGATGTTCTAGTGTGTTTAGGGTGTAGATAGGGTGTCCTGTTGTTGGTTGGGTATTCTTGGGAGTTGTAAATTTGTTCTATTGTGTTTGGGGTGTTGCTATGATGCCCTGTTGTGTTTTGGATACTGATTATGAGTTCTTGGGGTTTGTAAAGGTGTTCTATTGTGTTCAGGGTTTTGCTATGGTGTCATGATGTGCTCTGGGGATTTGTCTGGTGTTCTAAAGGGTTGTAAAGGTTCTGTTGAGTCCAGGGTGTTGTTGGATTGTTCTACTGAGTTTGAGGGGCTTGTTGTGGCATCTATGTGTTTAGGGAGTTGTTCGGGTGTTCTGCTGTGTTCAGAAGACTGCAGGGGTGTTTTGTTGTTTTGAGTTGTTGGAATAGTTGTTGGAATAGTTTATTGTGTTTAGGGGTTTTGTTAATTAGCAGCAGTTTTGATAATTAGCAAATGATGGTTTGTTGTGTTTATAGGGTTGTCAGGCTGTTCTCTTGGTTTTGGGGGCTTGTTGGGTATTCTACAGTGTAGTTGGTTGCTATTGTGTTCTGAGGGTTAGGGGGTTTGTTAGTATTGAGTTAGGAGAATCGGCTGTTGGATTGTTCTATTTGATTGCTAAGAATACAATTGTGTGTTCTAGGTGTTTCACAGCATGTAATGGAAGTTTGTTAAGGAAAATAAGGTGGTTGCTAGGGTGTTCTGGCTGGGAGGATTCTAAGGTGTTCAAGATAGTTCATAAAATGATTGCTAGGTGACTTCATGGAATGGTTGCTAGAATGTCATGGAAAGTTTTTAGGGCATAACAGTTTCTAGAGTGTTCTGGGAGGTTGCTGGTTTGTTTGCGGTAGCCAGGCCTATGCTGAAGATGCAGTTCTCATGGTAAGGGGTCCATCCAAATCCCTGAGCATGAATGATAGCACGAGCCTTAGAGCAAGCACCACTAATTACAAAACGCCTAACTTACTAGAGCTTTTTGTCATGCATAATGAAAGGAGGGTGGTTAAACATCTCCACTCCTGGAGCATTCTGAAAACAAGCACAGCAAATGAGTTTCAGATCTCTTTCCAAATTAGTTTACAGCAAACCACTTCAACACATTTTTTTTCTTTCCAAACACATGATATAATCTATACCAGACCAAAGATCACATAAAGTGTTTCCCATGAGCCAGGCATAGAATCCAGAAACCGTGGGACCATTAGAGTCCATTCATTAGCGCAGCAGCCTTCCTCTACTGTACAATCCAACACGCTTTGATAAAGATTAAAATGTTGCCAACTGACTAAACAGAGCAACAGAGCCTAGAATTTAGGTCACGGCGAAATGATAAACAATTCATAAGCAAAGCAGAAAATTAAATATATAATGTGATTCAATACAGTAATGAAAGAAAGCATTGTTAAGCTGCTAGACTGCTCTCCAAACAGCTCCAGAAAGAGATGCCACACGCACAAAAACACACACACGTTCGCACATAAAAGCCTGCGTGCATTACTGTTGTGCCAGCGCTCAGAACAATTGTCTTTCACTTCAAGGTGACTCGCTCTCTCTCTCCATTTCCATTTTTCTCAGGGTCAGCTACGTGCATCTCTCTTTTTGTGTGCGTATAAATTGAGAAAAGTGAGGTTTGCTTAATGCTATGCTGTCAGAACGTCCCGCAGCAGCCCTGTCCGCTGTGCATTAAGAACCTGTCAGCCAGAGTATGGAATTAATCAGCAAAGCCCTGAAGAAACAATTGCATAATCTAAAGCTATAAACGCGACCGACCTTGCCTTCAAACGTGCTTAAATTTCCACCTTCAAATGGGAGATTGAGGGAGCGAAAAGGTCTGAGTCAATAGATTTATCTCTCCTTTGCCCTCCAATCTTTTCTTCCTATAAAGAGGAATGATTGACTGCCGCTCCCGCCTTCCCAACAGTTAGGAATACAATTCCATATAAGGTTTTTTTTTGGCAATGTGACCTCCACATTGGCTCCACTATACTTTTTGTTTGTTATGAAAACATCGACCCCTGCTTTGGATTTTTCATGATGGTGGCAGTAAATGTGAGAACGTGACTGAAATTATTCTTTTATTTTCTTCAACTTGTCTTTTTTGGTTTTGATATCTGATCATTTTTGTCATTGTTAAATTCAATGTATTATGCAAACATATCCACTTCGCTATGATCAGATATTTCCTTAACTGCTGTTTTTATTTGCATTTATTGGGTTGTTGAGAGGAAAGCGTGCAGTACATATTTATATATTAATCTAAGCATTGCTTGTCTTGTTGTCCCTTAAGCAAAAACTCTTCTAATGTGCAAAATAAAGAAGTATAAACCCTTACACCAAGCGCCATGCATCTGAAGTGGATAAACCGGTGGAAATAAGCCCTAAATCATCAGATTTAAAGTATCAGGATGACAATTTTTCTTAGTAAACTGATAACATTACGTTAAAAATAAAAAAGTTTTTTTCAGCTGATAACAATACGATATATTTGAATGAGTGTGAACACAAGCAGGCCTAATCCCAATTTTACACCTAAGCCCTTCCACTTCCATGGACTTCCCCTACGTTGTGTGTGCACATGTGAATTAATAGGGGTGTCTCAATTCTCTTTTGCTTAGAGATGCACTTCAAACAAATATTTTTCAGGACCACACAATAAACTAAGGAGTTTCCCTGGATACACCAGCAACATAGATGCAAAAGCAAAAAAATCTTTGCCATTAATAATGATTATTACAAACAAGCATCTGATTTATTGCATTCATAACATTAATTCATAGCATTAATGCGCTACGGTCATGATCTTCAAAAAAACCATAAAAAAATAGCTACATTTTTCTAACAATAGTGCCTAATAACCACTGCAAAATATTACACAACATATTTTAAATTCTGATAATGTTGCCCAATGACTTAATAGAATAGGCCAGACTGGTGGCAGGGAATTAGCTTTTTACAGCACGTATAACATTAATGTTGCAATTTTTGTGTGGTTACATCCATTAATATTAGCACTGTATAAATACATGTATAGTTTGGTGGTTCATTCCACAGTGACGAACCCTGATAAATCAGGAACTAAGCCGAAGGATAGTAAGTGAGTGAGTGAGTTTTGTGCTTCTTGCAAAATGATCCACCAATCATAACAGAGATGCCTGAGGAATCCCAGAGGCTCTTATGCTTTCAAGCTGAAAATGAACAGCATTCATCTAAATACATCGCAAAACAATTTTGCAAGTGGAAATTTTGTTAAACATTACTGTGCTTGTATTTTCTAGAAAGACTACTACAGATGTCATATCATGTGACATTAGCTAGTGACAACATGAAGACCTGTGCATGTGTAGGAAAATATTTTCATTCATACCACTTCACACTCAAAGGGAAGGCATAGGATTTGCAATAATAGTATAAACAGTGCAGTTCACATAATGGCCACTTGTGTCACTAATAACAAGGGTTTCTAAATTCTGCAGACACATTTGCATAAAATGCGGCACAACTCAAAGGTTGAATCCTTCAAATGTCCATCAGCTAAATCCTGCATTGTCCAGAACACAAATGACAGATTTGGAGACTGCATTTGAAGAAGACCAAGAAATGGGATGGCTTTTGTTGCGTCAAAGAACGCAGCCTCTGTATTGGTATGCAGCTATAACATATCTTTTTTTAGCATGTTCTGAAATGCATACATGTGTGGAATTAACATAAAGGAGAGTAAATGATAACATGGTGAACTATGCCTTTAAAACACTAAGCCAGAAAGCCATTGACATTGCTAAGCCCTGCATATTCACTGACCTCAGATCCGGCTCAGACTAGAGGTGACGGATTTTTGAGAGCACCACTTCATTTATTAACAAATCTATTGACGGAAAAGGTGTGAATATTGCTGTGGTGACAAGATAATCTAATCGTCAGAAATTTGGATTTAGTCGTCAAGCGTTGTGAGCCATTGCACCTCTGATGTGAAATGACAAGAGCGCAGAGAGAGCATGCAAGAGAAAGCCAAGCTGCAATTACCAGCTCCGAGTGTGTTAGCGGTCTCTCAGAAAACAACTCTGCAACAGGACCGGCCCGTTATGAACCTCTCACTCTTTGGATCAATCAATCGTGCAGAGACTATGGATTGATCTAACTTTAAAAGGGCGCCAATGACGACTCTCTTAATGACGGGGAGATGGGATGGCCTTCAAGACGCATTAATTTCCGTGTTTGCCTGTAACACGAGCATGTTTTGATATACTGTTTTTGTAAATATAAGTGGATGACTGTAATCTTCAATACAGTGTTTATTTAAGTGCTGCAATACAGATACTTGAGAAAGGCATTGATTTGCAATCTACTTGCAGAAACTTTGCATCGTCTACTATACTAAATGGATGAACATTCACATTCAACATTATCTGCCTCATTTATGAGTTCTCTGTAAAAGTCAATGCTTCATAAAATATCAGAGCCTTATACTCTAGCTATGCCAATTAAATAATACAATGCAAGAATCTAGTGCTCAAGGGACTTGGTATAAACAAATTTGGTCTTTTTTTATTTTTAATCTATGATGCTTTATGAATATACTTTACCATTATTGTGCTGAAATTGAGGACGTTGGAAAATGTAGTGTTTACAGTAGAATGTAGACTATGATATAATAATAATAATAATAATAATAATAATAATAATAATAATAATAATTATTATTATTATTATTATTATTATTATTATTATTATTATATGCTGTATTATTTGTGTACAAAGGCCAAGCACAATTGGTGAATAAAATAAAAAAAAATACAAAAAAAAATTTAAATTAAATTAAATTAAATTAAATTAAACATATTAAGAATTAGCTAAATAAATGTAGTTTTTTAGTCTGGTCTTGCACAGGTGTTATGGAAAAATAAAATAAAACTATTACATAATAATTAGCATAAACATTTAAATAATAAAAATAAAAAAACTAAATACTAAGGGTTCACAAATGATTAGACTGGTCTAGCAAAATTGCACGTCTTATGAATAAAATAAAATACAATAAAAAATAAATAAATAAATAAATAAATAAATAAATAAATAAATAAATAAATAAATAAATAAATAAATAAATAAATAAATAAAAAAAAATTAGCAAATTAAATGTAGTATTTTTTGGCTGGTCTACCAAAATTGCATTGGTGTTATGGATAAAAAAAAAATTCTAATTAATAATTAGCATAAACATTTGAATAATAAAAATACAAATAAAAAAAATACTAAGGGGTTACGAATAAATAAAATAAAATACAATAAAACAAAATGAAATGAAAATAAATTTTAAAAAGTAGCATTTCCTTTCTACAGCCACAATAATGAGGGTTCCAGCTTCTCCCAGTCATTTTCTTACAGGAGACTGTCACCTGTCACCTTATACATCTCTTTATTTTGTGCCTCCGCTTGATGGCTACATCCAAGCACACATGAAAAGCCATGGCCTTCACAGACACAAAGAAAATAAAAAACAACATCAACAAACACACATACAGAAGAAAAGAACTATAAACAGATAGAATCTTTTTGCCACTCAAGCATTTTCACACCCTGCTTACTACGATTAAGAAAAACAAACAGAAATAACAGCTACAATAAAACCGTCAGCCATTTTCTCCGGGTGCTGACAGCCTCCAGCCAATCAGTGCAGGGCTGCAGGTGAAAAGATGTAACTGTAGACAGATAAGACTGTGTACAAAACATGAGTGCTGACAAGCTCACTCATTAAACTTGACCGGGTCACAGATGCAGGGTTTATGTTACCAGCCGGTCCTGTCACATGGCAATCCGATACCTTGAAACAGAGCCATCTTCCTGCGCACAGGACCTCACTGGAAAGACAGGCCTAGAGCCAGGAGCTATCTTTAGCTATTTCATTAAACCTAGTGGATAGCATGAGGAATAAGAGACGGGAGGAGTACGGAGAACTTGTTCGAACATCACCCCTAGGCAGACGAGAAGTGTGTAAATGACTGTTTATGCTAGTGGGAATTTTTTTTAATTGCCTATTTTCTTTGACAACATTTACAGTAACCAGCAACAAGTCTGTTGGAAGTTTACAAAAGAGTTCCTCAGATGGTAAAACGGTGAGAAAAGTGAGGCGTTTAAGGCTAAACACTGCTGGTGAATAGCGTAAAAAAAAGAAAAATAACTACACTGAAAAACAATTATCCATTGGATCCATTGTTTTAAGGTAAGTGGTTGCAAACTATTTATATGGGCTGAATTTCATTCATTCATTTTCTTTTCGGCTTAGTCCCTTTATTAATCTGGGGTTGCCACAGCGGAATGAACTGCCAACTTATCCAGCATATGTTTTACGCAGTGGATGCCCTTCCAGCTGCAACCCATCACTGGGAAACATCCATACACACTCATACACTACTGACAATTTAGCTTACCCAATTCACCTATACCGCATGTCTTTGGACTTATGGGGGAAACCGGAGCACCCGGAGAAACCCACGCGAACAGGGGAGAACATGCAAACTCCACACAGAAATGCCAACTGACCCAGCCGAGGCTCGAACCAGCGACCTTCTTGCTGTGAGGTGATTGTGCTACCCACTGTGCCACCGCGCCGCCCAAGGCTGAATTTAAATAAACTAATTAAATTTAGTCATGTTCAACTTTTGTTTGCTTAAATTCAGCCCATATAAAATGATTGCAACTACTTTCTTTGAAAAAAATGAGTAAATACAATGAACCATTTTTTATGTGTAATGGTTAGCACTATTCTCCCTGAGTCGATTGATCTTGTATTACAGGATTATACAAATATGCAAACAATGAGTCATTGTTTCATTAAAGTGAGTTCACCCAAACATTTAATCAACATTTATGCTCCCTCAAGTTGTTCCAAACCTTTTTTCTTTTGCACACTAAAGAAGATATGTTGAAAAATGCTCAAAACCTGTAATCATTGACTTCTGAAGTATTTGTTTTGTATCTTGTTACTATGGAGGTCAATCATTACAGGTTTTCAGCTTTTTTGAAACAAGCACATGGTGAGTAAATGATTTTTCAGAATTTTCAGTTTTGGGTGAACTATCCCTTTAAATATGTGCTAATTTGCTTACAGTTCTGGTACAAAAATCTGAACTTTTATAGAGAGGATCACTCCATAATTCTGCAAATACTGCGAACACCCTGAAAATAAATACTTCACTATTTTTTTTAATAAACAATATAATTTAAAAAAAGATATGCATGAATAGAACCCTCTGTGATGTGTTATGTGACCTGCTGTAAGACCTGCTGAAGTGTAGATTTATGCCTCAGTGCAGAAGGAAAATAAATGAATTTTAAGAAAACAGCCTTGGGAAACAAAAGTATGTCTTGCAATTGAAATGTACAGACATACATTAATAATGTGTGACAAAAAATGCTTATACGTGTGTTTAGGGTGAAAAAAAAAACACTTTATGAAGAAAACAAAAACTGTTTTGCCTGCAGTGCCTTGTTTTAAGAGCTGGATCTCTTAGAGAGAAAAAAAGCACAAATTCCCATTGAAAGCGAACCTCAGAACACATCTGTCAAAAAAAGATGTTTATTGGACAACTGCCAACACTTAATAAAGCATGTTGCACATCGTTTGACATTGAAACAAGATGCCGTTTTCATCGTTACCTTCTACAACATCTTCATGTAAATTCCCAGAAGTGTGTTCTTAATGTTAATCCGGCAACTCTGTCTTTTGATGAATAAAAAAGGAGAAAATGAAAGAAGTAAATAAAAGGGAGGCAAACAAACACAGCCTTAAGTGGATACTGCCATTTAAACAGTTTAGCAGAAGTAGCCCCATGGGAGGTATCCCAAGAACCCTTCAGGGTCTAGAGTGGCCCTGCAGGGGGACTGACGCAATCTGCAAATAATAAAAGGAGAGATGGTGCTTGAAAGCACAGCTTGTGATTGAACAATGCTCCACGATTTCTGCCACACAGAGAAAGGACGCAGCAGAGAGCTGTGAGGACTCGCTTCCCCGTGGCCAAACGCGCCACAACAGACATCTGTGTGTGTTTTTACTGTCGAAGAAGAAGAAAAGTCTGTTTGCATTGATTAAGGGTAGATTTTGAAAGGATGATGCTGTCGATTCTTTGGCTACAAAGTTTGACAACTGAATATAGTAACAGGTGCGACTTGATGGTTTGCCTGTTCATTTAACTGCTTACAGAAGGGGTTATCTTAAAGGGATAGTTCTTATTTGTTCAAAACCTATTTGAGATTCTTTTAACTGTGATGTTTTTTTTGTCTTTCTTCTGTTCAACACAAAGTAAGATATTTTGAAAAATACTGGATGCTTGGGCACATTGACTTCCAAAGTAATTGTTTTTTCCTACTACAGAAATCATTGGGTCCCAGCAACCAGCATTTTTAAAAATATCTTCCCAAGGTAGAGTAAATAATGTCATTTTAATTTTTGGGTGAACTATCCCTTTATAGAGATAGTCATACAAAAAAAAAGAATAAATTGCTGATAATGTATTTATCCAAGATTTAGGCGATTAGTTGAACATTAGTTGAGCGGAAAGTACAGAATTTTCCTCAATCGTATCTTCTGTACATGTTCAAAAAGTTTTACCTCTGCTGAAAATTTGCATGAGGGAAAAAAAAAACATCCCATGAGTAAACTAGAGCAAGTAACACAGCGCTCTGCATTAAATGTAAAATCATTCATTCATTCAGTCAGTCATTCATTCATTTTCCTTCAGCTTAGTCCCTTTATTCATCAAGGGGTTGCCACAGCAGAATGAACCACCAACTTATCCAGCAAACAGCATTTTTCAAAATGTCTTCCTTTATTTTTAACAGAAGAAAGAAACTCATAAAGGTTTAAAACCAGATGAGGGAATTAAATTTTTATTTTTGGGTAAACTATCCCTTTATAGAGATAGTTATACAAAAACAAGAAAACTGGCTTATAATGTATTTATCCAAGGTTTAGGTGACTTTTTGTGGTGGTTCACTCTGCTGTGGCGACCCCAGATTAATAAAGGGACAAAGCCCAAAAGAAAATTAATGAATGAATAGGTGACTTTTTGTCTTTATTTGAAAATTTTTTGAGCGGAAAGTACAGTATTAGCCTCAATCGCATCTTCTGCACAAGTTCAAAAATGTTTACCTTAGCGGAAAATTTGCATGAGGGAAAAAAAACCATCCCATAAGTAAACTAGAGCAAGTGACACGAAAAGAAATTTTTCTATAGAGTCATATGTTTGAATTGGTGGTGCCTTCCTCTGTGGCGACCCCTGATAAAAAGTATGGAATAAGCTGAAGGAAAATGAATGAATGAATAAGATGAAAGTAAAGTGAATGAGTGAATTTGGTTGTTAAAACAGACAGAAGCCTGTTAATAAAACATTTTGTGGAAAAACCTTATGGAGCCATTTGTGCATCTTTTCTTCAATAAAATATATAACAATAATAAATAAAAATAAACAGTGATACATGGTGGAATATTCATCTATTAACAAACATATTCTGTTACTGTGTGAATGTAGTCCTTCACAATCCACTAATTTGTGAGAGATTTCAATTCATTCATTAAAACCAGCTCAAACTTAGTCTCTGTGTTCAATTATTTGCTCTTCCGTCTGCTTTGGCTTCTTTCACTCAGGCCTTGTAATTTGATTTGAGCTTGTGTTTAGCCGCCACACTGGCTAGCATTAACAATTTACAAGTTCCTACAGCATTCAGACTGAGGAAACAAGGCCAGAGGTCAGCCATCTGACACGTGTAACCAAGCAGATTGCTAGCTTAGAGTCGGCATCATTTAAACATGCAGATGATGTTTTTGTTTCTAATTAAAGAGCAGTTGTCTGATTGAGTGTCTCATCTCGAAAGCTATACACCACATGGCTAAAGACGCTAGCTGGAAACTGATGCCAGAGAGATAGAGAGAGGAATGCAGCTACACACAATTGCGAGCCATCTGAAATGTAGGCGTCATTCGGCCTGACATCACTGACACAGTCCAAGCCATGTTCATCAGGGTTAGCTTATCCTGCCGTCCAAAACAAACAAGCACACAAGCAACTAAACCTTTGACAGCAACTCCAACGCCAGTGCCTTCGAGCGTTAGCAAGGCTAGCTTTAGCCATTAGAGCTCGCGTGGAGCCGCCAGATCAAATACTGACAGAGAGTAACAGGAAATAGGGAGAGAGAACAATTTAACGCAGGTTTGATTTAAAGGGGACCTATTATGCAAAAATCACCGATTTAAACAGTGGCAGCAGTGTGTTAATATAGCCAGCATTTAATGGTAAAAAATAATATTTTGTATAATCACACTTGATAAAAACTGTCTGCAGAAACACTTTGATTGACATTCTCCCTTTGTACATGTCATCAGAGGGAGGAAGCCCCACCCATTAGTGATGATCTCTCCCTCATTAGCATAAAGCAACAGTCTGCCATTAGAGTTTTCAACTGCCGAAGATAGTGTCAGCTACTAAGAGGATTATAAATGTGCAGTTTTAGGATGCACACATGAACTCTGTAGTCTCCATAGACTGCCTTCTTCTGACATTTTTAGTTTTTCACACAAATAACAGTCCTGTTTTGAATCTTGCATGGTCATTTGTAGTCCCGCCCTCTTTTGAAAAGAGCACAATCTTATTTGAATTTAAAACGACAGTCACCAAAATGGCACAATCAAAGCCAAGAAAGGGGTCGTTTCAAAGAGCTATAAAACATTTGTGGGGTAGTTTGAACTGAAACTTCACATACACACTTTAGCGACATCGGAGATTTATTTTACATCTTGAAAAAGGGCCCCTTTAAACAAATTCCAAAAGCATCGATATATGGTTTCAAAACAAGAGCATAAACTGTTTTGGGTTTCCTCCAGTTTCCATGCAAATTAGTTTAAGTGCCTCAGTGTTTTCCTCCTCAAGGGTCAGATCTTGTGGTCTTCTGCTTAACTCTTGCCGGAATATTTCTACTTTCCGCATGCAACACTAATAGGTTTGGTGCTTGTTTAAGTAATTAAAAAACCTCTGCACTTTGGGAAGCATTACGCTTCACCAAAATGACACAACCAACACAAACATCCAAAACTATCTGCACTGTTGTTCTAATTATGCCCAGCTCTCCAGACTCCAGACTTCCAATGCTAGAATATTGAAATCTGTCATAAAAAATTAATTATCAAATTATGGTTATCTAAACAAAGTCTGAAATAATCATACACTGTTTTAATATTCATGAGAAAATTATTTATGTGTTTCAAAAACTGTCCCACAGTTGTGGCAGCATTTCTCACCCCACATAAATGTTTCAAAATGTTCTCAGAAAACAATGTTTTTTTTTTAGGACAAAATATATACAGTACTGTATATACAGCTCTGAATAAAATTGAGAGACCAATTCTTAGTTTCTCTAGATTTACGGGATTTATCAGGTATGGGTTTGAGCAAAATGGTAATATTTGTTTTATTCTATAGAGGTCCAAATTTCTTCCAAATGTTAAATAAAAATAATGTTTTGGGGTTTTTTTCTCCTCAGGAAATGAAAAACTGGTAAATGTTTTCATTTATTGTGAATGAAAATGATTCTACAATAATATAATATAATAAAATATAATATAATATAATATAATATAATATAATATAATATAATATAATATAATATAATATAATATAATATAATATAATTAATATAGTATAATATAATTATATAAAAATATATTTTTTTGCCAGAGAAGATGTGCTTTAGTCAAACATTTTCTTTGTATTATATATATATATAAGGACAGAGACATTTTTTGAGCGGAGCATAAGCATCCATCAGCCTGTCATACTGAGCAGAGCAAATACGGTTAACGTTCCGCCACAAGATGGCTACAGAGACTACATAATAAGCCCTTAGAGGAGAAAAACTCAGCGTAATTTCAAATTACATCTGATCACTCTCTTTTGTATATTGTAGTGCTCTATTTATACCATAGTCTGCTAGTGTTTCTGGTAGTGTTTGCTTTGCTTTGGCTTTTTCTGGATTAATTATTGTGATCTCCCGATTGCAACAGAGAAATACTGGGAAATGTCTCTAGACTGATGGCATTTCATGCCGTTCAGCCTTATAATCTTAAAATGTGAGCAAAATCACCTGTTTTGTCATCACTTTAGATGTTACGCTAGAGAATCATTGAAATATTAGCTCTAAAGTGACGGTTTCTGCTGTTTTGACGTCAGCTGCAGTTGTGAATGAATGGCAGAAGAAAGTAGTTCTCATACAAAAGATTTTTAGACTCTCCGTGTTTGATTTTGGTTGTTTATTGTCACTGGTAGGACACTAAGGTCAACGCACACCTCCCACCAGTGCCGATATACAGCCATATTGCACTGCTACTCGTGTGATATTGCTCATATATATAAAAATTTTACCATGTGAAATGGATACTTGAACCAAAAATAGAAATTTGCTGCTTCAGGAAGACACACAGATATTAAGTTTTTTGTGTTGCCTGTATATGTTTTTTTTTTTTTTACTCTCAAATTAACCTCAGACCTACATAACTAGGTCTGCAAAAATGCACATTACATTTTCAAAACGTTCCCAGTGGCTACAGTTACAACAAATATGAAACATCAGCACAATTGAACACTGTACACAACAGCCGTCTCTCTGGCTCCAAATTCACAGAGACGAGATGTATTTGGTCTTGAAGAAGGATAGGAAGAAATCCGACAGTCTCTCATATCCGCTCATTTCTCCAGACTGTATGTATCATTCACTCATCCATCCATTCATTGTGCTTTCAGAGCAACGTCGTCAATCTAGCCCGACAACTCCGCCACAATGACTTTCTCCAGATTAATTCCAGCATTCAAGCGGAACTGTACAAGGGAGGGGTAAAATTACGAATGCGTTTATGAGTTATTAATGGCCTCGGCCCGCTGGTTCCCAAACGGGTCTGGGGATCCAAACCACGCAGAGCGGACGGAGCTGGGTTATAGAGCTATACAACTCCATAAATAATTCAGCCGCCTTACTTGGATTTCCAGAATCACTATACATTATACATGCAGTCCAACAAATGTCTCTGCTATTATACACATATCGGTACACTTCAGCTGAGCAGTAATTAATCGCCCTAAATGTGTGCCAAAAAAACTACAAAGATCTTTTTAACCTCCCTGATACAGTACATTGTACACGCTGAGGTTTTGACACACTCCAGCGCACCCAAAGAAAATCAGAGACCATGTGACGGAGGAATATTATGATATTAATATGAAGGAAAAAAGATGAAGATTTGAGGAAATTAGTGTATAAACTAGGCATGGGACAATAATCGGTTTCAAGATTTACAGCAGTTTGGAAA
>CAIGQW010054176.1:6076446-6111366 GCA_903798125.1 Danio choprae
CTACTATATAATATTAAAATGAAACTTTTATATTATTAAGTGTACTAATCTATTTAACATTTATTAAATAATGCAATTAAGTCCTCTGAAACAAAATCCCAGGTCTCCAAGTAGCACTCACCCATCCACTGATCATCAGTCACACTCTGCAGTCCTCTTTGATATGGCCCTTAACAAAAACTGATTCCAGACCTGCTGCCTTCATCTGCCGCAAGTCTTGATTTGCTCATGTTGGAGGCTGCTCACATGAACCTGACTCATCATCGGCCAACCTGGGGATTGGAGCCGGTGTCTAAATTCATTGCGAATTCCTGCACACGGCACCTTAATATTCTAGAGATGCTTCGCCATTGTCATATCATTACAGGGCTGCCTCTGTAATGCAAGCCGTTTGAAGCTTCTCTGTCTCTAATGCCCTTTGATTATGCGCAGATAGAGGAGCGTTTGATAGTGCTTCAGCTGTAAATCTTCCCGTTCAGCCTCAATATGAGCTGCCGTATCCTTGACCTTGGGTGTGACCTTCTTGTCTTGACGTAGATGATGAGCTTTTGCCATTTTCTGAGAAGTGCTGCTCATATGTCCTGGTCTGGAGGTGTTATAGGAAGCGTTCATCAATCTTTCTGTGCATTTTTAGGGGTCCAAGGATTTCTATTTGCTCTGATTTTCATCTTCTCCTTATTCATTTTCTGGCCTGAAAGTGTCTGGCCAGCCAAAATTGTAAGTACAAGAAGCACCAGATTTGGCAGGATGGTCCAAAATCTCTTCCACTACTCCAAGATATCCTCGCTGCAGTCTATATCACGATCATGTACTGGATCAGGTCCAACATGTAGTGGACACTGTAACGCCTATGCTACTGTGACGGTTTGGTTTAGGGTTGGGCTAGGTGTAGAGGTTAATAACTGAGGTTTGGGTTCAGGGTTGGGGAAGGTGTAGGTGTTAATAACTGTGCGGGTTGGGTTTAGGGTTGGGGAAGGTGTAGATGTTAATAACTGTGAGGGTTGGGTTTAGGGTTGGGATAGGTGTAGACGTTAATAAATGTGAGGGTTGGGTTTAAGATTGGGGTAGATAACTTTGAGGGTTTAGTTTAGGGTTGGGGTAGGTGTAGATGTTAATAACAGTGAGGGTTGAGTTTAGGTGTAGATGTTAATAACACACAATGCAATGGGTAAATTGATAATTAATATAAATAATTCTCAATTCTAGCAAAAGCTGCTATGTATTGGACCTGATCCAGTACGTCATCATGCTACAGGCTGCAGCGAGGACACACTCCCCTACAGGAATAAAACACAAACCCCAATTTGTACTGAGCTATAACTTGTAACAAATATTCCTTTACTTCACGACCATTAGAAAAGTACATCCTATATAGTATGAATATGAGTAGTATGAATGAAATTTGGGCATACCACATCTGCCATTTGACATTATCACATAACCTACCTGCTTCAGTTGCACCACTTCTCTCCCATTCATAAATTCTCTTGCTTGGCCTCATGGGATAGTATAGTGTGCATTAGATGAACATTTCAGAATCTCACCGGAATAGTAGGTCATCCAGGTACTTCTCTCCTACAGTTTTTTTTGGATACTATGAATTGAAGTACATTTACACATTTAAACTTTGTGAAGTAGTGCCATGAAACAATGATAATGCACCAATACACACAGCAAGACTGGTAACAGAGCAGTTTGATGAACATAAAACTGAAGCTGAACATCTCCTATAGTCTGCACAGTCACTAGATTTAAATATTATTGAGTCACTTTGGAGCAGCTTTTGCTAGAATCGAGAATTATTTATATTAATTATCAATTTACCCATTACATTATGTGTTAATAACATCTACACCTAAACTCAACCCTCACTGTTATTAATGTCTACACCTACCACAACCCTAAACCCAACCCTCACAGTCCATATGGACATGTTTTTACAACAACAAAAAAAGTACCCAAATTAATGCATTTAAAATTAGCAAAAATGTAGATAGCCCTCTCTAGTGGATTTGTCAACTGAAACTTCCAAGGAAATCTACCCGGAGCAACATATTTTACGTTTTGTTAAAATGTAGGCCACGTGTTTTG
Organism: Danio choprae; assembly: GCA_903798125.1. NCBI lineage: Eukaryota > Metazoa > Chordata > Actinopteri > Cypriniformes > Danionidae > Danio > Danio choprae. The sequence goes on from CAIGQW010054176.1 coordinate 6,078,538, forward strand.
ATGTGAATGTGATGTGTTTTCAACATAATTTGCCCAATGGGTTGTACTTAGACCCCAATGATCTCCATTATAATTCCTCTTACGCACCTTCTTGACTACATGGAGAATACATATGGTGTTATTGACACCTTCAGCGGATTTTGAGGGACTTCAAAGCTATATGGCTATATATGGCACATGTGTTTGCATGCATGTGTGTGTGTGTGTGAAATCTCTCTCCCTGTTGCTCGCAGAAGCTGAAAACTCTTCTGGACTCCGACTGAATCTACTTCAAACTCTATCGGTGTGTCCTGAGGGTCTGGCCTTGATGAAAACCTACCAAAGCCACACAATAGAGGCCCTGCTATTAACAGCTGTCTCTATTAGCCCAATTAAACTGCTTTAAGACACGCTGGCGACAGAAGCCACATTTGGACGGATGTAAGCAAATGGCTACATTAAAACACAATTTTGCAAATTAAATTTCATTTTAATGGCGCAGTTTTTCTTCAGGTAATGAGACTCGCGCGAGGAGGGCCTGGTCTTTTTGGACAGGCAGCCTGAAAAGCAGCGTCTCTTTCTTTTTTTTCTCTCCTTCTCTCTTCCTTCTATGGAGATGAGGCTTTTATGCGGTACAAAATGCAATTTTTTTCATGTCTGCCGAGGACAATTCTCAGAGGAGGCGGTTTTTCAGTGTAGCTGCCCTTTCCAGTAACATTTTCATCTGCGTTTGCTCTCTTCTCCTCTTGTTCTGTTTTGCAATGGTAAGGGAATGAAGGGGTGTGTAGGAATCAGAGCTTTTCTGTCCCTGCACTCGTGAAATGACAGCTGAGAGAACTTCACATCTTCCTTCATCTCCATCTGTCTGCCTGTGTCTGTCTGTCTATCTTTCTATAGATAGAAGAAGGTTGTGTCTGCCACTGAATAAAAAAAATAAAAAAAAGATTAAAAAGGTAATTGCATCTTTTTCCAAGAAAATCATGTATCTTGCAATTATGACCTTTTCCTTCAAAATTGTGAGTTTTTATCTTGCAATACTGGCTTATTTTATGTATTGGTTTCAAGGCTTTTTGGCAAGTTTTCTCTGAATTCTGGGTTTATATCTTAGGTTTTGTTGAAATGTAGAATTTATATCTTGCATTTAGAACTTTTTAGTCAATACTTTCACAATTACATATTTAATTTTGAGTTTATATCTTACAATACTGACTTATTAAAACTGTGACTTTATTTCTTGCAATTGTTTCTAGGCTTTTGTTTATTAAGAACTGTGAACTTAACTCTTGCAATTTTGACATGTCACAATGTTGAGTCTATATCGTATGACTATCTCTTGCATCTCTAAAATAAAAAAAAGTCTCACAGTTCAGACGTTTTCTTCTTCAGAACCGTGAGTTTATATCTCGTAATGCTGACTGAATTTTATGTAATCATTTCTAGTTAGGTTAATTTCTAGTTTTGTATGTGTGTGTTTTTTGGGCAAATTTTCTCTGAATTCTGGGTTTAAATCTCACAATTATGTTGAAATTTGTTATTCTTTTGACTTAAAAAATATCTAAATTTAAACCTTGCAATTCTGACATGTGGTCAAGACTTTACATCTTACAATTATGACTATTTCTCACAATTCTAAATTAATATCTCACAATTATGTCATCTAAATTTTGACTTTATTTGTGCATATTCTAAGTTTCTACATAATAAGTTAAATAAGTTAATAAGTAAGGTAAAAAAGTAAATTTAAATAAGTTAAAATATAACAAGTTATAGTTATAGTGAGTAGCACAATCGCCTCACAGCAAGAAGGTTGCTGGTTCGAGCCTCGGCTGGGTCAGTTGGCATTTCTGTGTGGAGTTTGCATGTTCTCCCCGTGTTTGCGTGGGTTTCCTCCATGTGCTCTGGTTTCCCCCACAAGTCCAAAGACATGCGGTACAGGTGAATTGGGTAGGCTAAATTGTCCGTCGTGTATGTGTGTGAATGAGTGTGTGTGTGGATGTTTCCCAGAGATGGGTTGCAGCTGGAAGGGCATCCGCTGCGTAAAACATATGCTGGATAAGTTGGCGGTTCATTCCGCTGTGGCGACCCCAGATTAATAAAGGGACTAAGCCAAAAAAGAAAATGAATGAATGAATAACAAGTAATAATTTTGGCTTAATTTCTCACATTTCCAATTCTACATCTAAAAATTTTTTGATTTTTTTTCTCTGATTTGTACATTTATATCCCAATTCTTTCTTTTTCCTCTTAATTCTGCATTTAGGTCTGTCTGTCTGTCTGTCTGTCTGTCTGTCTGTCTATCTATCTATCTATCTATCTATCTATCCAGACTTACTTCAGATGCCACCCACACACTCGTAGCTTTTATAAACTAGTGAAACAAGCACACAGCATCACCCACCCACCCCTGCTGGACATTCATGGCGTTGAAAACAGCTTAGCGGGCTTTCAGATCAGACACTACAACAGCTCCAGAAAGAGTCCCAGTGTGTGGCTCCATCTCACGGCAAGCCAAGCAAGAAATGTCTGGGTCAGACCCGGGGCAGCTGGAGAGAAGAATGTTTCCACTTTACCCTGCAAGCCACCCTCAATCCGCCTTCCAGCAGGGGGGCCGGGGCCGAGCGGAGGAGGAGAGAGCGACAGGTCTGCTGGCTTCATTCACTCAGTCTGTGTGGAGTCCCTGCCACGCTGCATTCAGAGAGCTGGTAATGGTGCCGAGGTGATGTCTGTGTGCGAGAAAGAGAGAGACCTTGCCAAAGCTGGATTCAGAGACGTGGCGCTGAGGTGTTTGTGTGCCGCTCTGTGTTCCAAGTAAAAGGGCAAGAATCTCAGAGGATGTGCATTGCTCTGTACCAGATCACAAAGCTTTCTCTGGTAATTAAGGTGGTGGATGTGCATGGATAGAAAGGTATCATTCATTTAAGTCTGAGGAAAAATAAAAATAAACATACTATATTTTGTCATACTAATAGCATTACTAGTAACAGTTTACTCTATCTATCTATCTATCTATCTATCTATCTATCTATCTATCTATCTATCTATCTATCTATCTATCTATCTATCTAGAATCAGATATCACATTCCACTCTCAACATAGTGCTTGGCTTGCGGTGAGATGGAGCCACACACTGGGATTCTTTCTGGAGCTGTTGTAGTGTCTGATCTGAAAGCCCGCTAAGCTGTTTTCAACGCCATGAATGTCCAGCAGGGGTGGGTGGGTGATGCTGTGTGCTTGTTTCAGATATCACATGCCACTCTCAACATACTTTTGAGAGCAACCAGCTGGAGTACAGAGTTAATTTTACCTTTACTTTAATAATTTAGCATATGCTGTTTTCAGCATACATTTTCTTTAGTTACATATGAATACATCTTTATGAATACGTATAATATTGTATTATAAATATGTATTATAAATATGTATTACATATGAATACATTTTTCTATAGTTACATAAAAGAAAAAAGTAACTGTTTAGTTTAAGTACCAATCCTTATTAATAACTAGTGGCTTGTTACCTGCCTATTATTAAGATATAGGCTGTTTATTAGTACTTTAAAGTGCATATTCTGCATGATCTTGTTCTACATCTCTAATCCTAACCAATACATAAACCTAACTACCTTAATAACTATTAATAAGTATTAATTGTTTGTAAATGGCTGATAGCAGTGCAATATTCTGCAAGTAACAGCACTTCACCCTTCAGCCTTGTGTATTACTTCGCCCACATACAGCAACAAGCAGAGGACACTCCACAGTTTGACAAATAATGTTGGACAACATTATTGCTGCTGTTGTACAACATAATGTACTTTTGAGACTTTTTTAATCGAGAATGTAGTTGTTTAGATTGCAACTATGCAGTTTATTTATAAGGATAGTGCCTATTTTTAAATATTTATAATTTCTGAGGGACACCGTCTTTGAGCAGACCAAAGACGGTTGACATTGTCCATCCACAAGATGGCCACAAAGACTGCATAATAAGCCCTTACAGGAGAGGAAAAACGCAACGTAATTTTAAACTACAGCTAATCAAATCATTACTAAACAGGTAAATGACATTCTAAGTCGATCTCTCTCTTTTGTATGTTGTAGTGCTGTATTTATACCATAGTAATTGTAGTGTGTTGAGTGTGAGATGGGACTCATCTTAAAGTCTTAAAACCAGAAATGGCCATCTGTTTCTAATGAGTCTTCTGTTTTTGCTACTGCAGACTAGTTCAGTAAACAGAAAGAAAGAAGAAATGCCCGCATGTGTTTAACGTACATTCCTTTTCGCAAACACAACAGTAATCTGGTAGTGATTAAGTTGTATTGGCTTTTTCAGGGTTAATTATTGTGATCTCCCGATTGCAACAGAGAAATACTGGGAAATCTCTGTAGACTGATGGCATTTCATGCCGTTCAGCCTTATAATCTTAAAATGTGAGCAAAATCAGCTGTTTTGTCATCACTTTAGACATTATGCTAGAGAATCATTCAAATACTTGCTCTAAAGTGACGTTGGTGAAGTAGCAACGGTTCCTGCTGTTCTGACGTCAGCTGCAGATGTGAATGAATGTGACATTTGGCTGTAGTGTATGTGTGTGAATGAGTGTGTATGGATGTTTCCTAATACTGAATTGCAGCTGGAAGGGCATCCGATGTGTAAAACATATGCTGGATAAGTTGGCGCTTCATTCCACTGTGCTGAGCCCTGATAAATAAAGGGACTAATGAATAAGTAATAGACTTAATGGAAAATATATTAGATCCTAAAAAAGTACTAGTAACATGAAAATATATATTAGTGTTTTTTAGATGAAATGTTTAAACCGCCTGCCATGCTTTTACAAAAAAAAAAAAAAAAGTAATTGAATCATTCACTCAAATGCCATTTGGCATTGTGTTTGGAGTTTGCATGTTCTCCACGTGTTCGTGTGGGTTTCCTCCGGGTGCTCCGGTTTCCCGCACAGTCCAAAGACATGCGATATAGGTGAATTGAATAAACTACATTGGCCGTAGTGTATGAGTGTGTGTGTGAACGTAAGAGTGTATGGGTGCTTCTGGGTGTACTGGGTTGCGGCCAGAAGGGCACCCGCTGCATAAAACATGTGCTCATTCTGCACACCTCTATTGTAATTCTGCATGCATTGATTCAGTCTTAGTTAAACTCACCCCGCCATTATTACAGAAGCACATTGATGAACTTGAGGGTTCGCTTTCTTTCTCTCTCACCTGTTCCCAGTAGAGCCAAACTTCTCTTTATTTCTCTCCTCTTTCACTTCTGTCCTGCAGGTGTGAGATAAGCTGACAAAGGCAAAACTCTAATTAATGATTTGTCAGTCTAAAACAGCCTGAGAAATGTGAGATCAGTGGACAACAGTGATTCAGGCCGCGTGGCATATACAAATACACCATTTTAATTAATGTTAAGGAGATTAAATTAAGAAATAAACAGCTGAAAGTTTCTCGGAGTTAATAGTACAAGCAGCCATTGTAGCCGGATAAAAAACGCATTCAATCCCTCACTTTCTTCCACCATAGATAATTGATTCTTTTCTTTTTCTTGTCCTTTATAAACATCACAGACAAAGCACTTAACTGTAATTGCTACTGTGTTATGAGAGCAACGACTCTCATAATGCAGGAATGATACATATTGCATAAGTCAATAATAAATACAACCTATTTTTTTATTTGGTAACACTTTACTATAATGAACTATTCTCACTATTATTACCTTGTTGCCTTCCTATTATTTGATAAGACACTGGCTGTTTACTAGTACTTAAAAGTACATATTCTGCATGACCTTATTCTATGTCTTATTCTAAACCTACTACCATAATAGCTATTAATAAGCAGCAAATTAGAAGTTAATTGAGCTTAAAGTCAAAGTTAATGGTTTGATAATAGCGAGAATTTTAGCTTAAAATAAAGTGTCATCTGTTTTTTTAACAACTGTAAAATTCCACCATGTGCTGTTTTTAGTTAGTATGCATGAATGATCAAGTTTACTTTAGAAAATCTAAAAATAAATAAGTGCAGAAAGAGGAAACTTATTTCACCCCAAATATTTGCATCAAAGATCCATAAGCAAACCCAAATAAAAAATGTATATTTTGTACCAACTACTGACAGCATATGATGAATTACTGCACATTTACTGGAAGTCTATAGAGCCAAAAGGAAAAGCACTGTTAATTATTTGGTACTCAATATTAATTATTTGGTACGAATGAATTATTTGATACCAAAAAAAAGTGCAGTAAAGTTGTCTAATTTGTCCTAAATCATGGCCCTAAAATGATTATTAAAGGGATAGTTCACCCAGAAATGAAGATTTTACCATTATTTACTCAGCCTAAAGCTAGAAACCCGTAACCATTGACTTCCATCGCATATGTTTTTCCTACTATAGAAGTCAATGATTACAGGTTTTCAGCTTTCTTTAAAATACTTTCTTTTTTGTTCAACAGAAGGAGTTTGGAACCAATTGAGAGGGAGTAAATACTGAGTAAATTTAAATTTTGGTGTGAACTATCCCTTTAAGTTGAAATGCTTTTCCCCATAGACTTATTATAAATGTCATTATATTGTAAATATTGTTTGTTTATTTGTTGTTTGTTTTTGTTTATTATTACAAACAGAATTTTAACTCCTCAAATAATGCATTTAATCAAAAGTGTTTATTATTTGGTACTGAATATTATTATTATTTGCTATGGATGATTGTTTTAATACCAAAATGTGCTCTAAAGTTGCCTTGCACATCTTAAGTCATGCCTCTAAAAGTTTATTCAAGTGGAAAGCCTTGCCATGTAGACTTGTATTATAAAAGTCATCATACTGTACATGATTTTTGTTTGATATAACAAACTCAGACTCAAGTTGAATTCCTCAGATGCTGCATTTAACCCAGAACATTCCTTTAAAAGCTCTTTTCAGCTCATTTCCCACATGCAGACCTGTCAGAATATTGTTTTCCGTCCTTTAAACGAACACCCACTTGAACACAAACACCCACGTTTTCCGCTCACTGTAATTGGTGTGTAATGCTGTTGTTCGGCATTCATCATATTGAGTTGTCCGTTGTTTTAGGCCTCTATGGGTTGGTGTATATATCTAAACAGGACACGGAGTTGGCAAGAGAAACTAATGCTCTACATGTGATTATTGATCAGCCCTGAAGCACAGCCAACTTTGAAGAGTCAACACTGCGAGCAAGTTGAGCCACGTGACAAAACCAGAAACACTCCAAACACGCTTCCTGATTTTGTTGTGTCTTGCATTTGCGCTGGAGAGAATCTGTTACAGTGCAAACCCATTGAGTGTGTTGATTGTAGATGTGGGATAGTTAACCAGCCTCCACAGCCCAACATCTCAGCACTTTTCTCTGTGTTTCTATCGTTTTCCAGCCCTACAGGCATGATCATTGTCTATATGAAAACAGCTCACGATCACTATACTCAAATCTATTTCTGTCCAAGTGGGAATTGCAATAAATTGGTTTGTGTGAGACAATGCTCTTTATAGACGACGGGGACGGCCTCCGCGCTCTCATTTGTTCATCTCAGCCATAAGGACGGAATAGAAACTTGTACTACTTCACACTAAAATGGGTCAGAGGAATTTTTTTTTTTTTTTCTGGGGAGTTGGGTCAGCACATGATTTTAGGCAAGACACATGAGCCCTAAAGAGGCAAAGAAATTGTTTTAAATTTTGAAGTTTTTTTTTTCTTTTTTAATGAAGCGCCCTAATAGTTTTGTGGGGAAAGGCTGAGACTGTAGCGAATATGACAAAAACTGCCATCCTCAAGAATATGAACATAACTACAGGTATGTGAGTTAAAGAAAATGCACCCCAATGTATTGTAAATGCAAATACACTTTGCGGAAGGATAGATGCAATTTGCATTGCAGTGGGGTTTGTACAGTAAATTATTATTCATCAAAAGTCAAGCCCAATTAAAAACACAAAACACAAGCTTAATACTAGGATGACCAAACCTAAGGAAATATATATACATTTCTTGAGCCGTGAAACATGTCCCAGGAGGTATGTTTTTTTTTTCAGTTTTTGTTTTCGCAAATCTATGAGAGGCCGCTGTGTACTTTTTGAGATCTCAAATTTCTATCACCAGTGCCATTCATGCCTGCTGTTCTCGCGTAAACTCACCAGAGGTTGCTGTTGACTTACTGTTTGACTGACTGACTGACCGATCGATCGACTGACCCACCCTTCTCTTTCCCTAAACCCAACCAATTCTTATTGATTGACCTGCCCACCCACTTCCCTAAACCCAACCAACAATTTTTAAAGGCAATCCAGAAAAAGCCCTTGTCAGATTTTTACCACATCCTCACCCTGTTATTTAATTGTTTATTTTATTTTTTAGATTCTGTTTTTGTCTTACCTGCATTCTGGAACCGTTCTTCACCGGACTCGAACCCCGTCGTGGTGGTTAACTCCTCTCTGAGTCCAAACGTACATGGCGAGCTAACAGGACAAACAGGTTACAGCGGAAAAGCCATCCATATGGAGGTAAGCGGTCTGCTGGTAAGCGGGAAAACTAATGGCATCATAGCGCCCCATAGCATTCGTTTTAAAAATGAAATGCAGCCATATGTACCTCTGGCAACATAATTCGCAGTCTCCAGAAAGGTATATAGGGCTACATTTTCAGAATGAGCCTATGTTGCCAAGCTTGCCAAGCTTACAAATTAATTTCATATTTGGAATCATTTAACAAAAAAATTCAACAACAAGTTGTCTCTTAAGTTTTGTTTCTTAATGTTCAAATCCAACCAAAACATTTTTTAATTAGATTGTACAAGCTAATGCAGTACGTGCACTGAGATTCTATAGCAGGAGTAAACAATCTCAGTCCTGGGCTGTATCCAAAATCGCATACTTCTATACTATATAGTACGCTAAAATCAGTATGAGAGCCGAGTAGTATGTCCGAATTAATAGAATTTGAAAAACAGAATGTGAGAAGTACCTGGATGACCTACCACTTCCAGTGAAATTCTGAAGTGCGCATACAATGCACGCTACGCTATCCCATGATTCATGAATGAGAGTGAAGCGATGCAACTGACACAGGTAGGTCACGTGATCATGACAAAATGGCGGATATAGTACATCAGAGTTCCATTCCTCCTGCTCACATTCATACTGTATAGAACATACTTTTCTAATGGTCGAGTAGTAAATTTAAATTCAAATGCAGTACCTACTGAGTAGTAGGCGATTTCAGACGCAGCCATAGTTCAGCTCCAACTTTTCTCAATACACCTGTCTGGAAGTTTCAAGTATACCTAGTAAGACCTTGATTAGCTTGTTCAGGTGTGTTTGATTAGGGTTGGAGTTAAACTCTGAAGGACACCGGCCCTCCAAGAACAAGTTTGGTGACCCGTTCTAGATCGTTTGCCGACCCCAGAGTGTTCATTTTAATGAAGCTGCAGAAACTGTCATAAAAACACAAGTCTGGATCAAGCCCCTCCCATCAAGAATTGTCAATCTATAGCGATCAATAATTGTCTTCTTTACTAGAAGGCAGGGCTTCATTCGCTAGAGCGGACATACACATTGCATTTTTCCCCATTCAATATTATATGAGTGACATGTCTTGCATATTCTATAGTCAAACTACTCATGTGTGTGGCACTAGTTTCTTATGCATCTCATACAAAAATTAGATTTTTGACTGTTGTATTCTGTGGAATAACTGAAATCATTGAACATAGTGATATGAAACATTAATGTGGTCAAGACCTGCCTGTAACTACATTAGCTGTGCATTTATATGAAAATAACCAGAAATAATCAGAATCAAGCATTCAACAACCTGTAAGTATAAGCAATTTTAACTTACAGTAAATCACACCAGAGTCCATCTATGAAGCATGTATTGCAGACTGTCAAAACATACATGAATGATTACACCAGTGGGCACAGCAGTCCTGTCGAACTTTTGAAAAAAGTTAATTACGCAAAACTTTTAGTCAATCAGACAAGTGGTTACCAGTGGATTACTTCCGAGTCTACAATCCGCCAACCTTATTCAAAACAGGACAGAAAATTGCCCATTACTTCTAAATTATGATGTTTTGGGGGTTTTTTTGATGCAAAAATCTTGATAACATTATAAGTGGACCTCAGAGAACAGTACGCAATAATCAAAGGCAGTTCATGACCCCTTTAAAAGTATCTTTTCATATTCATGTTTTCCTCTTTTATGCTCCAGCTTGCGTATTTGCAGCTAAAGCCTCCTATCTACAGTAAATAAATCGTGTCTCTCACATCAACTGTATGACAAATGTTTGTGTGTCAGTGACTGCTGAGAGCTCACAGCGGTGATTTCACATGACTGACAGTCTGACTTCTGAATTAATAATGTGAATCAGAGTCAACACAAATCTATAATAAATCCATGGTCATTTTAATTAGAAAAATCTCTCTCTCTGCTCCTCCAGAATGTCGTGTTTTCTCTACGCAACGCCGCAATTAGCTGTCAAAAAAAGGTAAAACAAAAAAAAAGGAACTGAATGAGGTTGAGTAAAAATGATTTCACTCAGAAACTCCATCAGGTTGCAAACATTCAGATTCTTCCTTCAATCCAGCCAACAAAGTAATTATAACAAGGTCAAAGACTCCATCAAGGATGAAATTCTTTTCTTAGCTCTTAATTTAGTTTGTCCTTGACTAATTCACACTTTTTTTTGTCCCCTCGCATGCTCTTTATTAGAGTTTTTTCAAATGAGAAAACCAGTCGCGTGGAATATAGTCGCATGTTTTTGATATCGTAATATAGAACGAAAAAGGTGTACGTGTGCTGTTTGTTTTAGATGATGACTGAGAGTCACAAGGCCAGGATGAGGCTGAAATCCTGCCTGAGGAAGCTACTGTCAGGCGACTCTGTGCTCAGGCTGCAATTTAGCCCCCAATTATTGTTATTATTCACCCAAAGAAAGAGACATAGACAAGGGGTCATTTTGTAAGAAAGAGAGCATGCAGGAAGCAAAGAGGAGAACAATTCATTGAGCTTCTGGTCTTATTCAATTTTGGTTAATTTGGAAGACTGGAATATAATAATGGTACATGATCACGGTTCAGCTGAGGTTTTTTTTGTTTGTTTGTTTGTTTGTTTTTTCTTGGTATGTGTTAAGAAATGTAAGATACATTTGGGAAAATCTCTCGAAAACATACAATTTTACTACATGTGCACAAATAATAAACATCTATCTATCTATCTATCTATCTATCTATCTATCTATCTATCTATCTATCTATCTATCTATCTATCTATATTGTGTTTATTTATTGATTTATTTAGCACATTTACAGTAAGTACAGTACACTAATTTACATGTTACTTTATTATTTCAAAACTATAATTGTAATAGATTCCCCACATTTATTCCCTATTTAGGTTCCCAGAACCATTTATTCTAAATGGTTATCTCATATTTTTAGGAGTAGTTTAAATCTGCCCAACAGAAGTTTTCCAGTTAAGATTGGAAAGTTTTCCTCTAGTGATGCTTTTTTTTATCAAGTGGTGTTCCTCAAGGCTCTATCTTGGCCCCAATTCTGTTTTCTCTTTACATACTGCCTCTTGGTTCTATTAGGAAGTATGGGCTGTCCTTCCATTGTTAGGCTGATGAAACACACATTGATCTGCTCATCAAATGAAATTCAAATAGTTTGGATAACCTTTTGGACTGTTTGGCTGATGTTAAGGCACAAAATTTCAAATTTCAATTTTCAATTGCCGAGTGTCAGTGAGAATAAAACAGACAATTAGCAATTTTAGACCTTCCAATTCTTCTGTTACTTCTAATATATTTTTTTTAGGGCTGTCCTCAGCTGGGAAACCATGGGTGAAAAATCTGTAAGTTATGTTTGATGATTCACTAAAATTTGACAGGCAGATAAATTATGTGGTGAAATGTGCTTTTTTTCAGCTTCAACTTTTATTTAAAACAAAAAAAACTTTTCTATCTTTTACAAATTTGGAAAAAGTAATACATGCCTTCATCTCTTCAAGAGTGGACTACTGCAATTCTCAATGCGATTAGCCATTCAGCTATGTCCCAATTACAATTAGTTCAAAATGCAGCTTTTAACTAACTTTTAACAGGTGCAAGTAAACATGATCGTATTATCGCTGTCTTGCGTTCACTTCACTGGTTGCCGATGCGCTACAGAGTGGATTTTTAATTCTTGCATTTCATTAAATAGTTTAGCTCCATCTTACCTTTCTGCCCTTTTGACAGAGCACCAACCAGATCCCTTCGCTCATCAAATCAGACATATTTGTTGATTCCAACTGTGTCTATAGGCTAAAATGTTGGACGATCAAGCTTTCACTGTAGCTGCTCTTAAATTTTGGAATGATTTGCTTATTTCTATTAGATTGGCACCATCTTTGTCTGTTTTTATATCTAAGCTGTTTGACAAAGCATTTAACACATGAATTGGTTTTATTTAATATTTTACTGGCTTTTGACCAGGTAATAGCTTTTATTTTATTTTATTCTTTGTCTTTTCTTTTATTCTTTTTAAACTTGTTTTTGTCTTTGACTTACTCTTGTTGTTTGCGGTTATTGTTTTGCATATTGGTGAACTTGGATTGTTTTTTATTGTGCTATATAAATAAACTGTCATTGTTACTTTATTCTCATTGAAGTAATGCAAATGTGCACATTTTACAAATAGAGTTTTTGAAGACAAAAATTCATTTAGAAAAAAAAACTGTTACAATAGACAGACTAATAAAAGTAAAATGCATGTTATGCAATATGGGTCTTTTTTGTTACTTTTTTATGAAGAAACAAATTTACTGCAATTTTATTTTTACAATATTATAATTAGATTTTTTTTTTCATCTGAGGAACAATAGTAGAGAAATCCATCTGGATATATTACTTTAATTACAGCTTTAGCATTACTTATTTAAGTATTTTCAATTCAGGGTGAACTAGAATCTCTTTTTTGTATGTATACAAAATGTGTTTTGTAGAATTTTCTTTTTGAAATGTTTTGATTGTATAAAAAAATGTGGAAAAAAAAGGTTCATAACAGGACAAAGTGAGTATGAGCAAAACGTGCTCTGCTTTTCTGACTGAGGTGGCAGAAACCCATAAAAACCAGGCCGTAATTCCATTGAGGCGCTGCTGGATCACGTTATAAACCTGTCCGAAATACTTCTAAGGGAAGGGAGCTTTGAGAATAAGACACTCAGCCACATCTAACTCGTCTCGACTCGTATTTTCGCAGTGCTTCCGTTACGAGCAGCCTCTTATGATCTCACAATGCCTTCTCACACACTTTGATGTGGAAATCAGGGGTGACAGTGTTAGTTAATGGGGTTGGCTTTACATGGCACTCGGCACTGCACAACGCATGACTTTCAATGAAAAGATACATAGGCTTTCCAACTGGAAATTCTCCTCAGAGGTCAATGGAGGACGTATTTGATAAATAAAACATTCCTTATTAAGAAAAAAAAAAGTCTGTCATCATTTGCTTACCCTCATGTCCCTCCATACTTGTATGACTGACTTCTGTAACAACACACACACAGAAAAGTGATTAATAATTATAATAATAATTAAGTTTTTCATTGTGGTTTTGTACATAAAATGAAAGTCAGTGGGGTGCAGTGTTTTGGACCCCATTGACTTGCAATTCATGCTCAAAACAAGTACATTTAAAGGACAACTTTTAAGGACAACTCTAGTAAACAACTTTTATTTATTTATTTATTTGTTTGTTTAATTATTTATTGCAAATTAGATGAATACAGTAAATATAAATAAATAAAATACAGAAATAATTTTAAAAAGTTTTAAGGGTATAAACTTTCATTTATTTATAACAATATATAAGATGTATATTTATTTCTAATAATATATAAGATGTACACAAAAATAAAAATAAGCAAAATTAAAAAGTAATAGAAGTAAAAAATTATAATAATATTAAGCAATAATAATAAGTAAAATATTTAACATTTCAAAACAATAAAAAAATTAACAGTTATTAAACAAATACTTATTTATTTATGATTATACTTGTTATGGGTCTCTCGTAATGGTTCTATGTGTGATTTTTGTTTATTTTCACAGTAAAATTAAAGCCATAATATTAATGTATATTGCAAAAAACTCTGGTCTATATAGCCTACTGTAAATGTAGGTTACCTGACTCAGTCACAGTCATTATATAGCTACTAGGCTATCCTGAACGTAGACTGGTTCAACACACCACACCTGACACAGCAACGTTGCTTGACTCCAGCTGTTGGGAGGATTTCAAAGGCAGATTTGTTCGTTCCCAAACATATTGATCAATCTTTCTTGATGTATTTCCGCCCCTCAAAATAGCGCCTATTTAAATAGCTGTCAGACGGATCTATGTCCTCCTGATGCACCTGTGATGAGAGACAATGATTAGAGATTGATGCTTCTCACCACTGAGATAAAACAAATCTCTTTCTCTTTCTCTCTGACTTTCTCTGTCCCCTCCTTCCTCTTTCGTCTCCTCATCCTCTCCCTAAATAGCTGTTAAGTGTTTGTTCTTTCTCTCTTTCTCGTCGTGCGCGCCGGCTTGTGTTTCTGTGGTGTATATAAATGGAAACGTGCTTGTGCAGGTATCGAACCAGCAATTCACAGCTGGTTCCTGCTATTATCTTCAGCTACAAAGCCAAGTCAGGCATGTAACCCATTTCAAGTGTCGCGTCCCCTCATGCATGAGCCGCGTTCACTCTTTCTGTCGGCTCGCGTGTACGCGCACGCGCTCTCGTTTTCGCGCTCTGTCTTTCATGTCGCGTAGAATCAAGGTGGAGTAAAAAATAAAAACAGTAGTATTCCCGGCGACGCGCCATTCCTCCAGAAACCGATTCTTTGACTATAAAGAGAAAAACAGTAGTGTCTTTTATTTATGACTGCTTGGTGTCAATTGTGTTATGCGGTTAAGAATGTTTAACTGTGTATTAATTCCCTCGGGAACCAGAAAGGGTCCTTTAGCTCACAGTGTTTGTTGACTCTCAATCACTAACATTACGGGAAGCACCATGTCAGGTTTAAGGTGAGTACACCTGGTGTAGCCTAAACATGTCAGTAAATAAAACAGATAGACTATGATGACTGGAGTATGTATTACAAGAAAATACTTGAACATATTGTGTTCAAATAAATGTGTAGCTAAAATGTGTAGTTTTTGTTGTGGAAATTTTAGTAATTTCTGAAATAAAACCGTTTCATTATTTATTGGTGGTATAAACATTAGGTTAACCAACTTTACCCATCTCAACTTTGGCATTAAAGTGGTACTGCCATGAAAACAAAGTAGGGATAGATTTGATAATAAATAAATAATAATAATAATTAATAAATATAGATAAATAAAGTTCTTGAAAAAATATTGGAATGTTTTATAAAAATAAATAAGAAATACAAATATAGTCAAATTTACAGGTTTAATTCAGAGTTTAGCTTTTTATTATTTTATAACAGTTCTATATATAACCTATTTAGCCTATTTATTTATTTATTTGCTAAATTCGAACTTTTTATTTCATATTTATTAGGGCTGCACAATATTGGAAAAATCTGACATTGCGATATTTTGTTTTGCTGCAAAATATATTGCGATATGAGTTTAGTCTGGCGGCACGGTGCCTCACAGCAAGAAGGTCGCTGGTTCAGGTCCCAGCTGCGTCAGTTGGCATTTCTGTGTGGAGTTTGCATGTTCTCCCTGTGTTGGCGTGGGTTTTCTCCGGGTGCTCCGGTTTCCCCCACAGTCTAAAGACATGCGTCATAGGTGAATTGAATAAACCAAACTGGCGTTATGGGGGTCGCACACCAGATGTGCCAGGTGCAACACGGTGGACACATGACAGTTGGAAGTATCGCACTCTAGACGGCGCTCTGTGGCATGGCAGAAACACGAACAGTGTCCTGAGTCATAGCTGGGTGTCAACGGACAGCCATCGACTTGTGGCACCATAGAAATCTATGTTTATAATTCTAAAATGCATATCTGTGTGGCACGAGAGGCACATCTGGTGTGCAATCCCCTTCAGTGTATGTGTGTGAATGAGTGTGTATGGGTGTTTCCCACTGGGTTGCGGCTAGAAGGGCATCCGCTGTGTAAAACATATGTTAGTTAAGTTGGTGGTTCATTCCACTGTGGCGACCCCTGATGAATAAAGGCAGGCGGAAAATGAATGAATGAATGAATGAATGAATTTAGTCTCACCAGATGATTTGAATAGCTCTATTTGGAAATATTTTATTGATTTAGATCGACTGGGGTGATTCCTCACTTGATTTTGCAGTGAATCTGCATAAAATATGATAAATTACAAGCACAAATAAATATGACAGAGCAAAAATAAAAGTTAAATAAACTGTGCTTTTTGGTTTCTGGGGAGTCTAACAGTATTCAAATATAGAAATTAAACAATCAAATGTAAAATAACAAGGTCATCATTGTATAAATAATTGTATTCAATAATATAAAAACAATATTTAATAATGTCTTTAACTTTTAATCTTTAATAAATATTCTAATCCTGCGATGTGACCATTGCTGATACACACATTGCAATATCGATGCTCAAACGATATATTGTTCAGCCCTGATATTTATGTTTCACAGTTTGGACTTCTCAGAATTGTAAGAATGTCTTTCAAGCCGGGTTGAATCGAGGTGGAGTAAAATAAACAGTATTCCTTGCTGAATTCCTGGAAATGTGCAATTTCTCCAGAAACCAATTTAGTGTCTATTAAGAGCAAAACACTGGTGTCTCTTTTATTTATGACTGCTGACATGTCAGCTGTGTTGTGCAGTTATGGATGTTTAGCTGTGTTTTAATTCCCTCAGGAAACAGTACAGAGACGACTTTTAAATTTATCTATTAGCGCTCAGTGTGTTTTGTCTCTCACTATTGCAGCAACATGTTAGGTTGTTTACAGTGAGTACATGCAGTGTAAAACATGGTGAGGAGTACAAAACAGATTACTGGAGTACATTTTACAAAAAAGTACTATTTCAGCCTTTTCTGATATTTTATTTTCAGAAAATATTATGATTTATTTTGTTTTGTTCTATTATATTCAATTACGTTCAATTCTATTCAATTCAGTTATGTTCAATTCTACTTGCTGTTTTCTTTTGTACTTTGTGTCAGTTGTGTCAGAGTAACAATACACTTTAAAACATTTCTATCTATCTATCTATCTATCTATCTATCTATCTATCTATCTATCTATCTATCTATCCATTCATCCATCCATGCATCCATCCATCTATGTTATTGTTATTGTTATTCGGTATGTTGCTTGCTGTTTGTAATTGTTTCTTAAATTTATTGGCAATTTAGCAAACTTCTATGCCTTTTATTTTAGAATTATTTTTATCTTACAAACCACAGAACTGCTGTATTTTTTTTCTTAAAATTTTAAGTTCAAACTTGAAAGTTTTTCTGAAAAAGGATACATTTAGATAGGCTACTTTTGTGTCTCACTTTTGTCTCACAATTTTAAGTTAACATCTCTCACACAATACCCCTTTTTATAGCATGAAACAACTAAAAGCCAAAAAAACAACAACAACACTTGAACATATCGACAAAATGAAAACTAAGGAAAATATATTTGGAATTTATGATGGCAGCCAGCCACCAGGGGGCAATCTAATTTTTGGGCTTCACTTTTCAGGATGTGTGAAGCAATTACACAAGCCAACATGTAACAATTCTCACTTTTCATCCCCTCAGAATCATAAGTTTGTATATATCTTAATTCAAGTAAACTTGCAGAAATCTGAGGTACACGAAAAGTCAAAATTGTGAGAAAAAAAGCCTCCACATTGCAAAATGAATTAAACACATTTTGATTTAATAATACAAAACCAAACATTTAATGTGAAGTAACTTACACTGAAATATCACAATAAGAGAGAGTAAATAAGATCAGTTTTAATTTGGTTGACTTTAAATGTCACACTTGCCTGCTTTAAATATTTGAGCCAGAAGTTGCACTGAATGCAAATGAACAGCCATCTGGGCAAGCTATTCTTTTGCCCTACATTCTTAACCACATCCAGACTTAATTATTTCTATTATACTCATTTCTAAAAATCAATTTCAAGCTAATAGTCATGGGACAGTGAATGTGATGATTTACACTCAACATAAATGACTCTCATTTGCTCTTTTGCTCCACCTAGTGGTGCTTCCAAAACTGCCTCACCACTAATTGCACCTGAACTTAAGGGCTTCTGTATTTTAGCAATTCATACAAGATGTTCAAAGCTTCTTTTTAAACCGTCTGAGAGATTTGGTGTTTGAGAAGGGTTTTTGCTGCATAATTTAACCCTAATTTCATATTTATGTTTGGGTTCTCAGATCCAGATAAATTATCTGTACCAAAAACAACAACAAAAAATTAAATAGCATGTTGACTTCAAAACTGAAGTGCGCTGGTTTTTTTTTTTTTCCAACAAAATGTGACCTTTAAGACTTAATTTTTTTGTAAACCATAAAATAATCCATCTTGGATTTTTACCGAAGAAAAAAAAAGACTCTTTCACAAGCCTGTATAAAGACAATCAGGACAAGAATGTGCTAGTTGAAATGTAAAACTCTTTTTCTCTTCTGTTTACTGTAGGTGTGAGAGCTGACGTCAAATGACAAGGTCTGAATATTTTTCATTCTTAATGAAAGATATAACCTTGTTATTTGTCCTCTACCATGATTCTGTCTTCTCTTTGTATTTTTGTATTTATCTATTTTAACTCATGACCTCTCTTGCTTTTCCTCAACTTCCAGTCTCAGCACACACACAGAGAGAGAAAGCGTGAAGCCCAGAGGGAGCAGGTATGAACACAGTTATTTTGCGTGAATGTGGTTATTGTAATTGCTGTTATTTGCTTTGGCCTCTTGTGAACGAGATGTGAAATCATGTGTGGAGGGAGAAAAAAACAGCAATTGCATAATGATTCGTACATGTTCATGTTCATGTAGTGTACAACTGAATGATTAATACTTTGCAAAACAATGTGATAAACTCTTAACAGTGACAAAATTTGAAATAATAATAATAACAATAAAGGAAACAATAAGCATGTTCATCTAATCCTGCCAATCACATCTCTACAGATAAACTATATTCATAGCTGCTCAGCTCATTCATGAGAAAAAACAACAACAACAACAAATCTGGCATTTCCCCACCATGCCAACTTCATAATTACATCCATAAAGCTCACTGGCATCCTTATCACTTACTTATCACATATACAGTTAGTCACTCTCAAACACTATATAAAGATCATAATCAGGCATGATTCTATACAGATTTCCAGCAACAACTCATCTGTCTGTTTACAATGAAAGGAAATATACTTAACACCATACAATTATTGACATATTTGTTAAACCTTAAGTGAATACTTTAGCGAGTAATTTCCTACACTCAAAACATACATTTGCTGTTTGTTTAAACTACTGAATAAGCTGAAACAACACAATTCCTGAGACTTTTGGGGACAACCTTTTTTAAAAGTTCAATCCACTTAAATTTGTACAAACTAATAAGCTATAGCTTAATTCTTCATGTTCCCAGATAATTGAGCCTTATAAGTATCTTACTTAATTAACCATTAAAAAGAAGTGTGGAATGTTGAACACTTCATTTACAATGGTCACAGCTTTGCTCACTATAGCGGATGGGAAGGAGATATCAGGTGCAAATGTTGTTGATTGCTTTATTTTTGATTTTGCAAACAAAATTTTCCTACGTAAGTGATAATGCTGCCTTGCAATGGTGAATGTGGTTATACTCATGGCAGGTACTATATAGTAGTTTGATCATTTATTTCACCAATTTTGGCAACCGTTAAACAGACTGGGAAATGGATTGAATTTTTAGTTAGTATCAAAAATAGTATAAGTACACAGCTGTTTGGAATACTTAATAAATTGTAATATTTTAAATTAATAAACTTTTACAGAATAAAGTCCTTCAGTCCACAGTTGGCTCCATCTTGTGACTGAATAATACATAGGTTAGTGTATGCTCCATTCAGCCATTTTTCGTTTCCCTAAAGAATAAATAAACCATTTTGTAGCAAGTAGCCATGCAATAAGTGTAATAAAGTACATCCAGTTGGTTGTTTTCACAGAATTACACGCTTCAGTCTTATACAACAGCTCTCCACTTCATGTCTGGCTTTATTTTATTCTGTGATAACAACAACCAGTATGTACTTTATCACTTACAGTGTATCATAGTGTGTCATTTAGGATGCAACTAGGGTGTTTACACTTTGCAGGTTTGATTAAAGTAAAATAAACTCTGGTGCATTTTCTCTGGTTGCGCCTTTTATTTGAGCAAGAGTGAACATTGCCATCTCAACCCTGTTATGCACCAAACAAGAGGACAGAGACAGCAGAAATTATGGGCCTTGGTCCACTTCCAAAGAAACGCTGGTGCTTTTTGGCTGAAATATGAACTCAACTCTGATCAAAGACATCAAAACAAACCATAAACAAGACATGATGCCACAAGATGCAACCATAAACTGGACAGAATGCTCAAGCATACTTGTTTTCTTTCTAGTCATAACAGTTCAATACAGGCATCAGAAACGCTTCTCCTTGAAGCATATGTGTGTTTGTGTGGCGGAGGAATACCAGGTGCTGTTCAGTCTCCTTTACACATTGTGAAGCTCTTCAGGTTCTCAACTTAATACAAGTTCAAGATATTTTCACCTTCTATTCTTTGACACAAAATACTGAACATAACACACTTGTAATTGAAAAAAAATCGAAGTGGCTAATTGTGACTAATCTTATAGTCACTGGTCCACTTTCACCATCTCATCTCACAAGCTTTCAAATTTATTTTAAATAAATGCAAGAAAAGTTGGAGACCAGATGATTAGTGATGGTGATGTTTATAGGAAGAGTTTAGATTTTAACTTCTGCTGGTATGAACATTTAGTTAATTTAACAAAACATAAAAATTATGCAATTTTCCACAGTTTACTTAAAGAAGTCAGCGTGATACCTCTGGATCAATCTACAAAATTACATAACTCTGCAGCACTAGAAACAAAAAAAATGACTAAGGTGCTGTTTACACTAGTGCGTTTGTTTTAAAGCAGCATTTTAGAATGAAAATGCCCCTTCTCCAGACTGACATTTTTATTACGTTTCAGAACAATTATCTCCATATACTGTACACTATTCACTATTCCTTTTTCTTCGCGTACTAGTGGGCGCAGCCATTTGAATCGGTTTGGCTCAAATCTTCCGGTCTCATTAATTTCCATTCCTTTTTAGACATTAAAAACAGCTCGTTATGTTGCTTGATGTTGCAAACTGATATTTTCTTATTATATCATTCTACTTTGTCAGTATAGTCATGCAAACACTTGTTTGTAGAGAAAGGTTTATTATTCCTAGCCATTTCTCCCATAGGCAACTGAATCGCAAAAAACGTACGCACTTCCGCATTGAAGAATAAGGTCAATACAACCACACAAGAGTAGTGTGGATACTGGGCTTAATATAACAAAACATATGCATTTTTAAGACAAAACATGGCACATACAATGTTCTATCCTAACTGGACAAAAAATACTTAAATGAACATTAAATTCTTCTTGCTTTATCAGATTTAGTTTGTAGTTAGTTGTTTAATTAGATTGAGCACATTAGTTCTTGGTGCCTGACTTGGTATGTCCCTGGCAGCAATTTTTTTATCTGTTTGATTTTAAATTTCCTCTCTGCTTGAGTTAAACTGAAATCTCCAAAACTCTTGTTTAAGCTTATGCTTTAATAGCATATTTTAAATCACCTATCAAATCTGGGCTACATGTTCTCTGCTAAATCCAGACTAAAGGCCCATGCACAGCAAGAATGAAGAGGATTAACATTCACACTAGTGCATGTAAATGTTCTGTTCAGTATTTGAATAAATAAGTCTTATATATATTCAGCGTGATAACTTTCTCAAAACCAAATTTGTTCACTTGGATCCACAAAAAAAAAAGAAATGACAAAAGTGCTGTATTATGCATGCCAGACCGATGTCACATTTTAGAGAAAAACTACACACCTGCACACATACAGTACAGTGCAGTAGTACATCACTTTTATTGAAGTTGTCAAATACTTGCATATGCTTGCATATTGGCTGAACATACAAATCAACCATTTATCCATAGCAGTATACTTTTCAAAAACATGCAGTTTGAAATTCATTTTCATAAATATGCATTTTTCAGGGCCCCAAAAATGTTGCTGTTGTTGTGTAAATAAATAGCCTAAGCGCTTACATTTTGAGCTCTTTAAAATAGAATGAATGCAGATTGGCTTTAAATATCAATTCATCATTAATCGTGTATTTTTCAAATGCCAAAACACTTACATTTTTGAGATCTTTAAAGTAGGATAAATTCTGATTGGGTTTAAATATAGATTCATCTATAACTGATTTGAAATAAAATGGTTGGGAAAATGATTATAGCAATATTTTTTTTCAGTGTTATCAAATGATTATGAAAAACTGTACATTGCAAGCCACTGGCCTGAAACAAAAAGTTCAGTAATAAGGACATATACAGTGCTCAGCATATATAAGTACACCCTCCACAAATCTCTTATTTAAATTAATATTTTCTATAGAATGCTTTACAATATTATATTTGTGCATATACATTAGTTTAGTCAGTACTAAAGCCAAATCTGGAACTAATCTAACAAAATAACTAACAATAATGGTTCAAAAATTAGTAGCACAAATTTATATGTTAGGGAAAAATATTAAATTTTTAGCAAAAATCAAGAGAAACAAAAAATATATACAATTTATATATACAATTTTGTTAAAATGTTGTAGTTTGTATTTTTCTTTTGCAATATTTTGCATGAATTTAAATGTATTATCTTTCCATTTCTAAAAAGGTTCTGTGACTAAAATATTATTTTAATAAATATATCTGTTTAATAAGTTTGTTTTGTTCAAATGCACCAATATATATTACCCATATTCACTGAGAAATGGATACAAATATTAACTTTTTTTTAAAAATGGGGTGTACTCATATATGCTGAGCACTGTACATATACTCGCTCTACCAAATAAATGCTTGATAACACTTTAATTTAAGGTGATGTAGTTACACATGTTCTATGCCAGTGTTCCCTGTTCCTGGAGGCACACCAACAGTACATATTTTGGATGTCTCCCCTATCTGACCCATTCATTTCAAGTTTTGGAGTCTCTTCTATTGTTCTGCTGAGTTGATTCAGGTCTGTTTGATTAGAAAGAGGTTGAAAATGTGCACTGTTGGTGCCTTCAGGAACAGGGTTGGGAAACACTGTTCTATGCACTTATACTAGACTCAAAAAATGACTTTTGCTGCTTGTTCAAATTACTTATTTAAATATATATTTTTTAAAGCACAATTCCTAAGGGTTTTTTTGAACAACTTAATTGTTTTATGCTCAATGCACTTAAATTAGTAAAAGTGAGTTTATGTTAACCTAAATTTGTGTTTGGAGAACATAAAGGAATTGTGTGGAACCCAGCATTTTTACAGTGTACACTATCTGACAAAAGTCTTGACTTCTGGTAGATCATTTGGTATCAGAGGTGCATGGCTTATATGAAAGGCAAAGTTCTCTAGATTACGCTTATTTCACAAAAATAAAACATGATCATGTCTTGATTTTTAATTATTTAATTAGGACAGTAAGGTCTGACTTTGCTTATACAAAAGTCTTGTCACTTAACAGAACTAATGTACAGTATAGAATATAAAGGTATGGTCCAGTGGAAAAAGAATTAATATGGTGTATGACTCCCATGAGCTTGGGATCTCTGCAATGACTCAAATAACTTATTAATAAAGTCATCTGGAATGGAAAAGAAAGCGTTCTTGCAGGACTTACAGAGTTCATCAAGATTCTTTGAATTCATCTCCAATCCTCCTCCATCTTACCCCAGACATGCACAATAATGTTCATGTCTGGTGACTGGGCTGGCCAATCCTGGAGCACCTTGACCTTCTTTGCTTTCAGGAACTTTGATGTGGAGGCTGAAGTATGAGAAGGAGTGCTATCCTGCTGAAGAATTTGCCCTGTCCTGTGGTTTGTAATGTAATGGGCAGCACAAATGTCTTGATGCCTTAGGCTGATGATGTTGCCATCCACTCTGCAGATCTCTCGCACGCCCCCATACTGAATGTAACCCCAAACCATGATTTTTCCTTCACCAAACTTGACTGATTTCTGTGAGAATCCTAGGTCCATGCGGGTTCCAATAGGTCTTCTGCAGTATTTGTGATGATTGGGATGCAGTTCAACAGATGATTCATAGGAAAAACTTACCTTCTGCCATTTTTCCAAATGATCAACTAGAAGTCAAGTTATTATCTGTTGCTCTTACAACTGGGATCGACGACAAGACTTTTGTCAGGTAGTGTATAGTTATTACAATGAATTATGCATAAATACATGTAACGAATCCTAAACCTAACCCACATTCTAACCCCAACGATATACTACATAAGTACATGTAATAAATTACTATTAATTAATTACTCAGTAGTCAAATGAATAGTTACAATGTAGCTATATCACTTTAAAATAAAGTGTAACCACACTTTCGTTAAACTGAAATGCGAGATCTCATTTTCCACCAAGTTTCAACATCTTCCTCCTCAGATGTTTTCCTCTTATGACTTTTATTCACTTTGAAACACGTGCTACGGCGATAAAGATTAAGGCTCGCCGAGGTGAAGACGAGAGGCTAACTGTAAAATTCATGCCGGTACAGATGCAGGGTTAACAGTAGTGTTCTGAGGCACCGATGAGAGGTTAACCGTAAAGTTTGATGAGGTAAAGCCGAGCCCGTCTACAATCTCACCCTTTAAAGAGAGGTCTCAGACCCCGATACGTGCGGTCTGATAGGAGGTTATCTCTCTGTTCAGGAGATGAAAATAAGGAGAGAAAGTGGTTTCATGTTCCTCCCGTTTCCACACCATCACTTTGACACACAGCAGACAGTACAATCAGAGCTCGACCAAGCAGTTCCTTAGCAACCAAACACACTCATCTCTCTGTTTCCCTCTCCTCCGTGCTCTGTTGTATCTTGGTATTTCCCCAGGTTGAAATTGATAGAATTATCAGAACTCTTTTGATGTTGGATGTATGGAGACTAGCAATTTTAAACAGAGAAAGAGGAGGGTAGGAAAAGAGGAGGGGGAGGGGGTGATGCAACATATTACAGCATCCCCTTTGACCTCCAGTTCATCCGTTGGGTCCGTGGAGCTACTTCATCATCTTTAGGTGTCTCTCTTTCCCTCTCTTTTAGCTGCTAAGGGTCATTTTAGAGGATGGTGTGATTATGGTACTGCTATTTGGTGGATGAACGATATAATCCATCTGCTGAAAGGACAGTCTGACATCTACGAGAAGTCAGATCGACTGTGCGTGAAGATCGAGAATTGAGCTTCTGCAGCACAAGCAGAATTATGGTAAAATTAAGATTATTTTTTTCAATTACATTGAATCATTTGGCAGACTTTTTAAAACAACTTAAATGAGGACAATGGAAGTAATACAATTAATTCTATGTCAAATTCTATGTCAGTTAGTTGAATCAAATTAACTTTTCTTGTCATCTCAACTGGGTGGCACGGTGGCTCAGTGGTTAGCACACAGCAAGGTCGCTGGTTCGAGCCCCGTGTTCACATGGGTTTCCTTCGGGTGCTCCAGTTTCTCCCACTGTCCAAAGACATGCACTAAAGGGCAATTGAATAAACTAAATTGGCCAGTTTCCCAGTGCTGGGTTGCAGCTGGAAGGGCATCCACTGCATAAAACATGTGCTGGATAAGTTGGTGGTTCATTCCGCTGTGGTGACCCCTGATTAATAAAGGGACTATGCTGAAAAGAAAATGAATGAATAAATGAATTATTTTAAAGAAACAACAAAAATTAATCCGTTTTTAAATAGTCTTCTTTGGCTGCAAACTAATGGCTATTGGATAGTTTTTTTATTTTAAAAAGACAAACCATTGAAATCACCACTATACTCAAAAAAATATTTTTGCTGGTTGTTCGAACTACGGGCGACACGGTGGCTCAGTGGTTAGCACTGTCGCCTCACAGCAAGAAGGTCGCTGGTTTGAGTCCCAACCGGGCCAGTTGGCATTTCTGTGTGGAGTTTGCATGTTCTCCCCGTGTTGGCGTGGGTTTCCTCCAGGTGCTCCGGTTTCCCCCACAGTCCAAAGAGATGCGCTATAGGTGAATTGAATAAACTAAATTGGCTGTAGTCTATGTGTGTGAATGAGTGTGTATGGATGTTTCCCAGTACTGGGTTGCAGCTGGAAGGGCATCCACTGTGTAAAACATATGCTGGATAAGTTGCCGGTTCATTCCGCTGTGGCGATCCCTGATGAATCAAGGGACTAAGCCGAAGGAAAATGAATGAATGAATGAACTTAATTGTTTTATGTTCAATCCACATCAATTTGTAAAAACAAGTAAGTTAACTTAATTTCTTCATGTTGTCTTTACACAAATCGAGTGATTGGATCCCAGCAATTTTTACAGAGCATGTACAGTACACAACCTGCATAGCAATATCTGGAATATAATACTACTTTAATACTTTATATCACAGCGTGTGAATATGTACTGAATCGCGTCTACATTTTTAAAAGTACACTTTTTTTCTAGGACAAACTCTTCAAATAATAACAATGTACTACATTTGTGTGACTTGAAGTGTTGAATGGCTTCCATGCAGAGAGACATAAAATAAAAAAAATGATAAAAACTGATATTTCAAGAGAAAAAAAAAGAGAGATGTTAAACATAGCACTTATAATTACATCTGATTCATTCATCACAATGCAAAATGAAGGTCAATTTACACATATATAATTGCCTGCTACTATTCGTGGGTCTAGACTACTACAGACAGCCTAAAGATATATAGATGTTTTCCTTTACAAAATACTGGTAGAACTGGAGAGGGCTTTTGAAGGTTACTTTAGTGTGTAAGAAAGAAAAAGAAGAAGGAAATGTGTGTGTCCCCACCTTGAGAAGACAAATGGCAGAATCCCAGCAGAGTAAGTGACATTTATAGTAAAACGGAGCACGGAAACAGTGAGAGAAGGAAGGAAGTGAAGCCTGTTGATCATTTTCTTTTGTGATAATGGCTTCTAAAAGATGACAAATTGCACTGTACTGTTATCAAACAAGATGACCAAGTTTCACAAGGTGTTTTCCACTGTCCCCAAACTTCACTGCAAAACATTTCTGCCTCTAAATAAATATACTGTATTGTCTGAAAGTTCATCAGATAAATGGTTTTGTTTGTTCCCTGAAAAATTGGTACAAATGTTTTAGGCAAAATCTAAAAATTTAACAAAATACATTTGTGGTAT
The DNA here is from genome assembly GCA_903798125.1 of Danio choprae. Taxonomy (NCBI): domain Eukaryota; kingdom Metazoa; phylum Chordata; class Actinopteri; order Cypriniformes; family Danionidae; genus Danio; species Danio choprae. The sequence goes on from CAIGQW010054176.1 coordinate 6,105,986, forward strand.
ACTTACAGGTATATTAATACAAGCGTGTTAACAGAAAAAATAACTCTTTTTTTTTTTTTTTTTTTAATAAATAAATAAATAAATAAATAGTTCTCAGAGCTATTCCAATTTCTCAATATTTAGTCATTTCAATATAAATTAATTAATTCATTTTCTTTTCAGCTTAGTCCCTTTATTAATCTGGGGTCGCCACAGCGGAATGAACCGCCAACTTATCCAGCATATGTTTTACACAGCAGATGCCCTTCCAGCTGCAACCTATCACTGGGAAACATCCATACACTCACATACAGTATGGACAATTTAGTACTCCGGAAACCGGAGCACCCGGAGGAAACCCACGCAAACACAGGGAGAACATGCAAACTCCACACAGAAATGCTAACTGACCCAGCCGGGGCTTGAACCAGCGACCTTCTTGCTGTGAGGCGATTGTGCTACCCACTGCCCTTCAATACAATTTACTCTAGTCTACATCTCACAATTTAGTTTGTATCTTTCATTTTACTTAAAATGTTTGGGACAATTATGAATTTCACATTTCTCTCTCTCTCAGAATTTTGACTATTTATACACTGGAAAGAATATCTGTTAACTAACAGGTTCCATATTTTGTGATTTCTGTGTATTTACTGTTGCGAATTGCGTTATGGGACCTTGATCTCTGCTCTGCCGACTTTTGATGTTGAATCTCAACTCTACAGTTTAAACAAAGTGCCTTTTATTGACATTTTAGTAGTTTAAAATAATATAATGTATAAGAAATAATATGTAGAGAAATAAAATAAAAGAAAATGTGCTGGCAGTTTATTACAAGGTTTTTGCACCGTAATATACAACACAAACCCAGACAATATATCACTAAACTATTAAAATAGTAATACAAATTTTTCGACTTTAAAATTAGTTTGGAGACAGATCAAGGTCCCATAAGGCAATTCAAAAGCATAAGTAAACAAACAAACAAAAAGAAACATGAATCACAAAATACGGAAAACTGCCAATTTTTACAGTGTAGCATTGCAAGTTCATAATAATAATTTCTGACTTTTTCCTCACAGTTCTTCAGAATTGTGTGATATAAACTCCCAATTACAACTAAGACCAGAAAAGTCCATTTCAAAAAATAAACATTTTAAAGGCCCCGTAAAATGTTAGTAGCAACATGTTAGCTTTAAGGACATCTATAAGGTTGTGTGCTCCAAAAAAACAAAACAAAAAAAACTTGCGTTTAGAAGATAAAAACCAGATATAAACACCCAAAGCTTGCAGTTTGTCACTTTCACAATTTTGTTTTATGTCACACTTAAGTTTCTCATCAAATCTTGACCAATCAAAAGCTCTCTAGTATCTGTTTTTTTAAAGGGGAGGGGTTACACTATGTCCCATCCTCTCCTCATGTTTCAGTTGAGATTACATCCAACACTGAATAAAAACACACATTTTAAAAAAAGTGATCTTGCAAGATACAATGTTATATTCTGAAAGGAAAAAATTACAGTTACAGTTAAAGTGAGAATTATTAGCCCCCCTTTTTTAATCTTTCCCCACTTTCTGTTTAACTGAAAAAAAAAATCTACAAATTTCTAAACATACTTTTAATATTTCATTTCTAATAACTGATTTATTTGATCTTTGCCATGATGACAATAAATAATATTTGACTAGATATTTTTCAAGATACTAGTATTCAGCTTACAGTGCAATTTAACGGCTTAACTAGGTTAATAAGGCAAGTTAGGGTAATTAAGCAAGTCATTGTATAATGACGGTTTGTTCTTGCTCTGTTAAACATCATTTGGGAAATATTTGAAAAATAAAATAAAAATAAAATCACAGGACGGCTAATAATTTTGATTTCAACTTTACATTCTCAGATTAAAAAAACGTGTTCCATGTTGGAAAGTTTCCAAATTATACTCCTTATAACAATATTCATCGCACTAACAACCAGCAAACCACATCCAAGAGTGCCTACTAAAGATGCCACAGATTTCTGCACAATTTGCGCTCTTTGCTCTCCTGCCTTCCCTCAGTTCCAGTCCTTCTATCTTTATCTCTGAATGAGACTCATTTTAACCCCGGTGTCAATCAGAGAGGCAGAGGGCAGCGCAGTGTGTAGAGACACTCGGCACTGGATTACATCCCAGGCCATAATTAAACTGAGTCGAGACACCTCAATCTCACACACACTCCTCCAAAATCTCTCCGCTGTCACACCGCAGGGCCAAAGCTTTTAGCGCCGGCTTCTGTTTGGGGCCGAAAAGCACAAACAGGTCAGTGAACACCAGAAAAGATGCAATGTGTGGGTTTTCAGCAAATAAGCACGCAATAAACCAAGCTGAGTATTTTCTGCAGTTCCTTGTTTTTGAGCTGAGGTGAGACGGGAAGCTAATTAGCATTAGCTGAGACAAACAAGAGAGTTTTCTTCGCCACGGTTGACAGTAAACAGTTAGAAATATTATCCCCCAAAAATATTTTGGGATTATTAAAATTTGAAATATTACAAGTGAAATAAAACAAAAAGAAACTGAATGTTGCCTTGGAAACTGACTAAAATATTACAAAAGTTAAATACAAATTAATAAATACAGTTACACTTCTTTTTTAGATTCCTATTCCTAAGATTTAGGGAGGGAAATACCATGGCAACTAACTGAAATTCAATCCCCATAGGGTCTCATTTATAGGTGTACACACAAAACGGGGGTCGAAACGTGCATACATAGTTTTAAAATTATATTCTGTTCAATCCATGAAAAAAAAAGTGATGAATAGCGACAAAAAAGGTATAAACTTATTTATCAGGGGTCGCCACAGTTCGGAATGAACCACCAACTATTACGACATATGTTTTACGCAGCGGATGCCCTTCCAGCCGCAACCCAGTACTGGGAAACACCCATACACACTCTCATTCATACACACTACGGCCAATTTAGTTTATTCAATTCACTTATAGCGCATGTCTTTGGACTGCGGAACAAACCAGAGCACCCATAGGAAACCCACGCCAACACGGGGAGAACATTCAAACTCCACACAGAAATGCCAACTGGTCAAGCCAGAACTCGAACCAGCGACCTTCTTGCTGTGAGGTGACAGTGCTAACCACTGAGCCACCGTGCCGCCCAAAACCCCAAACATTTATAGATTTAAAACAAAAATGGAGTTGTTTTGCATTAATACTAAACAGTTGACTAAGAGACTATAGTAAGTTCAGAAATGTGCATTTTCTTGATAATTATAAAGGTCATTATGCACAAAACCAGAGCAGCGTTTTCTAAGAATGAGCCATCATCTGAAGCTCTGGTTGGTTTCTGCTTTCAGAAAGGCTAGTCTTCAAGTCTGTCATTTTTGAGTGACAGGTGACCTACTGAAGCCAAACGAACCACCAGAGAGTCAAACCATTTCACACTCGCATTTTCTCCCTCGTTCCCCCTCTTTCTCATTTTCCCTTTATCATCATCGAGAAGACCAGCCTATTCTCCCCTTGAAAAACAACACCGAGGAGCTAAACTCTGCTGAATAGATAGATAGAGAGAGAGAGAGAGAGAAAGAGAGAGAGAGAGAGAGAGAGAGAGAGAGAGAGAGAGAGAGAGAGAGAGAGAAAGAGAGAGGAATCCCTCTTCAAATGGGCTTTCCTGGACAAAATTAAATATCCAGATCAATGGATCGAGTCCTTGAACTGAGAGGAATTTCAGTCACGATAAAGATACACACTCACAAAATATACACATACATACATGCAAATATTGATCGCCAAAGGAAATGCAACTGAATATTTTTGGCTTCACTGCTGAATATTAATAAACAAACAAACAGAATACTCTCAGTCCTTGTGAGTATATAGTATATCTACAATTTAGCAGTCAAACATTTGATCAGCTTATTCTGGCCAACTCATTCTGGACAACTAAGAGTTTTGTTTTTACAAGACACTTAGGGGTGGGATTATCAGACTGGAATGCAATCAGTCAATCCATCAATAATTTAATCAATCAATTCAGTTAAATGAGTCAATCAATGAATTCAATCAAGTCAATTAATGAGTCAATCAACGAATGAATCAATCAACATATTAATTATTCAATAAATAAATAAATGATACAATCAAGCAATACTTGAATCAATCGATCTAGTCAAATGAGTCAGTCAATGAATGGGTCAGTCAACTTATCAATTATTTAATCAATCACCCAACCAATGAGTCAATCAATCAATCAATCAATCAATCCACAAATCATTAAATGAATCAGTCAACAAAATAAATGAATGAATGAATCAGTCAATCAATAAATCAATCTATCATTCAATCAATAAGTCAATCACTGAATCAATCTATCAGCAAATAAATAAATCATTTAAGTATGTGATTGTACAGCAGATTTGTTCACAATCTGTTATACAGAAAGCAAATATAACAATTAAAAAATATTTTATTTAGCAAGAATGTATTATATTGATCAAAAGTCACAGTAAAGACACTTAAAATGTTGCAAAACATGACTTCAAAGGCTTTATTTCATAGCAAATTCACAAATAAATATATAAACAAACATACATACAAACAAAAATAAATAAATGGAATAAAAGGAGGATGAAAGATCTCCTAAATTCTCATAACAAAGTTAAAACATTCTCTTTGCACTGAGAACTTTGCACTTCTTTGACGTCCAACTTATACATTTGTTTCTGTGTGATCAAGTATGCAGGCTCCTCTCTTTGCTGAATTTATTAATTTTCTTTCTTCAACATGTTAAATCTTTAACTGAAAGTATTTCATTTTTTTTTCTACTGGGATTAGCGAACTTATTTTTTGCCTGGCACATTGGGTTAGAGTGCCCTTTCTCAATGAAACTGGGCTTAAACCCATATGTATAGTAGATGCCAAACCACATAATCTCCCAGGTTGCACCCCAGAGGTTCGTTTCCTTGACAGAGACATTAACATATCTCTCATTTCCCCTGAGGAGTGACTCACTGAAGAAGAGCCGATGCCACTGATGTAGAGGCCCGTCCTGGACTTAGTGTGGCCCAAACCAGTCAGCTGTGACTTCTAGAAGGTGTAAGCAGAGGATGACAGGTTGCCTTCACTGGGCATCATGTCTGCTGGCACTGTGAGCAGAGGTTCAGGTGGCGGATCTGAAATGAACCAGACTGATGTGTCCTCATGCTCCAGTGTGGTCACTCAGGGGCAGCCAAATCTATCAATCTACACCTGTCCATGTTTATCTATCCATCAATCCATAAATATATCCATCTATCTATACAGTATCCACGTCCACCCATATTTATTTTCTTTCTCCATCCATCCATCCACTTATCCATGTTTATCTATCTATCTATCTATCTATCTATCTATCTATCTATCTATCTAT
>CAIGQW010054176.1:6117462-6132579 GCA_903798125.1 Danio choprae
TATTATTATTATTATTATTATTATTATTATTATTATTATTATTATTATTATTATTACTGGCCAAATCTTATTGGTAAATGCAAAGTTCAATATGATATCAAATTAAAGCCAGGAACAACAACGAAGTACCACATATGCCCTATTTTATCCTTGGGGTGCATACAAAATGCCATTTGCACATCTTTATATTTCCCCGTTCAAAAAATGTGGCCTTTTGGTGAGCCTTTCGCACAAGATGTCCCAGCATGTGTGTTCCTTTCATTCTGTCATCTTTTAACCCAGCGGGGGAACTGTCGCCGCGCTTCCGCACGCCGCCATACGCGCTCTCTGGCCGGTTCTTCGCGCTCCGGGGGATCCGTCACTTGGTTAGGAGTGCGAGACGCGCTTCCTTCGCGCGTCACCATTTCGCGGACTTCACTGCGGGACTTCATCGCGCCTCGCTTTGCTATGGTAACAGACGTGTTTTTATCACATGCGTCTCTCTCACAGGAGATAAACTTCACGGTTTGACACAGATATAAACCTATTTACTTCATATAATTCTGCTTAAACATATTTCTGTCTGCTTCATTTTACCCTCTGCATCCACATTTTTCTTACACCCCATGATGCGTTGCGTTAAATACGGGGCTGACTTCCGTTAAGCTGTGATATCATTCTATGATATGTCATTATCCTCCTGGCAGAGAATAATATAATGCAACTTGTTAATAATTTAATTAACAAATTACTGTCAGCAGACCATGAAGATCCCCGAAAACTTTTTCTGCACTAATTTTACACTTATTTACTGAATATTAGAATATTGCAGTACTGCAGGGAATGCAAAGAGAAAATAACAAGAAAGAGCAAAACACTGTGAACTCATTTAGGCTATAGTGAGTGCAACGTTTGTATTTGAAGTGATTTGTATCAGTTCTTTCGAATGGAAGTACCCAATATGGAAATGCAACCCATCATTTGAAACACTGAAAACGGTGGATAAGGAGGAAATGTTCTTTCAACAGGTCCAGAACAGAAACATTGTCTGATAAACTTTTTAAAATACATTCTTCAGTGTCAAAACAGTCAACAAATGGAATGTTAAATGCTAATAATGTTTTTCTGACATTCTGCGGTGACCTAGATGCTTGAAAGCCTTCACAGGCAGTTTGTTTAGTCAATTCCTCAAACTTTTCTTCACGTTGACGTCGTTAATTTGCCAATAAAATAAATAAATCCTGTTGTTGACAATATTTCCATAAGTAGCCTGCATTCTAAGTACCAACATCCTCGTCCTCAGAGGATGAACTGTTAAATAGCCAGAAGCTTGTTAAAGCCGGTTCAACAAGTTCTCTCCTTTCTGTCTGTTAACAATGCTCATTTATAAGTAAAGCATCCATTTGTTGAGACCATGCCCGTGTTTAGTAAACATATATTCAGTACAAGAATTCCAACCTCATCCTTAGAGGCCAAATGAAGTAATGGGTTGAAATAATTTGCGCATATCAAATGACCTCAAATACAGCATTAACACACTGTTGCACATCTCTATGGCTAATATGCTTTAAAAAAATCATTTAGGATGATGATCTGACATTTCAGATCCACCATGCTAATAAATTATTTAAAACAAAAATCTTTTTCTACCATTAAATGTGCATTAATGCATGTATGAGTATTTATAATTGTGATTTTATTGCCAACATGTGAACAGCTTAAAAAAATACTTTGACCTTTGATCCTATAACCGCCTGTATAGTAGACAGTTTTTTTAATTATTATCTAAAGGCCTTTTTTTTCTAAATAAATGGAAAGGATGTTATGTTTACGCCAATAGTTTTTCAATTTTATTTTCTCTGTCACATGATCAAGACAATGCTGAAAGAGCCTTTCTGTACAGTTACAGTATGTCAATATTTCATTAACAAAATGGATTAATTCTAACTATAGTCTCACATTGTCAGATCTATACAGTCAATAGCTACAATTACACTTGAAAATCAAACTATCATAAGTGTATTTTTAATGACCTCGTCTGTCGAGAAGATGCCAGTATATCCATATCGCTATTATCAGACTCTTTCTTAACTGCCTTTTTATCACTGTTGTCAGTTTTATAGTGTCAATGTGGGGAAAAGTGTGCAAGACAATTACATATCCATTTAATTATTCATTTTCAGTCTCTTGTATGCTGTGAGCACAATTGCAGTGCACGAGTAATACGCTGCTGCAGTTCAATTAACAAACACCAGTGTAACTAATAAAAAAAACAACTAAATTTGATGACCACAAAGACTGAACATGTCGTCTTCATATTTTAATGATAACATATTATTATTATTACATAGCAGTGAATATCTGCTCAGTATTGTGCCACTCTCAGAAAGAAAATGCACAAGCTTGTCCTCAAAGCTTGTCCTTAGCCTTTTACCTCTAAATGATACATATTAGTACTTTAAAGGGGTTATGAACTGATTTTTTTATTATTATTATTTCAAAATGTTCTCTAAAGACCACTAATACCGTTAGAAAGGTTTCGTATTTTTATTTGGGGTGCAAAAAAACAACAAGCACAATCAAAAAACACATCATAAATTAGACTTAATAGGCTGTTCTGTGATGTTTTTGCCCTCTATTTAAAACCCTCTTTTTATGATAGATGGTCCCATTCAAGATTTGGAAGTAAACACTTATTGCTATGATTGGATAACAGTTCTTCAAATTCAAATAATAGATGGATGCTGCTTTGGATGTACTCACTGATATGAGTCACTTCGTCAAAAAAACAACAACATATCAATACTAAGTGCATATTGGCAAAAGATACAAAGCAATTGGGACACAAGGTAAAACACTGCTACTAAAGCCCAATGATTTACAGACAGATTTGCAGATTACAGTTATTAAGACAGAATTAGATGCATTTTGCCATTTACCATTACCATTTTACCACATACTGTAGAAACTCATGTCTTCATGACAGCTCATCAAAATAAAGCATGGTTTTGTTTATTTTTAATTTTTTTATGGTTCCTGAAATGTTCCTTTTGTTAAACTATTAATGACCCACTTTTAAATTGATTAAGTTGGTAACACTTATTTAAGTACCAATTCCCACAATTACCTTGAGGCTTATTAGTTTAGGCTTATTATTGTTTATTAGTACTTATAAAGTTTTTCTACATCCCTACTCCAATACCTAAACCCAACTACCACCCATCAACTTTTATTACAAAGCAAATTAGTAGTATGTTGAGCTAAAAATCTTAGCTAATGGTTTATTAATAAAATTACATCATTATTATTAGAATTTTTGTTTATTAATACAGTTATAGAATTGTACCTCAAAAGTTGCTTGATTTCAATTCAATGATTCAATTCATGACTCAATTTTCAATGAAGTGGACATAAAATTAAAAAACAATTCTATTTTAATAAATGGAATCCTGAAAACTAATTTTAAGCAAACATAAAAACAAAATCCACAGAGCTTATTCACACTCGTGTAAGCATATTCAATAGTTGGCATGGCCTCCTTTTTTCTTTTCAGTTTCTTTCTTGTTAAAAAAAACGAATTTGCAGTAAAGCAAAGTGAAAACAGTGCCTCCCTGATGCAATGTGGAACACTCTTACCTAATGCTACTTTGTGCCTAAACCAAATGCAAAGCAGCGGCACAGCTAAAGTCAACAGAACTCATTGAAGGTGTTTGATTGCAAGTAATCATGCGTTTTCATCAGTAATATTAACTCTCTTCCTCCTACAAATCAGTAGATAGGGCTAAAGAGGCAATCTTAAAGAAGTAAGCACAAATTGTCTTCTATTACATTCCACAACCATTTTGGTGTAAAAAACAAAAAATCAAACAAAAGATATTCACCCTAAAATAAAAATTCTGTCATCATTTACTCTCCCTTCACTTTTTGAGTTTATTTATTTTGTTTCACATAAAAGATGATATTCCAAAGAAAGCTGAAAACATGTAACCATTGACTTCCATAGGATTTGTTTTTTCCCACTATGGAAATCAATGGTTACCGGTTTTCAGCTTTCTTCAAAACATTTTCTTGTGTCTTCAACAGAAGAAATAAATCTACAAAGGTTTATAACCACTTGAAGGTGAATAGTTTTGATTAATAACAAAAATAATAAGTTTTGAGTCCTGAAACTTACAGGTTGCTTTTAAAGTACAAGTTATATGTCTAAAATGATATTAGTGTGTAAAGTGTACTGTACATATTATTACTTTAGTAGGTTACCACCCCAGTTACAGCCATGTACCCTTTTTTTAAGCCAGTGAATAAATCAGTTTTTTTTTTGCATCTACTGCTACAGTATGTTGACTGTAGTACTGTACAGTATGTGAAATTATGGCTGAGGGGGAATAATCTAATTCATTTGTGAGCTATATTGATTCCGTTGTCAAGATTTCTATTTGTTGTAATTCCCGTAGCTTCGGCATTACCCTTGTCAACTGATGTAAAATCAAATGTAATGAGATTCAAGCCGACGTTTGTTCTCAGAACACGCATGCATACAATACACGCACCTCCAGGACACGCTTTCTCTCCGCAGTTCATTTCAAAACATAGCGACAATATTCCTGGAAAATACAATTCCATCTCCATAAACAATGAGATTATTACAGTGAGATCAAAGCTACGGCACAGTGTCGCCGGATCAAAAGTGAAGCTTTTTTTCCTCACACTATGCTGTTATAGGCCCAATTCTGGCCAGCTGTGGAATATATAGAAAAAAACGCCTGTGGTAATTTCATCGCTTCCAGGTCGATTTGGAATTCTGCTCAGGCCGGTTGCATGCAAGTTGCATGGAGGGTTTTGCTGCAACAGCTTTAAAACAATCCGTAGCAACGTCATCCATCAAGACCTAAGCCACAGATTCCAGATTGGATCTTGGATTTGTGATTAGCAGACAATCTTGGCCTGAACGTTGAAAAAAAAAAAGACTTTTAAACTTTATCCAGGATTATATCTCATCTCACACACTCTATCTCTCGCTCTCCTCTCTCCTGGGAAAAGCCGTGACCGACAGCATCTTGAAAAAATAAAAGTTGAAAAAGTCAAACAGGGATTTGTGAGATGGCATTCAGAAAGATAAATAATAAAATAAAAGGTAAGGGTTTAGGGGTAAAAATACAATCATTTATTTATGTCCTGCTTCGCGTGAGTCATAATCTGATTCACTGACCCATATGACTGGATTTACAGTATATGCTAATTGAGGGATCGTTATATAATTACTCCAGCTCTTCTAATGAGATTTTTAATTTGTTAAAAACATCAGTGTCAACGTAATGGGATGTTTGTGTATGCACACAAAGTTTTGATAATCACAAAATGAATGCCATCTGCCTCTTTGAAATAAAAGAAAAACACATTACCTGTTATGATTATTTGATAATCCAATAGATTTATTTATTTATTTATCTTGATATAAATAAATGAAATTTTCATTTGCCTCTGGAACTACTGAATTACTAAAGTGCGTTATTTTCAGTTTTAAAGCTCTTGTAGAGATGTTCATTCACTCATTCATTCATTTTCCTTCAGCTTAGTCCCTTTATTAATCAGGGGTCACCCCAGTGGAATCAACCGACAACTTATCCAGCATATGTTTTACACAGCGGATGCCCTTCCAGCTGCAACCCAGTACTGGGAAACATCCATACACACTCATTCACACACATACACTACAGCCAATTTAGTTTATTCAAATCAACTATACCGCATGTCTTTGGACTGTGGGGGAGACCGGAGCACCCGGAAGAAACCCACGCCAACACGGGGAGAACATGCAAACTCCACACAGAAATGCCAACTGACCCAGCCAGGACTTGATCCAGCAACCATTTTTCTCTGTGAGGTGACAGTGCTAACCACTGAGACACCATGTCACCCTTGTTTATTTATTTATTTTATTTTCTTGCTAGAAATGAATGAAATTTTAAATTTTAATCAAACTCCACACAGAAATGCCAACTGACCCAGCCGAGGCTCGAACTAGCGACCTTCTTGCTGTGAGGCGATCGTCCTACCCACTGCGCCACCGTGAGGCTGTTGTCAATTAGAGAATTAAATAACAATTAGCCAGAATAACACTTTTTAAAATAAAGTTTAGACAAAATACCCATGTTTTAGATCAGGAGTGTTAAAAAGCAGCATTTGCAGATTTTTTGTCACCAAAAACGAAAAATTATTTGTTTTTTTGACCTATTGTCATTTTCATACACCTACAGCTGAAGGCAAAATGAATAGCCCTCCTGTGAAATGTTTGTTTTCCTAGTGCTGTTTAAGAGACCAAGGTGCTATTTCACAGTACTGGATTACTAAAGTGCTTAATTTTTTAATTTATTTATTCATTCATCATTCATTCATTCATTCTTTACTGAATTACTAAAGTGCTTTATTTTCAGTTTTAACGCCCTCATGGAGATATTTATTTATTTATTTATTTAATCATTAATTTCCTTGCTATAAAAAAAAAATTCATTTACCTCTGGAACTACTGAATTACTAAAGTGCTTTATTTTCAGTTTTAAAGCCCTTGTAGAGATGTTCATTCATTCATTCATTCATTCATTCATTCATTCATTCATTTTCTTTCTATAAATAAATACAGTTTTCATTGGCCTCTGGAACTACTGAATTATTAAAATGCTTTATTTTCAGTTTTAAAGCCTTGTGGAGATGAATAGAGTACTTTAACGGGAGCAAAACATTTGCTTTTTTTGCAGCCCATGGCACCTGTACACTTATTATGATGTTGATTATGCCTTATTGCCAGCAGTAACCTCATTGTGTACTGAATACGAAGGTTACGACCTCTTGGCAACCAAATACACTTACTGTGTTTCCAATTCGAGCAGATTAGAGCCACGCAAAGCAGAACTCTTGACCTTAACGCTTGACCTTGAGTTGAACAAAACACATTTGTACACACTACTGTATATGTGCATATGCTTGTAAATAATCACACAGACGAAAAAAAAAAAAAAACAACAGCAGCATGAAAAGAACAAAAAACTGACCTAAAGACCGCAGCCGATCTATTGGAATTATGAGATGATGTTTACGAGCTGGAGCCGGTCAATTTGACAAGGGCTGTATGAATGCAACTCATGTAAAACTGCCAGCTTCTGTTATTTACACTAAATGGCACTCATTTAGACACTAGAGAACAAAAGGGATGTGAAAAGTACAAAGGTTTGGCTGCTATGTGGAATACTGGAGTCAAAACATTTAAAAAGAAAAAAGTAATTGCGTGGTCATGGTCATAGCATCATATGGTGATACAGTACCACGGTACTTTCAAATTTATATTCACCACTATATTACCAATACATACTGTATATATTAGTTCAAATACATGCGGCTTCAGCTAATTAACTACAGAGAATATTTGCTCAACCTTATACTAGTTCAATATTTTTACTTTTCCGACTTTTGGCTGCAACACAGGCTCATTGTCAATACGTAGCCCCGTATACATTTCTGGAGAGAGTGAATTATGTAGCCAGAGGTACGTATGGCTGCATTTTGTCTTTAAAACGTAAGCTATGGAGTGGTATAATGCCACCGACGGTTTATGTTTATAATTGTGCTACCAGCTGACCGCTTACCACCTTGTGGACAGCTTTTCCAGTTATCAGTTTACCCAGTGGCTAGCCGCGTACGTCAGCAGACTTGAGACGCAGAGAAGAGTTGACCACGATGACAGGGTTCGAGTCTGGTGAAGAACGGTTCCATAATGCAGGTAAAACAAAAATAAAAGGCAAAAAATAATAAAATAAACAAGTAAATAACAGGGTGAGAATGTGGTAAAAACTGAAAACGTAGTAAAAATCAGGTGGCTGCTAGGGCTTTTCTGTTTCTGGGTTGCTTTTGAAAACACTATTGGTTTGGTTTAGGAAAGGGGGTGGGCAGGGGTATCGGACGGTCGGTCAGTCAGTCAGTCAGTCGACAGCGGTGGATTTACGCGAGAAGAGCAGCCGCGAATGGCACTCGCGAGAGAAATTTGAGATCTGAAATGCATACACAGTGGATTCGCGAAAACAAAAACTGCAAAAAAAATGTATTTCGCTCTCTCCAGAAATGTATACAGGGGTACCTATCCATAATGAGCTTGGGTTGTTTTATTAATTAGCATTTTTACAGTGTAGTATTAGACTTTTTTTTTAGGTTTACAATTTATAGTTATGTAAACATTTTTGTGTCTTGTTCTGCAAATACTGATAAAATGTCTTCTAAGTGTCAAATAAAAATGTTGTCAATTAGAGAATTAAATAACAATTAGCCAGAATAACACTTTTTAAAATAAAGTTTAGACAAAATACCCATGTTTTAGATCAGGAGTGTTAAAAAGCAGCATTTGCAGATTTTTTGTCACCAAAAACGAAAAATCATTTGTTTTTTTGACCTATTGTCATTTTCATACACCTACAGCTGAAGGCAAAATGAATAGCCCTCCTGTGAAATGTTTGTTTTCCTAGTGCTGTTTAAGAGACCAAGGTGCTATTTCACAGTATTTCATCTATTTTTCTTCTGCTTCATCTTTTAGTTTGTGTATACAGTTGGAATCAGAATTAGAAGCCCACCTGAATTATTAGCCCCCTATTATTAGAATTATTAGACCCTCAACACATTTCTAAACATAATCATTTTAATTACTAATTTCTAATAACTGATTTATTTTTTCTTTGCCATAAAGACAGTATATTTTACTAGACGTTTTTCAAGATACTAGTAGTCAGCTTAAAGTGCAATTTAAAGGTTAATTAGGTTAACTAAGTGAGTTAGGGTAATTAGGCAAGTCATCGTATAACAGTGGTTCTGTAAAAATTGCCTAAGGAGGCTAATATTATTGACCTTAAAATGGTTTAAAAAAAAATTATAACTGCTTTTATTCTAGCTGAAATAAAACAAATAAGACTTTCTCCAGAAGAAAAAATATTATAGGAAATACTGTGAAAGAGTCCTTGCTCTATTACATGTCATTTGGGAAATATTTGAAAAATAAAAATTTGACTTCAACTGTGTATATATATATATATATATATATATATATTGCTGCAGAACACACCACTGTTCTCCAATGATTTGCCTAATTGACCTAATTTGTTAAGTCTTTAAATTGCACTTAAATACTACATTTTGCTTAAATACTATTTTGCTAAATAAAATATAATGTCATCATCATGGCAAAGACAAAAGAAATTAGTTATTATTAGAAGTTATTAAAACTATTGTTTAGCGTGTTGAACGAATATTCTCTCTGTTAAACAGCACTTGGGAAATATTTGAAAAAGATTTAAAACACCAATTGTGTCAACTTCAACTGTTCCTAGTAAATCCAGACAAACAGAGAATTTGCTCAAGTGGTTTCTTAATTTTTTTCCCCATAGTTGCATGTTTATTTTATGCAATACACAACAACTTTTAATTATTAATTAATGCTTACATGTGTCTGTCTTTTTAGTTCAATTTTGTAATTCCAAATGCAAATAGGATTGTATTTTGTCCCCACATGCACCAAAGCTGTTAAGTGCACAGTCTTGTACTATTGTCATTTGATCTGATTTTCATATACACCTTCGCTCCAAATCAACATTTATCATTTTCTTTTTTTTTTTACCGTGTAGCTGGCTGGTTTGGCTCATGGCTTATAACATACAATATAACAATATAAGACTGTTTTATAATCCCTATGGGGAAAAAAATTGTTCCAGAAGCAGTGCGGGTGAAAAAGTGGGCAGGCGCTAATGCGCTCCATAGAGATTTCATCTGAAACTCTAGAAAGACGCGAGCGAGATTACTAGGATTTGTTTCTCAGGAGACTATACTTCTCTGCTCTTCATCCTGTTGTGTGAGAAAGAACTGAAATATTAAAAACATCTCATCCATGATATTACTTCCCTACAAGACAGAAAGGGGGGGGGGGAGGCAGAATTCAGATGGAGGCAGAATACTATAGAAACACACTTCAGATGTTGCATGATGAGGATCAATTCTCAAATAAAATATGGATCTTAAAGGGACAGACCACCTCAAACATAACTCTTTCAAACTTTACTCGCCTCCGTGTCTTTACAAAACTGTGACTGAGGTTCACACCTGGTATTAAAGGCATACTTTACCCCCAAAAGTGAAAACCTGTAACCATTTACCTGCATTAGGCAAAGCAAATACTATGGAAACCAATGATTACAGGTTTCCAACATTTTTCAAAAGATCTCCTTTTGTGTTCAACAGAAAAAAAGGAAAAACTCAAACTGGTGTTAAACAAGTAAAGGGTGAGTAAATTATGAGATAATTAAAATTTTGGGCAAACTATCCCTTTATGGATTGACAACATTAAATTGACAGAAAAATAGTTCAGTGTTTATGTCACACCCCCTGCACGTTCTATCAGCCCGGATCACCATTCACACTCTCCAGCCACTACACAACGCACTCAGTCACCCGATTACTGATTACACACACCTGTGCACTCATCACCCTCACCTGCTTCAGTCATCACCAGCACTCTATATAGACTCACCCCTTCCGTTCACCCAGTGTCTGGTATCATCTTCACATGGTCGCAACTCTCTCCGTCTGCTCGTTCCCGATCATCCTCCAAGGCTGTCCTACACCTTGCATCCTGAGACTAACCCCTGTCATCGGCTTGCTCTACTAAGGGAAGTGACTCTTTGTTTGTACTGTTCGCTAGCACCTCGGTGCGAAGACTTGCTTTGTGTTTTAATAAACACCACTTGAAGTTGATCCTTGTCTCTGCCTTCTGTGACGCGTGACAGGATACCAGACCCGCATATACTTTCCCGGAGAATGGACGATCTCGCCAACACTTCCGGGGTCGCTGCTGACTCATACCCGGAAGCAGCGGCGTTGAGCCAACAGGCGACGAATCCGCCTGTAAACCCACTCGCGATGTCGAGATCATCGCTCTCTCGTCCCGCAAGTTACGCTGGGGATCCTCAGACCTGTGCCGGATTCGTGCTGCAATGCTCTTTATATATAGAGACTAACTCAGAGTCCTTCCCCAACGAGATATCTAAGATCGCCTTTGTGATCTCTCTCCTCACGGGTCGAGCATTACAATGGGCTAACGCCCTCTGGGACGCCCGCAACCCAGTCCTTCACACCTATCACTCCTTCACCGAACACTTTAAGGAAGTTTTTGGTTCAGCACTCACTCCACTATCAGTTCACGATCAACTCATATCACTCACCCAAGGAAATCTCACCATCCATGACTACACTTTGCAGTTCCGCACTCTTGCCGCCAGTAGTGGGTGGAACCAAGTGGCATTGCTCGCCGCCTACCGGCAGGGTTTGACACCTAACGTTCGCCAGCACATGGTGATTTATGAAGACCACGCAGATCTGGAAGTCTTCATCCGGAAAGCCATTAGTGTCTCTCAGCACCTCAATGCTTGTTCCACCCCTACTACCCGTCACAGAGCACCATCTCATCCTCACTCTCCCCCCTCACTTACCACTGTTGATGTCCCTTTTCTCCATCATCCCTCATCATCTCCAGCTAACTCGGAGGAACCTATGATTACCGATGCCTACCTCACCTCCACGGAACGCAACCGACGGCTCCGTCTTCAACTCTGTCTCTACTGTGGAGAAGCATCCCACCTCATCTCCGGCTGCCCAGTCCGTCCGCCTCGTCCTATGGTGAGTGCTTGTTCCACAACTCCATCAATCTGCACTATTTCTCATCTGCAAGCCACTCTAATCATAAATTCCTGTGATTTTCCCGTCAACGTCCTGGTGGATTCTGGAGCCGCTGGAAACTTCATCTCCAGTCACTTCATCACGACACATCGCATCCCCACAGCAGTAAATGAAACCCGGTACCGTATCTACACGATACAAAATTCTCCACTGGGCGAGGGCCAGATCACCCGACGAACACGCTCGGTCACCCTGTTGATTCCCCCAGGCCATCGGGAAAAACTCCACCTTTTAGTTTTGCCCAGGGCAAATGTCGATATTGTGTTGGGACGGCCCTGGCTAATCCAGCATCAACCTACTGTCGACTGGGGCACCGGACAGATCCTCGGTTGGAGCAAAGCCTGCAAGGACCATACACCACAGCCCACTACCAACCAGTCACCTCTTCCCCTTAACTCAACCGCCGTAGATCACTCTTCCACAGACCTCACTCAGCACGTTCCTCCCAGCTACCACTCCTTCCTAGATGTCTTCAGTAAGGAACGTGCCACACAACTACCTCCTCACCGGCCCTACGATTGTAGTATCGACCTGCTGCCCAACACCAAGTTACCGCACGGTCGCATCTACCCTCTGTCCCGTCCTGAACACGAGGCGATGGAGAGCTACATCCAGGAAGCCATCAACCAGGGTTTCATTCGGCCATCCAAATCTCCTGCCGCATCGAGCTTCTTTTTTGTGACCAAGAAGGATGGAGGGCTCAGGCCGTGTATCGATTATCGGGTGTTAAACGAAGCCACGGTGAAATTTGCTTACCCTTTACCACTTGTGCCCGCCGCTCTTGAGGAGCTTCGGGAGGCGCGAGTTTTCAGTAAGCTGGATCTCCGCAGCGCGTACAACCTAATCCGTATTCGAGAAGGAGATGAGTGGAAGACCGCCTTCATCACCCCTACTGGTCATTATGAATACCTGGTCATGCCCTATGGGCTAGCCAACAGCCCATCAGTATTCCAGAATTACATGAACAATATCTTCAGGGACCTCCTCCACAAATGTGTAATCGTATACATTGACGATATCCTTATCTATTCACGTAATCTAGAAGACCACCATGAACAAGTCAGCCAAGTGTTGCAACGTCTCCGTGAGCACCAGCTCTTTCTCAAAGCCAAGAAATGTGAGTTCCATCAGTCCACCATCTCCTTTCTCGGCTACGTGATCTCCGCTGCGGGGGTCCAGATGGAGAACGCCAAGGTGGACGCTGTGAACAACTGGAAGATACCCCAAACCGTCAAGGAGCTCCAGCGCTTCCTCGGATTTGCCAACTTTTACCGACGATTCATAAAAAATTACAGTTCAATTTCTTCACCTTTGTCATCTCTCCTCAAGGGGGGTCGGAAAATCATCGACTGGAGCTCCGAGGCGGATCGCGCCTTCCGACTTCTCAAAAGCAAATTCACCGCGGCACCCATCCTCAGACACCCGGACCCTACACGGCCCTTTGTGGTCGAAGTCGATGCGGCAGACGTAGGAGTGGGGGCCGTACTCTCCCAGTGGTCTGACAAACCCAAAGCTCTCCATCCGTGTGCGTACTATTCCCGTAAATCACTTCTGCCGAACAGAACTACGGCATAGGGGATCGTGAGTTGCTGGCCATAAAATTGGCCCTCGAAGAATGGCGGCACTGGCTGGAAGGAGCACAATTCCCATTCACCGTGATTACAGATCACAAAAACCTTCAGTACCTTCGCAATGCCCAACGACTGAACGCCCGACAAGCTCGATGGTCATTGTTCTTCGCCAGATTCAACTTCTCCATCACTTACCAACCAGGGAGTAAGAACTGTAAAGCGGACGCCCTTTCCCGCCTTTACTCACCAGATCCTGTGGCAGACACTCCCGAACCGATTCTACCACCCTCCATCTCCATCGCACCCATTTTATGGACAATCGATGAAGAAATTCGTGCCGCCACTCTCGAGGAGCCATCCCCTCCGTATCCTCCTCAAGGGTTAACCTATGTTCCGTCCAGTCACCGCCTAACCCTCCTCGAAAGTACGCACACCTCCCTCGGTTCAGGACATCCGGGCAGCAGGCGAACCCTCTCGCTCCTACGTGGGAAATACTGGTGGCCAGGTATGGCCAAGGACGTTGCCCAGTATGTCCGGGGATGTTCGGTCTGCGCCGTAACCACCACTCCACACCGTCTTCCTGAAGGCAAGCTTCAGCCATTGCCCATTCCCCGCCGGCCCTGGACTCATATTGGCATAGATTTCGCCACCGATCTGCCTCCATCCCGAGGTCACACCACCATATTGGTGGTTGTGGACAGGTTCTCCAAACAGTGCAAACTGATCCCACTCAAAGCTCTACCTACTGCCTTAGAAACCGCGGAAGCATTGTTCCACCATGTCTTCCGCAACTTCGGTCTCCCCGAGAATATCGTCTCCGACCGGGGACCGCAATTTATCTCCAGGGTCTGGCGGGCCTTCTTCCAATTGCTTGGGACATCGATCAGTCTCTCATCCGGCTACCACCCACAGACCAACGGGCAGACCGAACGAAAGATTCAGGAGATCTCACGCTACCTCCGGACCTACTGTGCTCATCACCAGAACACCTGGAGCCAGTACTTACCGTGGGCAGAATATGCCCAGAATTCCCTTCGCCAGGCTTCTACAGGACTAACCCCCTTTCAGTGTGTACTAGGGTACCAACCTTCCTTGTTTCCCTGGACTGGCGAAGCCTCTGAAGTACCCGCGGTAAATCACTGGTTCCAGGAGAGCGAGAGGGTATGGGACTCAGCTCACGTCCACCTCCAACGGGCAGTACGGAGACACACCGACGCCGCCAACCGACGCAGATTACCCAACCCAGTATACCATCCGGGGGACAAAGTGTGGTTGTCGACCCAGAACATTCGTCTCCGACTGCCCTGTAAAAAGCTGAGTCCCCGCTACATAGGGCCGTACACCATTCACTCCCAAATTAACCCTGTCACCTACCGCCTCAACCTGCCACCTCACTCACGTATTCCTTCTGCTTTCCATGTGTCACTCCTCAAACCCTTCACTGACCCTGTCTCTCCTCCTTCCACAGACCCAGAGCTGCCTCCCCCTCCAGCACAACCCGAAGTCATTGGTGAGAACATATACCAGGTCAAAGAAATCCTTGACTCCCGGCGGCGGGGCGGCCGGGTCCAATATCTAATCGATTGGGAAGGATTCGGCCCCGAGGAGCGGTCATGGACACCCCAGGAGGACATTCTCGATCCCTCTCTCCTCGAAGTATTCCACCAGCAACACCCCAACCGTCCAGCTCCTCGAGGCCGCGGTCGCCCACGCCGCCGGTCCAGGGTGCCAGGAGTCACCCGTGGAGGGGGGGGTACTGTCACACCCCCTGCACGTTCTATCAGCCCGGATCACCATTCACACT
>CAIGQW010054176.1:6171604-6190436 GCA_903798125.1 Danio choprae
CACACACATTCTACGGCGCCACATCTCAAATGTTGCAGTAAAGTGAGAAAATAAAAATAAATAAATAAAAACAACATCCCATACAAAAATCTGATATATGACTTATATATTTCAGGCATTTTCACTAATTTGCCTTAAACTGGAATGGCATTTAACAAATGCACAATTTACAGTAAACTATCCATTATTCATGTAAAATAATGTAAAAACAAATGTGTTGTTTAAATTAGTGTTAAGCTTTTTAAATCATTAACAGAGTTGACAATAACAGACTTGACATGTTCCACCATTTTGTGCTTTAGCTTATGTTCATTGAGCAAGGACATACACAACACAAACAAGTAAAATGAATGAGACATGTGGACATAACACAAAATCTAACTCAAGTAATTATAGCATGTCAAAGTCAAATTTATGCAAGTGAAAATTTATGCTAGTGAAAATGGCGACTGGCTAGTAATGTTGGAAATCTAAAAAAAAAGTATATTATAGTATAGCCAATACATTTAACCATACAGTATATGTGCATATTTGTAATTGTAATGGCAAAAAAAGGTCATTTAAATGGTAATTA
The DNA here is from genome assembly GCA_903798125.1 of Danio choprae. Taxonomy (NCBI): domain Eukaryota; kingdom Metazoa; phylum Chordata; class Actinopteri; order Cypriniformes; family Danionidae; genus Danio; species Danio choprae. The sequence continues at coordinate 6,172,179 of CAIGQW010054176.1, forward strand.
TTTACATATATATTATTACATCTGTGAAATCCAAACACGGACTTGTATGTCATATATGTATTTTGCTCTTATTGCCATATCTATACACTATGGGATATGTTTAACATAAAGGTCTAAACCATGCACAAGATTATATTTCACCACAGCCATTTTTCTTTTACTTAAAGATGAATCAGAGTATGTTATTGCTTGCAAAACAATAATCCACATAAAACACACACATTCTATGTAGGTTGGCAGCTCAAGTGTTGCAGTAAAGTGAAAAAAAATAAATAAATAAAAATACACAACGTGTGAAATGTGAAGTTTCTAAAATGAACTGCGCAAAACACTATATTTCACCAGAGCCAAACCGGTTATCATCACTTACTTCAACTTCTCGTACTCCTACACGATCGCCATTGTGGCTCTAATAGCCGTACTGCAGTTGCATGAATGTGCTTTGACAAACTGTGCGACTGGAGTGTAGATAGGTTAAATGACTTGCCATAGGGGTTGGGAAGGAAACCATCACTTCACTGCAGTAATGAAGGTAAAAGATGGTATGTCCTGCCACCTTAAGGGCCAAGACATTAGTTCCCACTCGCTCCAGCTTTACAGACACACACTAAGTAATTGATAGCCCCGAGAACCTTGGCCGCATTACCATAAAGGTTTCATAAAAAGGCAGAATATTAGTGTTTGGTTATGAAATTCAAATGAGCCAATGCAATATAGATGGCAGATATTGATAATATGAGATAATTGACCAGCGCTGGATATCAGAGGAATAAGCTGAGATTCATATTGAAGCTCGGTAAATTATGCATCCGTGCTCGAAATGAGAGGACATGACGGATGAGTTTAGAGAGGATGGCCTGTGCTGGAGTTCAGCTTAAGGTGTGCTGCATAATTCTTTCGCTATGTGTAAAACTTTTTTTTTTGTTTTGATAAATGCATTTTTTGATGCAATGCATAAACTGGGGCAAATTAGGTCGCAAACAAGCAGGAGCAACAATTATAAGGTGCATGCAGTCTATTAACAACACAGAAATAAAATGGGTTAAGACGTGCTTTGGGGTGTTAAAGAGGCAATAGGAAATATTGAAAAATGCTAATGAAAATGCTAACTGAAAGCATACGTGCTACATTGCAAATCGGCATCTAAAGTCACACCTCCTGAACGCATAAATGCGCACTGGACAACATCACTACAATGCATTACGTAACATTCACCAGAGAGAAACCTTTATAGTACAGTTAATAATCACAATACCACACTTTTTTAAAAAATAAGGTAGGTTGTTGATGTTTACATGTCAATTTCTGTCTGAACCACATCCATGAATGTGCCGATGACGTAATATTTTCAGCACAAACCGGGTGCAAGAGGTGTGCAATTACATTTTTTGACTGGCAGGCCAGATAGCCTATCGTAATGTTCGGACTGAACGTTTTCTTGGATGAACTTGGTCCTACAGCTTCCATAGAATATTGAAATACATATAAATTCATTTGGACCACTTCATTTAATGATTACTATCAGGTGCTATCAACTTTCAACCAGCATAACAACAATGGCTGTTTCTCAATTCCAATAACACAGAGAATAGACTTGCATTCTCGTGGAGACCGGTCTTGCCAGGTTACCTCAGAAGAACCAACTCGGGAGGCCGCGAGGACACAGAACACATCAGTGAGAAATGAGGGGCTTGTCCTTCCTAATGGTCACATGACCTTCACAAGATAAATAAAGTTATATCTCTGAACTTTAATAATAAACAGTTATAGAATGCTGTGCTTCCTACCTCTATTAAGCCGAAATGACTTCTGGGGCTTCTCGAGCCAGTTTTGCGCTCAAGTCTGCATCCACGCATCCTCGTTATCAAGAATGCATGCGAGAACTTTCACGCGTCCTCAGTTCTAGCGGTCTTGAGTTTTGGAACTGAACTTTGACGGTTGATGATGACGTTACACAAGAACACAAGCATGCAAGAATGCCGAAGAACGCATATTGAGAAACAGCCAATGTTTTTGAAGACAATCACCTATTGCAGTGTTTTTCAACCACGTTCCTCGAGGACCACCAGCTCTGCACATATTCCATGTCTCCTTCATCAAACACACCTAATTCATATCATCAGCTCATTAGCCGAGACTGAAAGACCTGTAATGACTGTGACAGACAAAGGAGACATCCAAAACATGTGGTGTTGGTGGTCCTCCTGGAACATGGTTGACAAACCCTGACATATTGCACCTTTAAATAATGGTGTAAAATGACATCCATGAAACGTAGTACTGTAAATAGCATTGTGGGATTCAGTTAAAAGGATAGTTCACCCAAAAAGGGTGAACAAAAATTCTGTAATCGTTTACTGACCCTCCACTTGTTCTAAACCCAAACACATGAACACAAAAGAAGAAATCAGTAGCCACTGACTTACATAGTATTTTGTTTTTTCCTACTATAGATGTCAATGGCTACCAGTATTCAATTAAAAAAAAAAAATCTTCTTTTGTGCTCAGTGTAAAAAAGAAACTCATAAAGGGTTGCAACCACATGACAGTGAGTAAATATTGAATAAATAAAAAAGTTTGGTGTAATTTATCCCTTTAAAACACTCTCTTTCCGTATATTTTGCATCTGAAAGTCTAAACTCTTGGAAAAGTGCAAAGATGAGCAACCCTTTTCAGCACTTCTGCTTCAGTGCATGCTTTGTTTTAAAGCTTTTCAACGTTAATTAAATAATGAAACATTTCACAGGAAAACAAACACATCAACATCCATAATCAATGGAATGCAACAAGCAGAAAATGTGCACAATAATAGGAATGCGTATACTGTATTTCACCAGGCCAATTAATTAAACAAGCTATTTTCCAGATATTCATTCATTCATTCATGTTCTTTTCGGCTTAGTCCCTTTATTAATCCGGGGTCGCCACGGCGGAATGAACCGCCAACTCATCCAGCATATGTTTTACACAGCTGATGCCCTTCCAGCTGCAACCCATCACTAGGAAACATCCACACACACTCATTCACACTCATACACCACGGACAATGTAGCTTATCCAATTCACCTGTACCGCATGTCTTTGGAATTGTGGGAGAAACCGGAGCACCCGGAGGAAACCCACGCAAACATGGTGAGAACATGCAAACTCCACACAGAAATGCCAACTGACCCAGCCAGGACTTGAACCAGCGACCTTCTTGCTGTGAGGTGATTGTGCTTCCCACTGCGCCACCGTGCTGCCCTATTTTCCAGATATTTATATAAAAACAATGTTTAACACTATACATCAACATATATCCCTATGTATGATTACTCTCAGTCCTCTAATGAATTACTTCTGCTACAACCAGTACAAAAACAAACAAATGTCTTTTATAAACCCTATAAAACAATCTGTTCTATCACCATGTTTTCCATAAGAGATGATAGCACAACTTAAATCTAAAGTAAGCTTATTTACATAAAAACAGTGTGTAATTAAGCTAAAAATTGCACTTGTTTAATTAAATTATGGCACCGTGCATTTAGCACCAGATTAAGCTGGATTGGTGGAGATTAGTGAATACATTCAAATTCACATCAAGAACAATAACTATAAAGAAGGCTAGGATCAGTGCAGATTTGTTGTTCAATATTTAAACTGTCTAGGATGGACTCTGATTGGCTGTCAGTGTTTTCATCAGCTGCAAGGGAAAAAAAGCTGCTTCAAACATCATTTCTCTGTGCTATTATTGTTATAGAAGTATAAACGCTGTTATTATTGTATACTTACTATGCTTTATCATTATTGTTATATTTACCTTGGTATGAATGGACCTAAGGATGCTTTTTCTTCTCAGAAAATTGCAATTCTTTCGCAAATTCACCCTCTTAAGGTTCATAAATCAATTGTGTTTCATTTTGAATATTCTATGCATACATGTGCTGTAATCGCCAAAGCTAATAATGAATTGATCCAGAAAGGGAGACTTAGCATAATGGCTAAATTAATAATTCATATGCACAGACTGTTGGAATTAGAGATCAGAGCCTGCTGAGAGAGTTTGTCCAGATTCAAAGCTTTAGCAAAACTCCACTCAAACAGATTTCAGCAGGCCCATTGATTTAATAGCAGTTCTGCCGGCAGGAAATTTACATTCCGGCAGCAAAAAATATAGGTTCCCCATTTCAGTCTGGGGTTGAATAAAACCAAATTAAATTCACTGTTGGAGCCTGGAAGTGATGTGCTGTAGCGCAAAGCCAGTGTTGTGTTATCTCCATGCTGATTGGCCGACAGGTTCTGAGCAAACATTTCATTATAGGAGCTGCTTTCATTCACTCATCTGATAAACCAAAGGAAGAAAAAAACACAAATGAGATCAACTGTTTCTCCTAGATAGCAATGAGATCAAATGGAAAGCAAATGGAGACTTTTCCGCGAGTCTCCGGTTCAATTATTTCTCCTGAGAGAAAAGACACAGTAATCTCAAGTGTATCTAATCTAGAGATTTGGAAGAAATCAAATTTGCCAAGACGTTTGAGATACCAGTAGGAATTCTAACATATATTTATTCTATCAAAATCTTATAATACCAAATGACCTGTTATGCCATCCATGTGAATTTTAATTACATAGCTCAGTATTCTCAGTTTTGACAGCTATTGTCTCGTTTATATCTATTCTTTTTATTCTAAACTTGTGGCAATATTAGTGAAATTGCAGCAATATTGTGTTGGTAAAGGTAAATATGACTGGATCTTAAGAATTTTGGTGACATTTTGAAAAAGTTCATGTCAAAGAAACAATAATTTTATAATATAATAATCATAATGATGTTCTCAACCTGTATGACTTTCTTCTGACAAGTCAAACGATTCCGGTGTTGTTTGTACTCCACTAACTTTCAAAATGTCTACTTTTGGTAGCACAGATGAAGTCATAAAGACATTAGAGTCTGTAAATGATGACATAACTTTCATTTTTAGATAAAACTTTCCATTTAAGTACCATTAAGCAACATATGAGCAATAAAATTTGAGAAGATATTAGATTTGCTGAAGTTTTATCTGCCCCGAGACATTTAGGGAGAACATTTTAAAACAAAATTTATACGTAGATGAAAGCAAAACCTACCTTAAAAATTGTAACTTTAAAAATTAAAATGTCATTCCAATCCTGCACTACCATCTTTTGTATTACTAGTCTGCAGAACACTAAAGAGAACAACCTGAATGTCAGTAGAGTCCAGTGATGTTTTGACCCCTTTAACTTTGAAAATATCCACTTTTTTGTTGTTTCAGAGATTGAAGTCATATAAAGTAAGTACCATTAAGCATCTTGTGAGCAATAACAACATCCATTTTTTATATATAATGAGAGTTATGGAAAAACATTTCAAATAAAATGTATACATCAATGAAACAATATCAAGAGCATATAATAAATGTAATTTATCCCGTTGTTCCAACCCTTTATGACTATCTTTTTAAAGGGAGGCTTAAAAAACAAAATAAAAAGAAAATTGGTGTTCATTGTTGTATCATCACTTCAAAAACCTGTAGTTTTGTTATACAGACACAAAATAGTCTGTAAATTATGACAGTTTTGAGCAATAATATTTCCCTCAACAATTATTTATTTTATACAGTATACAAAAAGTCATTAGTTAGTTACTTAAAGAGAGTAAAGCAACAAGTTGACTTGTCAACCATTAAGTTGACTTAATTGTTATAATTATGCATATTTTACTCACTTTTTTAAAATTAAGTAAACACATCCCTTTTTAAAGTGTAGTTTTATCTTTTCAATGACATTTGGGAAGAAGCATATGAAACATTCATGTTGAAATATCAAGATTATGTGATGTTTTTTTCCAAACCAGCATGACTTACTTTCTTCTGAGGGAAACAAAAATGATTCTGAAAAACATTTAGAGTGACATGAGGGTCAGTAAATATTGATATACATATGTGAATGAAATTCGCTTTTATATTCACAACACCAACTTGTGGTCACACAGATGAAAGACATACAGGTTTAGAACAACATGAGGGTCAGAAGAGGATGGCATAACTGTTCCTATAATCCTATAATTCCTATAATCTCCCCCTCTAAATGAATCTCTGTATTACTATTATTTTTGTGTTGTTGCTTTTAATCTTCACATTCAACAGCCGACACCACTCCCAAGTTCTGTGAATCCTATGTGTCAAGCTATAACAGCGTTTTCTCTTATTCTAAACTCAACAAAAGCTCACACAATCCGACGTGGCCTTCGAGGCAAGTAGAGCGAAGGGAAAAGACGACGACAGAAAGAGGAAAGGACATAAATGATGAAGAGAGAGATGAATAGAAGTCTAGACAATAGGCCGCCCTGCAGCGCTCATCTCTCTCACATCCACTCCAGAGGGCCACAGCAATATCAAACAGGTCGATATTAAGATAAATGAGCGAATCTAATTATTTACACAGGAAAGCCGTCGGAGAGCTATTTAAACACGGAGAGTCGTCCCGCGCTCCTCGCTCTTTGAGAATGTTCAATAGAGTGGCGAATATGTTCGGTGACACAATTTCCTAAGCGGCAGAAATCGAAGGTGACTCGCCTCAATTGATGCTTAAATAAGATCCTTTGTGGTAATAAACACAGAGAGGAATTAGGTGTCCTTTCTTGTTTGAACAATTTCCCTCGCCATCTTTGACAAACAGGGTGTCCACCGGTGCCTTAATGGATGCCCATTTTGTTCTTTTACGACTTTAATAACAAGGCAGAATGGCAATTAACTGGGTTGTAGTTTCAGTACTAAAGGCCTTATATTAAACTTCAATGCAGACAGAGCGGGAGGTGCGGGAAAGCCTTGAGGCCGGGCCTTGAATTTAATTGCTCATGTATGTGTGATCAGGTTACCTTCCAGGAAAATACAGACGCAGATTTATCTTGAATTCTGAAGGAAAACCTGCCCTTGAACACCGACGCTGTGATATTCAACAGCAAATTCTCTTTTTTTTCATGCCTTTTGATCAAAGGAGGCGCACAGATAGATTCACATTAATTTGACGCTGATGGAAAAAATAAGAAATAAAAAGCTTGTGCCAATTAACTTTCAAAAGCATTTTTTTTTGTTTGAATCTATTTACAGAATGTGAGTTGGTATTAATAATGTATAATTCGGATTTTTTATAATAATTTAACCTTTAAAAAACATTCACTGTAATAAAATTGACCCTCAGAGTTTTCGCTTTCTTGATAAATAATCTTGGTGTTGCTGTATATTTTATTCAAGCATAATTCAAAAATAATTTATTTTCAGTAAGTTCATGTTAACTGGTATGGTGATTTTCTGAAGTCTTGCCAAAAGTGAAAACACTATGTTAATGCCAGTGAAGTGCAAGATCTCATATTTTCCTTCACAAAAAAAACAAACATTTATTGCTTTTTGGGATCTTTATTTTGTATCTGTTTATAAACTGCAACATTCTAAAATAGTCAAATTAAACATTAATTTGTTCATTCATTTATTTTCCTTCAGCTTAGTCTCTATTTCAGAGGCCGCCACAGCTGTATTAACTAATCCGGCATATGTTTTACGCAGCGTATGTCCTTCCAGCCGCAACTGCAGTACTGGGAAACACCCATACACACTCATTTACACACACTCATACACTACGGCCAATTTAGTTTATTCAATTCACCTATACCGCATATCTGTGGAATGTTGGGCAAACCGGAGCACCTGGAAGTTACCCATGCGAACACAGGGAAAACATGCAAACTCCACACAGACATATCAACTGGCCCAGCTGGGACTCGAACCAGTGACTTTATTGCTGTGAGGTGACAGTGCTAAACCACTGAGGGTGGTTTATATACATATATATATATACACGTATATAGTTTTTACAATATGTTTGGTGCACAAAAGTGTTCTTGAAGTTTCGTATGATTACATTTCAACCTATAACGTTTCATGAAATGTTTTGATAATGTTTTTGGTTCTTTTTAGGATTTCTAGGGAGGATGAGAGAGCTCTCAGATTTCATCTAAAAAAAAAAAAAGAAAAAGATTTCATCTAAAAATCTTCATTTGTGTTTTCGAATGTGAACAAAGCTCTCAGGGGATTGGAACAACATCAGCTTGAGTAATTAGTAACATAATTTTCATATTTGGTTGAACTAATCATTTAACAAAATGACATTGACACCTACTTGGCTGATGTGCATACAACAGCTTTTTTTAGTAATTTAGTAATATAGTCATTTTAGTAAACATTAATCACTATGACAATGCTAACTTGTTAAAAATACACAACAGTTTTCCATTTTTAGTATATCTTTGTCATGTAATCTAGACTTTCAGCCTTCAGGTCAAATAGCTTGCTCAACAACGAATGCCGGTGTTTCAGAAATAGGATAATCTCCCACAAATCTCTCATTCGCTACACGATTTCATGATCCAATCACCTCTCAATTCCAATAAAAGTGCTGACCTACATTTAATCTTGTTGATATCCTTTTATACTCATAAATACATCATTGTATGGATGTGAATGATAACCCTACATGTTGACTAAAATCAAAAGCTCTTGTGTCACTTAAAGTTGATGCCAAAACCCACAGCTGTATCGTAACATCATCATTTCAATTATATTAGATAGTTGACTCTCATCACTTCACCCCCAGATGATATTGGATGCATATTTTGCAGAGCTTGATGGCTCCTACTAGACCACCCAAGACATTGAACACTGCTTAACATCATTATTATAGCTTTTTACGGCTTAATTAAAGTTGCAATAAAAAATGTTATTTTTCTTTTTCCTGTATTTTAATAGAGTCATAATTACCAGGCCTCTTTTTCATTTTAAAGAGACTCCACACTAGTACTTACTCTGCACAAAGTGGGTGGAAATTCTTCTCTTTTATACCGGATAATAGTTCTAATAAATCTGGTTGTGCTTGTGTGAGAGAGAGGACTGCGATGGCTATTATTGCTGCAAATGCAACTGTACTAACGGTAGGTACACAAAGCTGACTGCTGGGTCTCTAGTCATGTCAGTACATAATGATGAGAGTGTGCATGACCTGTTTAAGTGCGAAATATACTGTCTATTGGTAAAAAAAAAAAAAACATTAATCATGTATATAACATTACCAGATGTTCCATATTGTTTTAAAGAAACACTATAGTACAACATTTGACAAACTTGGCATTTTTCTAGTACTTTAAACATCTAAAAAAAAGATTCTAGTTGAATGCTTTCAATTAACCCTCCTGATGACTTACGGGTCAAAATGGAATGGGTGTGTATGGATGTTTCCCAGTGATGGGTTGCAGCTGGAAGGGCATCCGTTGCGTAAAACATATGCTGGATAAGTTGGCGGTTCATTCCGCTGTGGTGACCCCAGATTAATAAAGGGACTAAGCTGAAATGAAAATGTTGAATGTTCTATTTTCATGAAGGCTGTACAAGTTTAAGGTACACATTAGTCCTTTGGGTCAATTTTTACCTGCCAGCTATAAAACCACAAAAACCACACACACACAATACTAATCTGCTGCTTTAATTTTATGAATACTGTCTTGGTAAAAACTTTTTACACTTTTGTATGTACTAATATACCCTTTAGTCAAAACTTAGTGTTGCCCTCTAAATTAAACATAGATGAAAAATGCCACACTAATGAGAGAAAACCTAGACAGAGTTTGTGAAGAAGATGAGCTTGTTTCTTTATGCAAAATAGTTTTGAGGATTGAAATAAAATTTAGCTGCTTTATTTTAAAGTTTTAGTGAAGATGGGCCATTTTTGTCTTGAAGGGCGAATGGTGTATGCAGAATTCTAGGACAACACAAGGGTTATAGATGACAAGCCAAAGAGGGAAAAAGGTCATAATTCATTCATTTTCCTTCAGCTTAGTCCCTTATTTATCGAGGGTCGACACAGTGGAATGAACCACCAACAATTCTAGCATATGTTTTGCGCAGTGGTTGCCCTTACAGCCGCAACGCAGTACTGGGAAACACCCATACACACTCATCCACACACACACTCATACACTACGGCCATATTAGCTTATTCAATTCACCTATAGCACATGTCTTTGGACCTGGAGAAACCCACACGAACACGGGGAGAACATACAAACTCCACAAAGAAATGCCAGCTGGCCCAGCCGAGACTCAAACCAGCAACCTTCAGGCTGTGAGGCGACAGTGCTAACCACTGAGCCACCAAAGGTCATAATATATTTATAAAAAATGCACAATAAATGCACACATATAATGACCACAAACTCACATGTTCTAATACACTCTTGTGCATTTGCTTACACATGAAATTGCACACCGTATAATCGCTTTATCAAATTTATTCATTAAAAAGGAAATGTAGCATTTTCTACCTCATTTTTTCCCAGTGATCTATTGGAACAAACCCAGAGTAATTATGAGATGGTGCAGTTGGGTCTTTTGTGAAGATACATTACAGATGCATAGAATATCAACTGCACCATTGAAACTCACTAAACATTGATTACAGCTTTAATTCACATGCCTCTCCAATGATTCATGAAATTGTCACGCCCAAAGTGGAATTGATTACCCACAGTGCAGTGCAGCTAGAAAAAAAAATACCCTTGACCATAGCTGACCGACAACAGACTCTGATTGAAAATGATGTACCTGTAATGTATCTCAATGAGCATGTGAATCATTGAATCAGAAAGGTAAATTATTACCCAGGCATCATATAATGGCCCAAACACAGTTGGCCCCCGGGGCCCAGTGCCAGTCCAATTCAGTATTCAGTGCATTACTTCATGTTAATACATGCTCCGTTGTTCAGCGCTCAGGCCTCCCAGGTGAGACTTGCACATAGTAAACAAATGAACAGGATATTGTGAAAAAGCAATAGCACTTGAATTAAAGGAATAATGTTTATGGGCACCAGGCTGCATGTCAGTGAAAGGCTTTTACTGATGAACGTGTATCTAAGTTCAAATAGACCAAAGTAATACAAGACGCCTTCTATATAGGCATTTGGGTAACACTTTATAATAAGTGCACGCTATGAATTATTTATTAAGCATAAGCAAATAGATAGTTCATCATGTATTAAGCATCAACTCTACATGAACAGACATTAATAAGCAGCTTATAAATATAGCTAAACATAAAATAGAAATTTTAAGATACAAAAATTAAACTACAACTGTAACAAATGAAAAATAAATCTTAAATAATAAATCCAAAAATAAAATGAATGCACAGTTCAAACATTGCTGAAAAAATTAGTGTCAAAATACAACAACAACAACAAATAATAATCTAACAATAAAACAATATGATAAAAAATACATTCATTCATTTTCCATTGGCTTAGTCCCTTAGTTATCAGGGGTCGCCACAGTGGAAAAAACCGTTAACTATTCCAGCATATGTTTTACGCAACGAATGCCCTTCACGCCACAACCCAGTACTGGGAAACACCCATACACATTCGCATTCACACACACCCACTCATACACTAAGACCAATTTAGTTTATTCAATTTACCTATAGCGCATGTCTAAAAAAAATCTCAATGTTATTAAGCTATGCTTAAGCTGGACAGTAAGTTTATTTTTAGATAGGATTGCAAATATTTATTGTTCATTTCATACAGTTTAATTTCATGTACAGTTTAGTTTTTGTTTCTTGAAATGAATATTTTTCTGTTCTGAATCTCTCTGTTCTTTATTTTCTTTTTTTCTGTTTAGAAAATAGCTGATCCTTTATTTGTCATTTATAGGGGATTTAGAAAGCAAAAATTGTCCTCACTTTTTACGAGCTCACAAAATCGTAAAAAATGTGTGTTACTAAATAATTTATTAACATAGAGTAACTATTGCTATATGCCTGAGAAAGAAGATGTATACATGTTCATTTGAATTGTTTGTTAATCATTTACTTACTCATTCTGAATTGATCTTAAAAAAATAAATTACTCTTAATTAATTGGTTCGTAAATAATGCAATACTTACTTTAGTAATCAAAATATAATCATTACCAAATACAATGATTAAGCACATTACATGTCTGCTTACAAGTCAAGAAAACAGCAATCTTAGTAGTCTTTATAAACTGCTCACTAATGTCTATTAATGTAATGCAAATGCTTAATAAACAAAATTAATGAATAAACTAATATTTGCTAATGTTTTATAAAATATTCATAGTGTACAGATATTATAAAGTGTAACTGAAAAAAAAATACTTGTGCTGTTTGAAATCTTTTCATTGTCAAATAAATTTATCTATGACATCAGCTCAGAAAAGTCGGCACGGTGGCTCAGCTCAGAATATCATATTGATTGGCGATTAAGTGGCACACTACGAGATAAAGTACAGCAGTCAATCTAGTTTGAGCAGCAGTCAATCCATAATGTTTTATCTTGTGTGGTACATTTTTTCTGATTAAATTAGTTGAGGATTCACTGTGACCTTGAGTGTTGGAGAAAAAGCTTCATGTTGAGTGTGTGCGTCCTTGCAAAAATATGCTCAGGCAAACACCTGTGGAAAACCTAAGGTGAAAACCATTCATAATTACTACATATTAATCTAGTTTAGTGATTTATTATTAATCACTTTCTTTACATGGTGTATTTACAACTGTTATTTTTATATATATATATTGCTAATTCTTTGATGTAAAAGTATAGAAAGCTGAAGCATTGATGGACTGAGGGCAGAGAAATGTGTAGTGCAGAAGGGCAAAAATAAGGAAGTGTAAATGAAAAAGTACAGTGATGGAGTGTAGAAAGAAGGAAATGTGAATTACAGAGTAAAGGATGGAAAAGAAAAGAAAAGAAAAAAAAAGTGTGAATGGAAAAGCAGAAGAATAGAAAAAGAGTATGAAAGTGTAGAATGAAGTATGAAAAATAAAAGGAAATTTGGAAGAGCATAAGAATGTAAAAGCAGAAGTGTAGAATGAAGTATGAAGGAAAGGCAGAAGAAAGAAAGGCAGAAAGAACAAATGTAGGAAATACATAAACAACAAATGTAAGAAAGAAAGACAGAAGTTTTTTTAAAAAGAAAGAAAAATGAAACAAACAAGCAAACAAAAAAGAAAGAAAAAAAAGAAAGAACAAATATAAGAAAAAAAGAAAAGAAAGAAAGAACAAATGTAAAAAAGAAAGAAAGAAAAAAGAAATAAAGAACAAATGTAAAAAAAGAAAGAAAAAAAAGAAAAAAGAAAGAAACAAACAAAAAAGAAAGAACAAATGAACGAAAGAAAGAAAGAACAAATGTAAGAAAGAAAGAAAGAAAGAAAGAAAGAAAGACAAAAAAGAAAGAAAAAAGAAACAAACAAACAAAAAAGAAAGAAAAAAAGAAAGAAAAAGAAGGAAAGAACAAATGTAAGAAAGAAAGAAAGAAGGACAAAAAAGAAAGAAAAAAGAAATAACAAATGAAAGAAAGAAAGAAAGAAAGAAAGAAAGAAAGAAAGAAAGAAAGAAAGAAAGAAGAAATAACAAATGAAAGAAAGAAAGAAAGAAAGAAAGAAAGAAAGAAAGAAAGACAGACAGACAGACAGACAGACAGACAGACAGAGAAAAAGAAAGAAAGAACAATGGTTCAGTGGAAGGTAATGTAGAAGAAAGAAACGATAGCAATAAATACAGTAGTAAGTGTAGAGAGAATGTGTGAAATAATGTGGGAAAGCTCCACATTATATAGGCTTTTACTGGAAGAAATGAGGGGCAGATTAAACTGGAAAAGGAAATGTAAACCAAAGCATGGCTAATGGAAGTGTTGAGAAAGGAAGAGCAGAAAGACTGAATAAAGTAGTAAGCACAGATGGAAATAAGGAAGATAGGACATAAATATGGCAGATGATGAAACCAGAGATCAGTTCAGTAATATTTATCTCAGCGTACTGTAGCTCACCAAACAAACATCCACAGATTCCCCAAGGACATATTTTGCAGCATGCGGTGACTGCAAACCAAAAACTGTCATGGGTAAATATGCACTTTGCAAATGCTAAAGGTGTTGGTTCAGTCCCAGGAGATGATGAGAATCATAATGCACAATCCCGAATGTCAGAAATTTGCCAGAAACCAAAGTCAAAGTTGATGCGCCACCCATTAAATAAATCGGTAAAACTTTAGATTAGCAATTCACACGTTTTACTACTGGCTTGCCTATTATTACACTTATAAAGTATGATCTTATTTTACATCCCTAAGCCTACTCAATACTTAAACCCAACTACTTCCTTACTAATAATTAATAAGCAGCTAATATGTAGTTTATTGGGCTAAAAGTCTTAGTTAATGGTTTGTTAATTGGATGAATTGTACTGTACTGTACAAACGTCCTAAGCACTATACCAGCTTTGTTGGCCTAAGACTTTGCCAAATATATAATCAATCAGTCTCTTTATTAAAAACAAACAGAAAATATAGGAAATGTGTACAAAAACAACAACAGTACATGTTGGCTTTCCTTTGGCACCAAGCACAGCTGGAACTGTTATAACTGTTGAACTAACTGTCCTGACATTTTCTGAAATAATGTGCTGTGTAATATCAGGCTTCTTTTAGCACTTTTCAGAGTTTTTCTTTAGGTTTAGAGTGTCATATCTTTCTTTTTTCTGTCCAGGTGATCTCATACAGCCTCTATAACATTCAGGTCTGGACCCTGTGGAGGCCATTTCATGACTGTCTGTGTTTCATCAGCTGTTTTCTTACTCCAAATAGGATTTCGCTGCAAATCATTATCATGCTGAAAATGAAAACTATTACCACTGAAGTCCTTTCCATAATGGATTCAAATCTATCTGTACTTTTCAACATTCACAATTCCATCAATTCAGACAATATCGCCAACAACACTGGTAGAAATGCAGCTCAAACCAGGACAAACAGCCTCTCTCCAACATTGTCTTTCACATGTCTTAAACAATTAAACCAAAATTATCCAAACTCCTATCCTAACAAACCATACATCAACTGGAAGATCAGTTATTCATCTGGTATAAATCTCATTTTTAAACAATTTGACAACTTTTTACACTAATGACAGATTTAATGTTGGTCTAAAATTTTGCACAGTACTGCACATTAAAGCCAGTGATGGGTTGCAGGTGGAAGGGCATCCGCTGCGTGAAACATGTGCTGGATAAGTTGTCAGTTCATTCCGCTGTGGCGACCCCTGATGAATAACGGGACTAAGACGAAAAGAAAATGAATGAATGAATGTACATTAAACTAAAGTGTGACCAATGAATCTTCTTGACCAACCAATGGAGAACGGAAACCTGTTTGAAAACAGCTACTTTGGTTTAATGACAGGTAAGCAGATTCATGTCTGGATCCATTTGAAATCTGATGTCAATCAAGAAGTTAAACTGTTTTCTGACTGGAAAACTATTTAAATGTGCTTTAAAGCCAGATTCTGATTTAGTTATTGCTTTTGAAAAAAGTACATACAGTTTCTTCAGCTGAGACTTCCATTCGAATCCATTGCTTATCGATAAAGCTCATCTAGTCAGGCAGACAAACTGTCAGATTTATGACAGATCCAGTTAGCATTAAGCAGAGATAACATTAAATCACATTTTTTTCCTTGGCCTACACATGCAAGCTTTACATACAGTAGACCGTTCCTCATAGTGAAGGTGTCACGGTGATTGACGCTTTACTCCTTAAATGATAAACTTCTGATAAGACATCACATGTATAACTTTCCACCACCTAATGTGCTGAGCTGATACATCACTTATAAATAATTTTGTAACCATTTTATGCAGATTATTGCTCAGTTATGGAAGACTCATTTGAATTAGGATCCTCGGTTTGAGGTTTGAAATACCAAACATTGTAAACTAATGATCTCATACATCCGTGCTAATTAAATTGCAACAAATAGTTAAGACAATGGCAAGCGTTTACTTCATTATTTATTTTGACTTAAATGCGGAATTTTAATTATGGTACAAGAGATAAATAGAAACAAAATGCTTTGAATGCAGTTTTAAACAGTGATAGTTCATACAGATAGTACTACAAAATGCTATTGTTCAAAAGTTTGGAGTTAGATTATATAAATTAAAGTCTCTGTGTTTAACAATGCTCGATTATTTATTCTATATTTTTGTATTTTCTCCTAATCCATTTTTTTTCCTCCAAATTACAAACATAGAAAAAAAAACAAAGAATGATAAATTATATTATATTATACAATGTTTTTGGTGCATTTGAATAAAACAGATTTATTAAACAGATGGTAATATTTTTAAATAATAATGATATTTTATTCACTCATTCATTCATTCATTCATTCATTCATTTTCATTTCGGCTTAGTCCCTTTATTAATCTGGGGTCGCCACAGCGGAATGAACCACCAACTTATCCAGCATATGTTTTACGCAGTGGATGCCCTTCCAGCTGCAACCCATCTCTGGGAGACATTCATTCATTCATTCATTCATATTCATTTTGGCTTAGTCCCTTTTATTAATCTGGGGTCGCCACAGCGGAATGAACCGCCAACTTATCCAGCATATGTTTTACGCAGCGGATGCCCTTCCAGCTGCAACCCATCTCTGGGAAACATCCATACACTAATTCACACTCATACACTATGGACAATTTAGCTTACCCAATTCACCTATAGCGCATGTCTTTGGACTTGTGGGGGAAACCGGAGCACCCGGAGGAAACCCACGCCAACACAGGGAGAACATGCAAACTCCACACAGAAATGCCAACTGACCCAGCCGAGGCTCAATCCAGCGACCTTCTTGCTGTGAGGCGATAGTGCTACCAACTGCGCCACCATGAGGCCCAATAATGATATTTCAATTTTAAATTATATTTTAATCACTGAACATCTTTAAGATAATGCATTTAAATGTATGCAAAATATTGTAAAAAAAAAAAAAAGCAAAATTTCAGCTAAATTTTCTATATTTTCTGTTTCTCTTGATTTTTGCTCTTTTTAAAAAATGTATTTAATATGTTCCCTAACATATAATTGTGGGCTACTAGTTTTTGTACAGTTATCGTAATTATTATGTTATACTGCCTCCAGATTTGGTTTCAGTAACCTAATGTATATGCACAAATATTATATTGTAAAATATAGAAAATAATAATTTAAATGAGAGATTTGAGGTGCTCATACATGCTGTGCACTCTATATAAAAACATGGTCATCCAAACAAATATGCACAATAATGACACAAGTGTAAAGATACATAATATGCAGAATTTCAGAAACATTTCACTTTCTTATATAATCAAGTTCTATAGAAGTCGCCAGAAGTTCCTTTCATTGTGTCTGATTTTCTTTAGTTTAAGAAAATGAAAACATGTCTATAATCCACAAACAGTGGGTTAAGGCGGTTTTCAGTTTAGAAAAACAACTAACCATCTCACCATGAATGCTGTTATATTTGGGAATGCTAAAAGATACTAAATAGAGCTGTAATAGCCAGAGGTTCAATGTGAATAATGAGAGCGTCAAACATGTTTTAATGATCTATGACCAATAATTGTATAATGATTGACAAGAACAAAACAATTGCCTAGTAGTTGCAGGAGCTTGATGACCATGGTCACATGGTAGATCTACTACAAGGTAGACTTTGGAAAGTCCAGTTTGGTGCAATGGAGAATTTTTTAGACTGCATCAGACAAGCAGTAGAAAGAGGAGCGTACATAATGTAGGATATCTGCCCATTGTTCTTCTCAACTATTTTCTCCCATGTCCTCTTCCCACTGATATTTAATAGATGCGAGTGAGCATTCACATAAGGAGCAAATTGCATCATAGAAATATGAAATCGTGCCTTTCATACCAATAATAGGCTTGAAGGAGTAGTGGTTTAGGAAACTGAAGAAGTTTGTCTCAAACAAAATTGCGTACTTGCAAATACCTAAAACAATTGGTCATTTAAAATTTTCAGATAATT
Organism: Danio choprae; assembly: GCA_903798125.1. NCBI lineage: Eukaryota > Metazoa > Chordata > Actinopteri > Cypriniformes > Danionidae > Danio > Danio choprae. Next base: position 6,190,116 of record CAIGQW010054176.1, read on the forward strand.
GCTGGAAAGATGTGAAGACATTATCTGTATATAGATCTTTAAATATAATGCTCAGTGCTGACCATTACATAAAAGGCCCATCCAAAATTTGCAGCAAGGGGAGCAGAAGTTGAAAAGGTTTGTAATTCAAAAGTAATTTCTAAAATTGTCTCCAAATACAATTACAATTACAATTAATTTGGTCAGTGCTCAATTTGTTATTAAAGTGCATTAAGACAGCACTATTATAAAATATGACTACACTTGAAATGATTAATTATTTCTAATTTATTCTAAAATGAAGTTATTGCTGTGATTTAAAGCTGCATTTTCCATGTTACT
>CAIGQW010054176.1:6245436-6258755 GCA_903798125.1 Danio choprae
ATAATAATAATAATAATAATAATAATAATAATAATAATAATAATAATTAATATTATTATTATTATTATAATCATCATCATCATCATCATCATCCTCATCATCATAATTTCGCAGTGAAGGGTTGCAGCTGGAAGGGCATCCGCTGTGTAAAACATATGCTGGATAAGTTGGCGGTTCATTCTGCTGTGGTGACCCCAGATTATTAAAGGGACTAAGCCGAAAAGAAAATGAATGAATGAATGAATAATCATCATTATCATCATCATCATAAATATATTAGATATTTTCTTCTCAAATAAAATAAAAATATAAAAACAAATCAATAAGAACAAACTTTAAACTAAGTTGTTTTTATTTATTTATTTATTTATTAATTTATTTATTTATTTATTTATCTATCTATTTTTGTTGCTGCTGGAGAGGCAGAAAAATGACATGGCATAAATTCATCTAAATGTATGTCTTTGTTACCAAAGGTGTTTTCTGTTACTTGTTCAGACTGCACTGCATTAATGCATTCAGTGTTTAGCTGCACAATTAATCATTAAAAAAAATCGGGATCTCGCTTTAAACACCCACATGATCTTAATTATACTAAATGATTGCATATGTTTATACTCATTATTCTTTCGGTGATCTTAGTGGTTTCAAACCTTTGAGTTTCTTTCTTCTGTTGAATGCAAAATAAGACATTTGAAGAAAGCTGAAAACCTGTAACCATGAAATCTGATTTCCCTACTATGAAAGTCAATGGTTACAGGTGTCCAGCTTTCTTCAAAATACCTTCTTTTGGATTCAACAGCAGAAAGAAACTCGTAAAGGCTTGAAGCACGTAAAGGCTGAGTAAATGATGACAGGATTTTCATTTTTGGGTGAACTATCCCTTTAATGTGTGTCTGAATAACTAGAACTTGAATAACTGAACAATAAAAAATATGAATCTAGTAATAAAGCATTATGTGTTAATGAGTGAGTTGCTGAATCATTAATTAAAAATGAGATTATTAATTTTTTAAATCATATATAACAGTAAACAATATAAACTGTATTTACACATTTTTTTTTTATATATAGATTTCAGCCCCCCTAAGGATGGTATATCCCATTTCTCCACTGACGGCCATTTAAATGCAGTTTGCAACCAACATATAAAATCACAAATTAATCACTCACAAAAAAAAAAAAAAAAGTTATGAAAACCAGCCAAACAAATGCCAATACGATGAATGCAAAAGCAAACACTTCAATTTCTTCAGGTATTAAACACCTCCTTGATTTACAGTAGATGCTGAGGTCGGTCATCTGGCACAAACCATTTTATTTACTCACCAAAGCCAGTTTTTAAATCGGCAGCTCTTTGCAAGAGTTATTTTAGGAGAATATGAACAACTTTTTTAAAACTTATTATTATTATTATTATTATTATTAGTAGTAGTAGTAGTAGTAGTAGTACTAGTCATCCAAGGTAGAGTATATATACTATATATATATTCACTTCCTCCAGCCTTTGGAGAAAAGGTAAGTTTTTCCTTCCTGTTCAAACTTTAAAATAGCTGAATGGAAGAGAAGATATCATCGTATATGATAAGGACGTCTTCTTTATTTTTTATGTGCGTGACATTGAAAGAGACACAAGCCTGGCGCCACATAAATCAAGTTGACAGTGCAATGGATTTGTAATGGATTAAAAAAAAAGACAAAAAAAAAGCTTGGGAATAGTTCTTTCTTCTCCTCATCCCCGCCATGATCCCAAGAGGCTCAGTTCCACTTAAGATGTATGTAATTACTTAATTTCATCCATCAGTGATGGACGAGGTGAACGCAATTTATCAATCATCTATAGCTATGTTAAAGTGACATCCAGTAACGAACATATGTGCATTTGGGAAATGTTGAGAGTCATTCTTGTGGAAAATGCACAAGTGTAAACATTCAACATACACTGATTTATTGACAGACGCAAAGGGGCATAAATTATATAGTACAAGCCACCATAAATTATACATTTAAGGATGATTCATCACTCAAATGTGTTTTTAGCTGTCAACTGAGTGGTGTGGCAAAATAAGAAACAAACAAACTAAATTCATATTTCACAGATGACTTTTGTATTCAATCCAAGAGCCAAGCTCAGCCACATGTAAATTAAAATTTAGAAAAGTTAAACTAGAGTCCACAAGCCAAGTAAATAAATCATGGTAAAAATGTACTGTATGATCGTCGTTATTTATTTATTTATGCTCAGAAATAAGGTTAAAAAGAATGTATTATAATGTACAAGAAAGCTCTTTTACACTTTTATTGTTTGGTAGCTTCAAAACCTCTTTCCTTCTCTGATACACTTACGGTTAATGAAGTAATATTGTTGAAATGCATAATAATATTATATAATTTAATCAAAGCCATATTCTTAGTACAAAAACAATGAGGGTTTTAATTAAATAAAGAAATGTCAACATGAAAACAGCAAAAAAGCTCATTTATGTTATTATATTATGATATATATGTATATATACATATAATTTTGAGTAAAAAAAAACAATTAAACAGCACAATTTAAAATAATATTTTAATAATAATCAGCTCTTTTATGTGTTTTCATCAATTCTTTATAAACCATATGAATAGACTGTTTGAACCTTTTGAAGAATTGCATACAAACAATACAAATTAGTACAAATTCTTCTTTTGTTTTATTTGTAAACGTATAAATATAATTATTCAAGCAATAGCGATATCCAGTCAATCAAGCAATTGATAAATACATATATAAAACTTACATTTATGTTATTATTTTATATTTTGAGTCAAAAATATAATTAACAGCATAGTTCAGCATACCATTTGAACAATATTTTAATAATAATCAGGTTATTGTGTTTTTATCAGTTATTTATAAACTATATAAACAAATTATTTGAGTAAAATAACTTACAATCAGTTCACTAGAACAAATCCTCCCTTCCACTACATAAAATACAAATTTTGCTATATTAAATTACATATAATATTGCTGCAATTATTGTAGAAACAGTTTTTTTTAATGCATCATTTGATTCTTAATAACCTCATATTATTTTTAACCAAATGTCTGAGCCTGATTTTCTTTAAAATGCTTTGATTTTTAATGACAACAACCTGTGAAATTTCAAAGATCTCTTATTCGTTCTTTCCCTCAGCTCATTCCTGTCCTAAATTATACAGACTCTTCATCTCTCTCTCTCTTCTTTATAATGCAGTGCTTGAGTTTTCACTTTAAATCTTTGATATAAGCAATGATTCTCTCTGTACTCAGGAGAGGTTCACTAAAAACGAATCATGTCCACTGACAGTGTTGTTTATTTCTACATGTCTAAATAAAAGCAATAATGCAAATGCACAAGAAAACAGCACAGATAGCATCTGGTCAACTGAAGCACTGCGGGTGGTTAATGAATAAGAAGCGCTTTAATTTCTAAATGCTGCAAGCAAAATGTGATGAAACCGTTCAGAAAAGTAATCCATATACTTTGATTTCAAAGCAAGATGCACTTAACTGAACTTCACATCTTTTGCCGGAGTATTCAACTGAAAGATATTATTAAAAAGATACTATATAAGAGGCAGAAAAAGAGAGATACAGTAAAAAATACAGAATATTACATTATTTTTCCTCAGTGTTAAAGGGATAGTTCACCCAAAAATAAAATCATTTACTTACCTATACTTGTTTCAAACCTTTATGAGTTTATTTCCTCAGTTGAACACAAAAGAAGATATTTTGAAGAAAGTTGGAAACTGTCCATTAATTTCCATAGTTCTTGTTTTTTCTATGGAAGTCAATGGTTACCGGTTTCGAACATTTTATAAATTAATTAAACTCATAAACATTTATGAGCAAAAATAAACTGATAAAGGTTTGGAAACACTTCAAGGAGAGTAAATTTTCATTTTTCAACTACAGTAGAAAAGCAGAAAATAGTGGAAAAGATACAAGATTTGAGTCTGGATAGAAAATGATCACTAGGGTTTAAAACTCAGTAAATGCCTGTTTTGTTAAGGATAGGATGGGGATAATAAATCGCTTTATTTAGGACCATTGGGGCCAATAGTAACCTACCAGTCGTCATGATGTCATGTCTGGCCAATTCAAATATGGGCTCCGTCCCAAACGCCTCCTTAAGACTTGTGGACCTCCTTCAAGTCCCCAATTTGGTGACATAATGTCGCATAGATTGTCCGCTGTCAGGTATAGTCATTTTCCGTGGAGTCTGATCATTGCATCGATGGCACATCAGACGTAAGAGGTGCTTGTGAAGCCTGCAGTAAATAAAATGGATCATCTTATGGTCTAATGGACTAAACATACAGGCGTAAACATCACATAACAGCCATTAAGAGCACAAGTATGTAAAAGTATAGCATTGTGGGAGGCAGGAACGCATTCAAAAAGTGGTAAACAAGCTGTACCTAAATATAAAAGGTATAAATTCATACTTTCTCTGAATTATCTGGAGCATGAGAAATAGTGATGACTTATGGCAAAATTTCTGACATGTTTGATCATGTATATGTAATCAAGCTGTTACATTTGTACTTCATCTGTGTGTATATGCTTGAAAGAACAAACAAATGATGCATTTCTATTACAAAAGGGTGAAAATTCATGCTTGATGTCCTATGACTGGGTAAATTAGAAAACAATTGAAATTAAATAATACGAATATACTCATACAAACCAAAACACATTACTACATGGTTTTTAAAAACATAGGGACATTCACAAGAAAGCCCTAATTTGTGAAGGCCTACAAACTGAGATCGCAACTGAAGAGCGGCCGTAAACAATATAAACACTACAATAGAAACTGCACAAGTCATGGAAAGAATAAACTCACCTCAGTTGCTGATTGTCACCTAAGGAAAGCAAATACTAGTTTCTATTAAAATATGGTATGTAAAATAGGTCATAAAGTTTACTTCTTCTTCTGGTCTTTAATGCTGATGGCAAACTAACAAAAAAAAAGTTTGCCATCTGCTGGCCTAGAGTGTGGAAATGATGGACGAATTGCAAAGGACAAGTTATAAAATGTTATATAGAATAAACAGTATATAATACATTTATTTTGTTTCGATTCTTTACAAATAATCCACAAAACTAATAGTTCAAAATAACATTGCAAACATAATATAATTATATACGTAACAAATTTGAGTGTCGTAACTTTGCATACATGTTGATGAACCTAACTTAGAGTAAGTCACAAAATATGAATCAATCAGTCAATCAATCACAGATTAAACCTCGACATATGTTTTGGTGAACAGTTTATATGGTTTAAACTTCTTAAAGGGATAGTTCACCCAAAAATGAAATTTGTCATCATTTACTCATTGGTTTCCCATCCAAGTACTGATAAGGCACTAGCAAGGGTTGCTTGCAAAGCACTTTTGTAAACCTTTACAAATCAATATTTGAAATATTTAGCACATTTATTTATCTATTATTAGCTATCTATCCGTGTAACACCACAAAATCCACATGAATCAAGTGGCTTCATTCAGACCCCCCCCCAGTGGCAAATTGCTGAACAGCTTTCATAGTTTTTACTTGATCTTAGATTAGTTTCATGAGTATGTAAACATTTTAATGAGACATTTATTAAAATGAAAAGATTTAATAATTAATAATAGTCAACAGTCTTTGTTTGCCTGTTTAGTAGAGCCCACAATGGAACAAACATTATATAAGCCTTAAAAATGTATAAACGAATGCATATTATGCAGACACTTAATATTTAATGATATTAGACGATAAGTTAAGTGCATTTATAGGTTAACCTTTCAATTTAAAGTTTACAATACTTTTACAATTGTTTATTCTAATGCATGTTTGAGAAGGGTATAAACGGAGGTCAGAGCCAGCTCCAAATAGGCTGGTTGGCTCAGAATGTGTAGAACTTGAGCTTCAAGTAGGCTGTACACACTTCCTGGAGTTTTTATTTATGTAATGTCTTGTAAAGTTGAGTCCAAACTTTTGTGTTTTATGAATGTCTACACCTACCCCAGCCCTGAACCCAACCTCACAGTAACCTGTTGTGTTTTATTAATGCCTACTACACCAACACTAACCCTAAACCTAGCCTACTTGCGATGTAATCCCTCCCACTTGGAGGTCTCCGGGCTGCATCGATGCCTACTTGGAATGTGTTGCCTAAGTTTTTGTTGTATTTACACAGTTTTGACCACTAGGTGTTCCTAGCATGGGATTTTTGGAAAGCTTTGAAACAGTGAATCATTTTGCAAAGGTTCATTCCTCACATCACAACCTTTCTTAGCTTCAGTGGGCGAGCAGTGGGCGAACATACAGTATGACATCACAAACTACACTCAGTTAAATAACATTTCAGGTGAACACTGTTTATAGTGTAAATGAGCATACAAGAAACGTACTGCATATATTGCAGGACACTTTTAGAATCTGTCTTACATGTGTGTTGTTGGTTATCAGTCACAGTACTGTACCTCTAAACATTTGCTTTGCAAAGTCCACTCACTGTACCTCTCACCAAAAATGGACGTGCTTTCATTGATGTCTTGTTGATAAACAGGTTCAGAAGTCAGAACAAGATGATTGTATTTCATCCGGCTGTGGATAATTTGGGACGCTTTCATATGGGCTTTTACCACATATAAGAGTAGTCAGTAAAAGGCACATTACACTGTCCCCAGTGCCACCGCTCAGACACTATGATGGATCGTCCATTTTACGGGCTCTTTCCTCTGATCCGCTATTCTAAACTGTATTTTCTGTCCACTTTAACTTGAAACACCCATTTTCACCTGACACACTTATTCATCAGGAGCGGTGAATGTTGCTGAGGATGAGGCGATTTCCAGCGTCCCGCAGACGTCCTCCAGCGCCGAGAGGGACACCACTCAAAAAATCCCGTCTCACTTGGTTTTTGTCATTCCTTCCCTCCATCTTTCCTCCCTTGAGGAGGTAGGTTGATTGTTTGACTTTTTGGGTCTGCCATGGTGAAAACACAACAGATTCATCTTCCTGGTTCAATTAGGATAGTTGGGGACCACATCAACTCCCTCTCATAAAGCAGTCCATCTTTCCTGCAGACAGTCCAGCGAAGGGGGGCAAAGGGTGGACACTAATGAGGGAGCCAGAGGGGATTGTGAGATTGACAGAATGGGCCGGGGTCACAACACAGTACTGGGAGGACATTAAACATGGGAGAGAGTGTTCTTGGTGCGCTTTATTTATTTTAGAGTGGAGAAGGTTCATCTGCGTCAGGGCAAAAATTACGATCGTAATTTTCCGCAGGCTTGAAATATGGCACGGCCTATATTAATCTCCCTGATTACCTGTCATTCAACGTCTGTGACTCAAACAAACACTCAAAATTTGACTTTCTACAAAACCAACGCGGATACTATTTAGTATTCAGTATGAGGATGCGTCGCAACAGAGCTGGAAGGTTTAAATTTGAATGGTATATTACATGATTCTTCATTTCGTAGACAATTTCTTATCTAAAGTGACGCATAGAACATTTTTTAATACAATCCCCTAAGAGAAACCTTGAATTAAAGTCAATGTGGATCAAAATGGACCCTATTTGCTTCCGTAATGCACATTCCTGGATTTGCTATGCATTATTCATTGGTTCACGTTGTTTCAAAGAAGAAAAAATATTGGTCTTCGTAATCTTTCATCAGAATGTAATAACTTGCTCCACCTCTAAAATGACTTTTCTGTTTAAGGAAGCCAAAACGAAATGATGCTAACATATTGGCAATAATTAATGCAGAAACATTATATTGTTAATGTTAATAATCTGCTTGGCCCTACTCTGAGTTCAAGAGCACTGTGACAACCATTGCAGTAAAAAAAGTGTTCTGAATGAATATCATCTTTCATAAAAGTTGGGGCATTAGTAGCAAAAGCAGTATTTTTGAAAAAGACCATTTTAATACACAGTCGATCACACTGGGTGCTTCCCTATTCACATACATATGTACTTCCACATCTACACTAATTCAGATAAATTTGAAAACAGCTTTTTCATCTAACAATGCTCCATGTCCACATTATCTTTTTCAATTGTTTCTGAAAATATGGTCATCCTGACTAAAACCACTGAAAATGCTTTTGTTCATGTACTGCTTATGCGCACATACATGCTTTTACCTGCGTCATATTCGCCTGCCGTTTATTTACTTTCCGTCTCTTTGAAACGTTGTGGCATAATGTCAAAGAAAATCACAGATTTCTTTAAATTGACTGACAGTGAAATGGAGTTGTTGTTGAGAGTAACGCAACAATATACAGTTGCAAAAAGGGATTAAGAATGTCAATTGGGAGACGTGATGAAACAAATACACCAAAACATTGGACCGGTTCAAAGATCAGTACCCTGCTGACGACCCCCACAGTAAGAACGAGCTCACAAATCTAAGTAAACATTCTGTGTCCTATGAAGAGAGGCAATATGGAGCATGTGCAAACTGACATTAACCTTTAATAAAGCTGCTAAAATAGAGAGCATCCAAAACACTGTCCACCATGTTAGCTGAATTGGTCACATGACTGCGACATGATTAAAATGCATCATCGTTTTCGAAAGCCTCCATTTTCACAGTCAATAGATTGATAAAGATCATATTGATAGTGTGCGTAACAAGATAAAACAAAGACTTTATTTTTTTTCGACGTTTTAGAAGATTTTGTAGCATCAAAAAAGATTCTTGAAATTTTTTTTTATGTCTGTACTTATTAGTGTTCTGCAGTATTGTAATTCTATATGGTATACGAGTCTGTCTGTGAGTCTAAAAACAAAGTTGATGAACCAGATTAAAATCTGTTTAAAGATAGTGGGAAAGCCTCTTGAGAAATTGTATGACCGTTCATATTATAACCTCACAAGGCTGGCAAGGAACATAATTTTGAACCCTAGTCATGTGTTAAATCATGAATTTATACCATTAAAGTCTAACCGTTGAGTCCCAAGTTTTAATAAAGTGAAATAAAACATCAGTCATTTGTACATCAGGCTGTCTTAGAGCTGAATAAGGTACGTGTGCAATGAATATTTTTAAATTTAATTTTTTTTTGTATTAGTCTTTGTCTCTTTGTAAGAAGTATTTATCATGCTATTATGCAAGAACAATTTCAGATGCAAGTCTGACAGTAAAGTTTTGTATTGTATTGTATTGTAATACTGCAACACGAAAACGTCATTTTCAAATGTATCCACTTTGGATAGAGTTTTCAAAAAGGTTTGTTTTAATTTTTAAAAGCGCTGTCTCAGTGTGGACAGAAGGCTGAAACGGAGAAAAATATGCATTCGTAAATGAAAACTTATTAGTGTGAACGTGGCCTTAGAGTATAAACAGTGTTTGACTTGTATAGTGTGTTTGACTTGGTTATCATTAATCAAAATCTGAGAATTTCCTCCCACTGAAGAATGGCATTGCTTTTATCTTGATGCTTGAAGTTTGACAGCTGTTAAACCTTTTAAATAGGAAGTGGCTCAAAATTGCCTATTTAATAAGCCATTTCAGTTGGAAATATGTCACAATACTGAGGTAGTAATTTAAGTGTGAAGTTGACCTTTAAGAGTGAACCACTGACCTCCACATCCTGATGTAAAAGTCCTCCGCAAGCCACTGAAACTCTCATTTAGATTTGTTCAAGTATAAAAATCCATTGCATGTCAGAGTTTTAACCCATACAGAAAAACCAGTTGAGCATCACATAAGAAATCACATGTTAAAATGAAGTAATCTACGTGAAACATTTTCATGTCAAACACCTGATCAAATGTAGATAGGTATGGAAACAACGGTTCAAATGTTCACAAGCGTTTTACATAAACAAATTCAGAAATCATACAGTATGTCTCACAATAATTCCATATATTTCACATGTGATTTAACTATTTATTTTGTAGTTCAAACCTTCAACTTCAGTATTACCAGCCAAGATTTTAACCAATACAAGTGTGATATTTCACACATCAACATTTGTTGTTTTTGCATTGCAATGCAAAATCAACACTAGCGGAAAGGTTGTGTACTTTCTCATCTCCTCCTGTGATTAGAACCTTCATCCATCACAGACTTTCATGAACAAACAAACAAAACAGAAGAGAAAAAAAACAAAAACAAAAAAAAAACAAAGAGCAGCAAGTTTGCTGTGAGCTATTCTTAGTAATGACTTGGATAGAGTAATGCTAATTTAGTGACGACCTTTAAATGAATCACTGCCACATAAAACTCATTTGATGAACACCAGGGCGTGCTCGCTCAAGCTAGCTGACATTAATTACCGCAGAAACGAGCTGAGACCAAAGAAGAAAAAAAAACTGACTCAAAAGATCTATTTCTGCAATGATCATTACTGGCGCTATATCTGAAACAAGACATTTATGAACTATCTGACACATCTGATTATGATCAAAGTGAGAAGGAGGTAAAGGTGAAAAATGTATTGTGAGAAATGAAGCCATTACAAACAGGCATTAACGAGTCACATAATTAACAACAACTCCCTGGTTTCCACAGTTATCATGCACCGTATGAACTGTAATTGAGCAGCACACACACACTGACTGTCTCCCTTATTTCTGCATTTACTGCAGAGTCGACTGGTGTCTGGGCCAGAAGCAAGGTCGTGTCACAGTCACCCAGTGTGACACATTGGTCACAGGGCTTCACACATCTGCTCCCGTCCTTTCCACTGGTTCCCTGTTCTGGCTCCTGGGCCAAGTTGCCCTGTGGACCCGACTGTGACAGCAGCAGCTGGGGCTCAATCGCCCCCACAGACTGCAGTGAAGACCCTCTGGGGGCCCCCGGTCTAAACAGAGGTCACAGTCGTGATCCTCCGAGGCACTGATTTCCCCTCACAGAAGACACACACAAACAATCACCACAAGCATGCATACAGTATATTCATTTGAACATGTAATGAAATTTTAAATAAAATAATAAAATAAAAATACATTTAAACTTGAGAGTAAAATAGGAATTTATACTTAGATATCATTATTAAATTATACAGTGAAAAAGCAATTATACATTTAAAATGTTATAGTATGTTTTCATGCTCACAAATTCGGCATTTATTTGAACAAAACTGCAGTAAATAGAGCAACAGTGATACTGTGAAATATTATAACACATATTACATTTTTATAATAATAAATTATATAGATATATATAGATATCAAAATATTGTATTTAATATAATACATTTTATTTTAAATGTTAAAATAGTATTTATTCCCATTATGGCAGAGCTATATTTTCAGAATCCATTGCTATAGTCATGAAGTTATTTAGGAATAATAATAATAATAATAATAATAATAATAATAATAATAATAATAATAATAATAATAATTTGGGGTAATACAATGATGAAAAATAATGAATTGTGTGTGCTTGTTCGCAGATCACTAAACTAAATTAGCTTTCGTATGTTTTTGGAGAGACAATCTGCCTAAAAACACATACATAATTAATAAAAAAATCAACAATGTTAAATTAATTTTTTTCAGTATGGTGAACCAAATGTTCAGAATTAGCTGCCAAATTTTGCTCTGAAAATAACTGGCCATTCTTACTCATCCCTCCTGCCTTTCTCTTTTTTAATGATAATGCTTGTTTGTTTGTGCTAAATGAAATGCGCAACATGTGTTCATTATTACAGAAAAATCTGATAAGCCTGGCAGTCATTTTCAGAAAACATTATTTGATATCTCATGCTGCTTATTATTATTATTTTTTAGATGCATTTTGTTCTTTATATGAACATAATATGACAATTTGACTTTCATGTTTATCATCAAGTCTACCAAACCATCTTTTTCTGTAAATATGAGGAAAAACAAAGTTCAGATTTCACTCCTTTAGTGATATAGGAAATTGATCGCCTCACAGCAAGAAGGTCACTGGTTTGAGCCTCGGCTGGGTCAGTTGGCATTTCTGTGTGGAGTTTGCATGTTCTCCCCGTGTTTGCGTGGGTTTCCTCTGGGTGCTCAGGTTTCCCCCACAAGTCCAAAGACGTGCAATAAGTGATATGGTAAGCTAAATTGTCTGTAGTGTAAGTGTGTGAATGAGTGTTTCCCAGTTATGGGTTGCAGCTGGAAGGGCATCCGCTGCGTGAAACATATGCTGGATAAGTTGGTGGTTCATTCTGCTGTGGCGACCGCCTCATTAATAAAGGTACTGGCATCAATAAATAAAAACTATAGTAATTTATAGTAAATACTATAGTGTTTTTGAACTATACTATAGTAAATTGTATTGTACTGTACTAATTTACTAATATTAATTAGTAATATACACTAATAACTACTGTAGTATTATTTATTTTTTAACAGTAAACGGTGGTGTATATGGTATATCCTATAGTCCTAAAAATACAGTATTGGGTAATTTGTTTATATTACTATAGTTGTTGTGTTGCCATAGCAACTACAGAATTACCACAACAGAAAAATTCAAGTACTTTACTATAGTATGATTCAAAAGCAATATAGTATGTACTATAAACTACTGTAGTATGTTTTCGTGTGGGATAAACACACATTTAGTATACACTGTAGTTTTTATATTTAATGTAAAGATAAGATAATTAAACTAAACTAATTTGTAATACGTTTTTCTCCATTTAACAACATGATAGGCGACCTCCTTTATATAATATATAGATTACACACTTTGCTGCTTTGAGGGATGTTGTACTCATGAAAAATACTTGTTTGAATTGGCCAAACTGATTTTCTTTCAAGTGAACACATGCCAAAAACACGAACCATGACATCAGGTTTAGCCCGGTTTGATGCTAGCTGTGAATCCAAAGCGAGCAGCCAAAGGAGTCTGCTTGGTCCTTAAACCTAATTATTTACAAGACAAAACAAATTCTGAACCTTTGGCTTTAAGGCCTGTATTTTATTCAGAAACTTCACAGACTCATCCTGGGGATGTTAAACTATTTATTTTACATATTTAACCAAAGGGGCAGCACGGTGGCGCAGTGGGTAGCGCTTTCGCCTCACAGCAAGAAGGTCACTGGTTCAAGCCTCGGCTGGGTCAGTTGGCATTTCTGTGTGGAGTTTGCATGTTCTCCCCGTGTTTGCGTGAGTTTCCTCTGGGTGCTCCGGTTTCCCCCACAAGTCCAAAGACATGCAGTATAGGTGAATTGGGTAAGCTAGTGTATGGGTGTGTGTGGATGTTTCCCAGTGATGGGTTGCGAAATGAAAATGAATGAGTGAATATTATTATTATTATTATTATTATTATTATTATTATTATTATTATTA
>CAIGQW010054176.1:6292819-6302819 GCA_903798125.1 Danio choprae
ATCTATCTATCTATCTATCTATCTATCTATCTATCTATCTATCTATCTATCTATCTATCTATCTATCTATCTATTTATCAGCTTGGTGGCTACATACAAAAACAATGGTGGGGAAAAAGGTACGCATTCCAAAATTAGAGGGATTTGGAACAAAATGTGGTTGGGTTAATAGTAAAAGATGTTTCATTTTCGGGGTGAAGCAACCCTTTAAACAGATCCACAAGGTGTGTGTTTGAAATAACACGTTTAGACACAATCTCATGTCATGCAGTGATCAAGTACCCCTGGAATTAATCAACATTGTGTTTATGCCTTCCATAATCAAGCAACCTTTTCAACCCGTCAATCTCTTTGACAAATGACATCATCAGTGAATGTGAGGGGTGAAGCGGCGACAGGCCGGATGACTAACCTTCACAAATGTCACTCTGTCAGTCAATGTGACGGAAAACACTGTCAGGCCGTCGATAATCGGCTCGCACCTCTCGTCTCCATTGTACCCCATCAGCTCCTTTCCCATTCATAATCTGCCACTCGATCAATGCGCTTCTGTCATTGTTTTAGACATCAATAACAATAACAATGTTAGCATCAGTATTGCCACATTTTAACACAAGCCATTAGATACAGGACTAATTAAAATTACAGCAAATAAATTACTTTGTTCTTTTTAAAACAGTAAAATATAATAAGCTCATTCATAGACTAACCCTTCATATTATTCAGAAGTATCATAAAAGCTCATTTAAAAAATATTTAGACAAACAAAAATTGTATTTGGGACTTATAGTCCTCAAATCCCCATGGTTTATTTTAAATATATATATGTGTACACAAATGTCAAAAGTGAGCCTTTTCACAAGTTTAATGTTTTGATAACTTAATGTGTTAAACGGCTCGTCTGTTATTAGTGACTGACTGTAATTTAATGTGCTATACAAATGTCATTTATAATTTCATCTTCATAGGACAGTTATATATATATATAGATGCATTAGTTGCAGAATTTTAAAGCAGTTTAAAGCAGTTTAGGAAATTACATCATTCAATGCGACTACGCATGATTTTACAGAGAGCTTACGACCTACTAACTAAGGCTTGCCTTGAACACGTGTTTTTTTAATTCCTTTTCTGAGGGTCTTGAAAACACCATCATGAAGTTTTTTCTTTTATTATTTCAGCAAATAGTATTCATTCACTTCCACTGCTGAGAAACCCAGAAATGTGAAAAGGGTCATTGAGAAAAAATAACTGAAACTTTAGTCTGTTACCCTCATATGCAAATAGCACAAACCTTCTTGAAAATATATTTTGTGCTAAATGTAATACAAAATATACAGTACAATAATTAAGTTTATGGGCAATCATGCAAGCATTCAAGCATAAACTGACATAAAGCATTCATATTTCAATTCCACCATCTTATTTATCAAACCATCACAGCACTTCTGTGATTGGTATAGTCATCAATAACAATAACAATGTTAGCATCGGTAATTGCCATATTTTAACACAGGCCACTAGATACAGGACAAGACACTTGACCTTGTGGCCATTAGCATATTTGCATAATTCATGCATCGCATTGGAGCACAAAAACCCCTGTCGTTTTTTTTAGCGTGACCTCTGACCTCGGGTGATGCGTTCACCTCGATTCAGCGCAATCTACCTGGGCAAATAAATAAGCCTGGCGCGACGCCCGGCATTAATTAATGAGGCCGGGCATAAACACATTGCCAAAGGCCGACAGGGATTTGCACTCAAACAAACGCAATGAAGCTTCCAGGAAGAGGTTGAAGAGTCACTGAAACTGGAGACAGATATAAAAACAGCTCATAGTGAAGTCAAAGGCTGAAATGGGGATAAAGACAGCAATATGCTTGAGGCCGGCAGTGCAGTTCATAGTGTGTGTCATACAGTATTAAAGCATCAGTTAAAGCAGACACAGAGAGTCTGTTATCTGCTATTGAAGTCTATACTGTTATGGCTGGATAGGAAGAAAAATACTTAATACTGAAAAAAGTTTAAATATAATAAAATGTAAATATTATATAGAGGTGGCGCGGTGGCTCAGTGATTAGCACTGTCGCCTCACAGCAAGAACGTCACTGGTTCGAGCCCTGGCTGGGCCAGTTGGCATTTTGGTGTTGAGTTTGCATGTTCTCCCCATGTTGGCGTGGGTATCCTCCGGGTGCTCCGGTTTCCCCCACAGTCCAAAGACATGCGGTATAGGTAAACTGAATAAGCTAAATTGGCCATAGTGTATGTGTGTGAATGCGAGAGTGTATGGGTGTTTCCCAGTAATGGTTTGTGGCTAAAGGGCACCTGCTGCATAAAACATATGTGGAAAAGTTGGCGGTTCATTCTGCTGTGGCGACCCCTGATAAATAAAAAGGACTAAGCCAAAGGAAAATGAATGAATGAATGAATAAACTTTAGATGAAAAAATAAAGTAACATTTATAACCAATAAATGAACATTTGTAATGCCTTACAAAATAGGACCTTCTAATTACTGCAAAATGCTTAAAACTAGATGCTAGATACAAAATACAAAATGCTAGATACAAAACTAGATATACAATGCCTAAAACTAAAATAAATACATACTAGTCCATATACAAATTAAGTTATCTTAACGAAATAAACTAAACAAACTGTAAAATGTAAAATGAATTTTTTTCTGAGACACAAAAATAAAATGAAGACAAAAATTATAAGTAACAATTATAAATTATATAGTATATGTTTTTACATTAAAATAAAATGAATACAATGAAACTATATTATACTTTATGTACTATATAAATATTACTAATGTAATACACACTAAAACATGAATTAAAATACTTAATAAATAAACAAAACTGTAAAATGTATTGTCTTTCTTTTGTGAAACTATAGAAATTGAATATATAATAAAATATAGAAGCTAATTCAAAATAGTACTGTATTAAAAACACTATAATAGTAACTGACAAATAATAACACTGAATGACATTCAAATGCTTTAAAATGTCACGATTGTCCTTTTTATCTGTGAAAGTAAAAATAAAAGCTAATTCCTTGTATTTAAAATTAATACAACAGTACATACACTAATTGATTAACCTTTACATTGTTGATTAACATTTAAATGATCTTAAAATCAACTTTCTTTCTGCTATGAAACTCATAAATAAATTAAAGACAACACACTTGACATCTACAATATCGCAGATGTCACACTTGCTCCAATTTATCTTCACATAACCTACTTGAAATGTGAATTAGACTGAAATAATATGCCAGCAACATTTTTTTGTTTAAAAGAAGTCTAATAGACATCTAATAAACGTCTAGACATTAGCTAGAACGTCTAGCTTAATTTGGCCTGTCATTGAAAATCAAATAGACATATAAGAAAATCCCCAAACTAGACTACTCATTAAATACACATGATTACACATGTAAAGTCTGTCTAAACTGTATTTGATGACTAGTCTAGTTTTGGGCTATTCTTAGATGTCTCAGACAGCCCAAATTTAGATATGTCTATGTTTAGATGTCTATTAGACTTCTTTTTAATACAAAATGCTTTCTGGGATGTTACCTTCCCCTGATGCAAACAAGCAGCACAAGCATTCTTCAAAACATCTTCAAAACTCTGCTAAACTTTAAACATGTACCTGTATAAACAAAGTGGCTCTACATCAAACCTAAAGCATACTTATTTGCATTATTTCCAGCTATCAACCCCAACAGCTGCGATTCGTCATATGTTAATGGCAGAAACAAGTAATACTCCAAAAAACCTGAACCGCAGCCAAGAGATGAAACACTGCATATGTTACAAAGCAAAGTAGTGTGACAACAAAAAAGGAGAGCTCTTAAAATGCAAAGACTGGAATTTAATCCCCTACCTTTACAGAGAACATCTTCTCATTTGATTGTGGATCCTGAAGTCAGCCATAATAGAGGAGGGTGAACAAGCACAGGGCATTTCATCTGTGCCAAGCATAAAAAAGCTGCTTTTGGAGGCCACGTAAAGCATATTTTATAATCTTTCCTCAGCGAGGCACAAAAGAGAGGCTTTTGGTTGGAGTGTGTTGAAGATGGAGGACATGACAAATTACAAACCATCTCGACAGCGGATGATTTGTGTTTTGTGCTGCTGCTGCTGCTCAGTAAAGTAATATTAGTGTAGACTGCTTTTATGGTTTTTCATAGTCCTTTTTGCAGTCAGAATTGCTATGCTCTCATCCATCTTCCCTACTATCAGCTTTTTATGTCCAGGAGTGGAAAGACATACGAAGTAAATGATCAAAATCTCGTGAAATCAAGTGAATTATGTGTTTTAATATATTTCTTAAGAAACATTCGATTTTTTTATGTATTCATTATTTGATGTTACATTGATTTATCAGAATTAAAGGTAAACTGTTAGGTAAATTAATGATTTTCTATTTTATTTGAATACTTAATATGTTTCATTTAACATGTTAGCATCACATTATTTCGTATTTTATTCATTTATTAACATTCTGAGTTATGTTCTGTAATTGACAGAATGTTCTATTCAAAAAAGTATTGTGTATTTATTTGCTTACTCATAATTTAGCAACTTATTTATGTATTAGATTATTCATCTATATTAGGATCATTTTAAGTTATATTGATTTATCGGAATTGAAGGTATACTATTAGGTACATTATTGTTTTCTATTTTAATAGTTTAATATGTTTTATTTAACATGTTAGCATCACATTATTTCATATTTTATTCATTTGTTAAATGTGTGAGTTATTTTCTATAATTGACAGAATTTTATATTCAAAAATGTATTGTGTATTTATTTGCTTATTCATAATTTAGCTACTTATTTATTTATTAGAATATGCATCTATATTAGGATCATTTTAAGTATTTTATTTAATGTATTTATTTTTCATAATTCTATTTATAATATGAAATTGATAACTCTTTCAGTTTAAAACTAGATTAAAGACCTATATTTTTAGTAAAGCATACACTCAATGCATTGCATAACGGTATGATGCATGAGTATGCTCCACACAGGTGAGCTGGCTTGACAACCACCTGTAGAACACACTCCTCCTGTCTTAATGCACCAGACATTGTGTTAGAAACTCTCATATGCTTTACATGTTTGTATGTATGTTTGTTTATATAACTGGTATTTTCATCTATAACAATTCATTTTTGCATCTCGTTTAAATACATTATGAACAGCAGCTATGCTAATTATTTTCTATTTCCACCTGGGGATACTCATCCCGAGGCCCCTACAGACTATGCAGCACCATTGATGATCCCAAGGTATCCTGGACCAGGCCGTATCCCGAGCTGATGCTGTGGTGGTCATGGAGGAATGGAGTACATGAGACTGATTCCTGAAAGGCCACAGTGACAAACGACTCCACGCATTGATCCTGTGGGTCAGCCTGACTTCCCGCCGGTGCCCTACCCACACCTGCAGCTTCTCCACGATGGACGTCCAGCTTCTCCAGCCTCCGGCGCCTAGACTGCAGCTCCACACAGGAAGTTTGGCCAGAAGAATAATGGTTGTGCCCAACAGAGCCTGGTTTCTCTCGAGGTTTTTGTTTTTCCCTTCACTTCGTCAATTGGTGAAGTTTTTTTTCTTTCGTCGCCACTATTGCCACTGGCTTGCTTGGATCAGGACTTGTGGAGCTGCACAGTGGATTTGCTCTTCAGTGTTTGAACTTTCAGCAGTGAAACTTAAACCACACTGAACTGAACTGAACAAAGCTGAACTTCAACTCTGAAATCTGGACTTTACTAGAACATGTTAAGCTGCTTTGACACAATCTACATTGTAAAAAGCGCTATATAAATAAACTTGAATTGAATTGAATAACAATATAAGGTCATGTAAAGCCATAGCTTTGCCTTAAAGCAAAAGTTTGATAAAAAAATAAAATAAAATAAAATAAAATAAAATAAAATAAAAATAGAAAAATAAAGTCAAACTTTTAACAATTAAAAGTTTATAAACTGCATAAAAAAGCATATATCAAAAATCATGTAAAAGCAGTAATATTGAGGAATAACTGATAAATAACATCTGTATTTCAATAAATATTCCTATATAATTAATTTAGTTTTCTTATCAGAATTTTCAGCAGGCATTATTGATTTTTTCATAAATACAAAGTTAAAGGATACTTTTATGCTTTTTGATATACTTATTGTTATTTACATACTATTTATAATAAGTATAATAATTATTTTTATAATAATATAAATAGATTAACAAATGAAAACAACATTTAAAGAGAAACACATACACGCACGCACGCACGCACGCACGCACGCACACACACACACACACACATATATATATATATATATATACATATACATATCCTGGGTGGATGAAGAAAATGTTCATGTGTTTCTCTTTAAATGCAAATTAGTTGCTGCTCCTCACCCCCTTTATAGAAGAGCTCTTTACAGCATGTGCCTCAGTTACTCCTGTACCAACAAACAAAGCAGTGCTTACTGGCAAAACTGTGTATTTTTATGCATGAATTTATGAAATATGCAACCATCACAGATATGGCGTAGGCCACTCTAAATACTCATCAAAAGGATATTAATTAAAAACAAATGTTCAGACTTCTATCTCTCTCTCTCTTGGGGGTCACTTTAACCTCTTTGCAGAAAGGTTTCTTTGGCAGGGCTCTTCTTTCATAAAAGCGCTCTTATAAGTCGAGGTGACCTGCTGCCACTCTTCCAATAAGGGCCCAAAATCCCTGAAGCGGTCAAAAGTCTTTCTCTATTACAGTCAAAACAGGCACCCAGACCCCCATCACTCTTCTTTCATCCCGCAGCAGCCATATGAAAGAAATCCTTCATTCTTTATTCACACTCAGCACAGTGCCAAATCCACACTATTTTAAGCATTTCTTTTATCATAGTTGTAAGACTTTTGAAGACAGTAATATTAAGAAGAAGTCATATTAGATTTGTTCTCTTTTTTTTGACTGGAAAGAAAAAAAAGGACAAAGGAACAGCTGAAAAGACATGTATCGCTGTGACAGTCTAAGGCCGACATAATACTTCAGTGACAAAAATATTGGATTTTTTTGTCACTGAATTTAATACAGAACAAAACTGAATATAAACTTTGTAAATTATTTTAGAGTAAATTAAATATAAAGAGGAATGAGCAATGCAAGTGAATCGAATTATATTTTAACTAACCTGATCTTGAGGGAAATATAAAGGGAGGATTGAGGGCTGCAGAACATTAAATAGACTTTATTATATTCTAAAAGGACACTTATCATTCTGATACAAATCATTCTGACCTGACTTTCAAGTTTGACTAGGTCATATTGTATTTTCCATTAATTAGCCATGTCTAATCGATAATGTTTTGCATTGCCTTATTTAGAATGGGGGATGGAAGTCTTAACGTTAAAAAAAAAATCCAAAACAGACACCAGAAATGCAGTTTTTGTACAGACAAAAGAGAATCATTCTGTCTATGTTTTAACTCACTCAATGAATGAAATGTTATAAAAGAAAGAAAAAAAAAACTTGTGGAGTATATGAATTATATAAATGAACATTTATTTAAGTGGAGAAACTACTTAAGGACTGTTCACTCCAAAAAGGGACTGTTCACTTCATCATCTGCCTAGACACAACTTGCTCCAAATCAATTTGAGTTTGTTATGTTAAACACAAAAAAAGATATTTCGAAGAATGTTGGAAACCTGTAACAATTGACCTCCATAGTATTTGTTTTTCAACTATGAATACCAATGGTTACTGGTTTCTAACATTCTTTAAAATATTTTCTTTTGTCTTCAACAGAAAAAAAAGTCAAACTGGTTAAGAACAATTCAAGGGTAAACTTAAGCTCTTTTGGTCCTCCATAGTAAATAAGCTGAGCTTTGGGTTGGTAAATGACACACAACAATAAACATTATCTTGTGTTTTAAAACTAGTCGATCCTTTTGCCTGATGTTTGAGAAAATTATCATGTAAAACAATTTAGGGGGGTAATTATACAAAATCATTTTGAGGATGGTCTTTGACTCTGGTGTTTGTAGAACTATTACAACAACAGATCGATCATCTGCTGAGGTGAAATCAGATGGATACAGCTACTGGCAAAACCTCAGACATTCTGTTATTAAAAGAGTACAAAATGTATCATTCTGATTCATTCATTCAGTAAACTGTCAACTCACTGACTTTTATATATATATATATATTTTTTTTTTTACAACTCTCCTATAGTGTTAAACAGTTGAGTTTTACCATTTGTTATGCATTCAGCTGATCTCTGGGTCTGACAGGACCACTTTTAGCTTAGCTTAGCATAGATCATTGAATCAGATTTGACCATTATAGCATATCTCTCAAAAATGACCAAAGAGTTTTGATAATTTTGGAACTTAATGAACTTTGCTGTTACCATAGCTACAGTTTGTGCAATGATACAGCACCTGAAAATAGTCCCAAGCTATGTAACTTCCAAAGCAACCGCCTGCTTGCAAACAAAGCATGTGGTTTTCAGATGCTGTATAATATCATTGTGCCTACTGCAGCCATGGTACAGCAGCAAAATTATAATTATTCCATAATTATTACCCAAGAATCAAAATGACCTTTATTAGCCAAATGTGCACAAACATACAAGGAATTTTAATGGTTTGCAGGAGCTCAGGGTAGATACTATACACACAAATCAACACAAAAAGACAGAAGGACATTTAAATAAGTGGAAAATAAAGTAAACAATAAACTGTGCAATTAAGAAGAAAAAAAATCATATAAAAGTATTTACAAATAAGTGGCTTTATTTGTTACAGAAACTATAAACAGTAAGAGTGCTGTATTGAAATTATATGTAAATTAGAGTATAATTCCTAGCCATATTGACCAAGAAAAACTTTTATTTCTTCGTCAGTCATCCAGTACATGATGTAACTACCAAAAAGTCAAGCTTTATATATACAAAAATAATCAGAATTCTTTCCTCCTTTTTGAGTGAGATATGCTAATGGTCTAATCTGATTCAATAATCTATGCTAAGCTAAGCTAAAAGTGCTCTTGCCAGACACAGAGAATGGATTAAAAAAAAGTTAAACTCAACTCTATAACTCTAAGGGAATTTGTAAAATTAACCTTTTTTTAAATAAAAACTGTAGTGTTCTTTTAATTCCTAATTCACCTCCTTGGAAAACCTAAACCGAATCCAGAAATGCATTTTTTTTTTAAAGTCTAAAGACAAAAGACTATAACAACAATCCAAGGTGCTTTTTGTAGTGCCAATAACATTCCAGTCCATTACTGAAAACTAATTCACAATCATCCTAATGATTCATTACATTCATAATGTGTTTGCTTCTCTTGGTTCTTGCGGTGAGTTTCCTTCCAAACGGCACGTAAGAGTTTCAGTTTCGTTTGCACCTCGCGCCGCCTTTCTCTCCTTTGTCTCTCACTTCCATTTATTTTTCACACCTAGAGCTAAATAGATTTGAAAGCTATTCCTCCACAGCGATCCTATTCTCATCGCTCCAGCCTGGACAAATAGTTCAACTCTTTGTCTACACCTCCAGACCTCCAGAACCCCTCACGAAAATCTGCCCATTTTAGCTTCGCGCCAGCCAATTTTGACCGAGAAGCAGCGGCACAATGATAACTTGATTTAGCCCTCAAATATCCTCCCAGCAGATTGTTTCAGCCACTCGGGAGAGATGAGAGTTGTGTCAACCGAAGCCATTCAGCGTCTGCCCTGGGAGACGAGCTGAGAGCCATGCCATTAACCCTCTCTCTCGCTGCCAAATGGTTTTGAACCTGCCTTTCTGAGGTGAGACGGAAAGCGGGGAACGCTGGGTAGAAGCGGCACACACACGTCCCCCTCAGCGCCGGAGAGAGACTTAAAAGTGAGCAGGAGCTGTTTAAAGAGCGGCCGTCTCCAAAGATACAAAAATCAATGCGCTTTCAAAGACGTTTTTTT
>CAIGQW010054176.1:6307819-6310397 GCA_903798125.1 Danio choprae
AGAATCTGCGCACACAGAAATCCGCAGATTTACACAGATTTTTAGCCCATCATTGAGTCTATTTATTTACTTGTGTAAATGTGTGTAAATTTATATTTATTCAGTTTTTAAATTAATGTCAGTAATATTATTGACTAATGTGAAAATGTTCATTTGATTTATTTACAATACAGTTTGTAAAGTAATATTTTCTATCTTTTATTCATTTATTCATTCATTCATTTTCTTTTCGGCTTAGTCCCTTAATAATCTGGGATCGCCACAGCGGAATGAACCGCCAACGTATCCAGCATATGTTTTACGCAGCAGATGCCCTTCCAGCTGCAACCCATCACTGGGAAACATGTCTTTGGACTTGTGGGGGAACCCCACGCAAACACAGGGAGAACATGCAAACTCCACACAGAAATGCCAACTGACCCAGCCGAGGCTCGAACCAGCGACCTTCTTGCTGTGAGGTGATCGTGCTACCCACTGCGACACAGCAAGAATATATATGAAAGAACTGAAAACACTTTTGCTTTTAACCACTGGCATGAACTTTAAGGCAAACGTTGCAGATTTTCAAAGGAAGCTGCGAGGACGAAACAAGCAGAGATTAAAGCAAGAGATGAAGAGAAACAGAAGGAGAAATGTAATAAATTTAGGATGGTCGAAAGAAGAGATAAGAAAGAAACTCGTTGCATTGGTGCACTGGAGTTCATCTTTCTTTTTTCTTTCTCTTTCATTAATTTACTCCTCTGTCTCCACCCTATTCAATCTTTTATCTCTCTTCCTCTATTTTTTTCAGCAGACATTCCACATTTACCTATAATTCCTCTAACCTGTTCATGCCACCGTTTCTACATTTGTTGAAGCCTTTTAAGAATCACAAACATTTATTCTACTACACGTTTTCATAAACTGTATGTACAACATGCAAATGAGCAATTTTTAAGCCACTTTCTAGCACACAAATCTGAACATTTCAACAGGGTTCAATATTCTCTCTCTCTTTTTGTTTAAGCATTATGGTCAAAGGTTTTTACAGAGGGGATTTTGGGAATCCTGTATTATCACTCCATAATAAAATATTGTATATAATCAGGCAAATTATGCATGAACAAATTCCTCGGTAAAAACCTTACACAATACAAATATGAATAATGTGTAAGTTTGGTCATACAAATAATTTAATGTTAAATTATAGTTGGAATTAACTATAATTTAAGCTAAAAAAAATTGAGTAAGAGTTAGGATAAACAATTAGAATCATGCAGAATATGTACTTTACACGTACAAATAAACAGCCAATATCTTAATAATAGCCAGGTAAGAAGCCCTAAATTAATAGTGAGAATTGGTACTTCAACATAAGTATTAGTGTAAGTCTTCAGAAGTAAAAATTTTTTTAATGCAGGTGAAAAAAAAACCTTGAGAAGCAGCCTTTAAAAAATATGTATTGTGATTGAAATCTTCAGGCTTAAATGTATTAGGTGCAACAAGAGAAACGTTTCAAATTGTATTACATTAGACTCAAAAAAAAAAAAAAAACTTTCTGGAAAGCCAAAATCAAACAAAAGAATAAAGAAAAATAATTAAAAAAATACAAGATGTAGAGGTGTGTTAAGAATTGTTTTTGCATGCAGTGTCTTACCCTAAAGCAGGGGTGTCCAAACTCGGTCCTGGAGGGCCGGTGTCCTGGAGAGTTTAGCTCCAACCCTAATCAAACACACCTGAACCAGCTAATCAAGCTCTTACTAGATATACTAGAAACTTCCTGGCAGGTGGGTTGAAGCAAGCTGGAGCTAAACTCAGCAGGACACAGGCCCTCCAGGACCAAGTTTGGACACCCCTGCCCTAAAAGAACAACCTACTTTTTCAGAGCTCATTTACAACTCTCCTACAGTTAAGTTTTACCATTTTTTAATCCATTCAGCTGATCTCCAGG
The DNA here is from genome assembly GCA_903798125.1 of Danio choprae. Taxonomy (NCBI): domain Eukaryota; kingdom Metazoa; phylum Chordata; class Actinopteri; order Cypriniformes; family Danionidae; genus Danio; species Danio choprae. Next base: position 6,309,750 of record CAIGQW010054176.1, read on the forward strand.
TCTGGCGAGAGCACTTTTAGCTTAGCTTAGCATAAATAATTGAATCGGATTAGACCATTAGCATTTCATTCAAAAAATTAAGAAATCAGTTTTAAAAAATGTCCAATGCTTGACTCTTCTGTAGTTATGTTGTGTACTAAGACAAAGTGAAAACGAAAAGTTGCTATTTTCTAGGAAGATATAATTTTTTTACTTTTTTAGCAATATGCTAATGGCCTAATCTAATTTAATGACTTATGCTAAGCTAAGCTAAAAGTACACTGTATAAAATGCCACACAATTCCTTCATGTTGTCACAATGCAAACTGAATACGTTAACTTGATTGTTTTTACACATTTAAGTAGACTGAACACAAAACAATAAAGTTGTCTCAAAAACTCAAGAATTGTGTTGATTAAGCTCATTTTAAATAAGTAGTTTGAACAAGCAGCAAAAATATGAAACATGAAAATGAACCTACAGTATTTACAAAAATAAGTGTACAGTGTTCCTATAAGAAATAAAGAAATTGCAGGATGGAATAGCTTTTTTAACACTGTCTTTATTGATTTTAGTAGCTTTTAACATGTACAGCAGAACTCAAAACCAAACATACACAAGAATAATAATAATAATAATAATAATAATAATAATAATAATAATAATAA
>CAIGQW010054176.1:6365354-6378721 GCA_903798125.1 Danio choprae
ATATATATTTTTTTCTTTATTTTACACTATTGAATACATTTGTGATTAAGTTTACATAGTAAATGAGGAACAATTAGGTTTAGTTCTATACTATCTCTTATTCCAAAAATCGGGTCCACAATATTTTTGGGGGCATTGTAAATTAATGTCATCACATTTATTTGTAGGTTGCATGTGCTAATTAAAAGTCTAGTAATAAAAATATTTGCATTGCTTTGACAATGTACAAGTATGCTTTCAGATTCAAGGTCTAAACTGAAAACAAATATTCCTTCTAAATCTCTCAGAAATGCAGCTGTAGATGTAAATGCACTGTGAGAGGAGTTTGCTTTTCCACAGCTCCCTGGATGGAATTCAGTCAGACCATGGGTGCGAATGGCTCAATATCATTTAGCCTGATTTTCTCGAATCTCATCGCACTTATGAGCTCTCATTGCTGGTCTTAAGTCTCTTTTAAACCCTGATGAAAGCTTGCCATTCTGTCAATGTTGAAAAATGGCAGCCTTTGAAGCGACAAAGATGTTTTTACCATCCGTAAATTAGAGGAGCAGTCACTGTGTGATAAAGTCTAGAAACCGTCTCCCTTTGATATGAAACAATGATGTCAGGTAAGACACATCAGTGTGTGTGTCTAAAAAAAACACACTGCTTTAAAGTACTTTAAGATCAAACAGAGATGTCGTAAATATTAAAGAACCAAATGGGATGTTTGGTAGAAAACTGCATTTTTTATTTATTTCTTTAATAAATTGAATCTCTACAGTACATCACTTTAAGCTTGATCAAGGCTGTTGAGCTAAATAGAAGGGACAGCACTTTATTATGTACAGTTTAGGGCTCCCGCACTATAGCTAACAAAACAAAACAAAATAGTAAAATAAAATAAAATAAAATAAATGCCTTACTTATAAACAATAATATATAACATTAATATATAACATTTCTAAGACCTTTTATTTGTGATTAATGGATTTAAATGGGATACTAGCAGAATTAGGAAACCCTTGCTATTAGCGATACTTGTGGCCATTTAAGGAACTGCATCCACCAATTCGTTGTACTCGCTCACACCTACAGTAAGACAAGAAACAGAATGTGATTCTCATTGCTACAATATATCCTTGTTGAAGTTCTTTTTCCATCTTTTGATTAAAAGTTAATCTTTACATCCATCTGATTTGGTAAGGAAAAAAACTCCCAAGTACTTCACACACACACAGGACGTTACGGTGGCGCAGTGGGTAGCACAATCGCCTCCCAGCAAGAAGGTCGCTGGTTTGAGCCTCGGCTGGATCAGTTGGCATTTCTGTGTGAACTTTGCATGTTCTCCCCGTGTTGGCGTGGGTTTCCTCTGGGTGCTCTGGTTTCACCCACAAGTCCAAACACATGCACTATAGGTGAACTGGGTAAGCTAAATTGTCTGTAGTGTATGTGTATGAATAAGAGTGTGTGGTGTCTTCCCAGTGATGGGTTGCAGCTGGAAGGGCATCCGCTGCATAAAACATATGCTGGATAAGTTGCCGGTTCATTCCGCTGTGGCGACCCTGGATTAATCTTAGATAACCTTGGACGACATTATTGCAAAAATAAAAAACTCTTTTTTTTCTAACACATCTTTTAAAATTGCTCTGATCTTGTAACAATATCACTTTATAATCTATTTTCTATTCTCTCTCTCTCTCTCTATATATATATATATATATATCTATATATAGCTTTGATAATTCTATTTTTCTCATTTGTAAGTTCCTTTAGATAAAGGTGTCTACCAGATGATTAAATGCAAATGTTAAGCATCTTAGGAAGCACTGTAACTAGGAAGATGTCTACCTTTTGGAAGAGTCTTCATGGTTGCCTAGCATTTTTAATGCATTGAAATGCAGCTGTTGAAACAGAGCATATGAGTGTTTATTTGTGATTCCTCTGTAGTTTCATTTATTGACCTTGCTAACTTTGCTGCAAGACATGTTGAGAAGACATGAGTGCAATTCAGGCGCAAATAAATAAGAGAAAACCCCGACACTTACTCATGAACTGCATACCAAGTAATGTAATCTAAAGAATAACCTTACAGCTTACTCACATATTTAAAAAATAAATGTTTCTTATATTCTATTATGTGCATCAAGGATGAATGATTTTAAATGACAGGCACTTTAATACCACTCATGGCGTCTTTTACATGTCTAGGGTGTGAAAGTGGTTTAAAGAAGGTCTTTTTATCAAAACTACAACAATGAAACTTTGTCATGCAAACAGCAAATTTGCGTCAAACTTTCTTCTGAAAGCTGTTGACTTGCTTCAAAAGTGTAGTTTTAATTGTTGTAACAGTGGCGCTCTTCAAACAAAAGATGAACTTAGAGATGCAACGACTCCAAGAGGGTTTTTAGCAAACTAAAGCACGCTGATTAGCACACAAAAGCACGCTAAAACCCTCAAAAAGAAGATGCATCCTTTAATTCATCCACTTTAAAGTTAATAAATTAGTTCAGCAACGAAAAAAAATCTAAAAAACACAACACCAAATCTGGGCTGAAAAGTGTAGACATCCAAAAACATCATTATTAAGACTATATTAGACACTTCAGACCCGTTAGAAACACACTTGAACTACCTCCTCCAGCTTTTGACTGAATTTCATAGCAAGTACCTGATAATGCCACGGGGCTTCAGTTTTTGACCTCTTTTTCGATGGGCTTTCTTTAGATGGCTCACCTTTGGCCAAACTATCATTCAGAACTGCCAACAAACCCTCCTCCAGACTCTCCCGAAAGACTTCATAGAAATCAATGGGAAGCCTATCAATTCTTGGTGCCCTGCCATTTTTCTAGCTTTGTAGAGGTGCGAGTGGCTCTTTTGAAGACAAAGAGCTTCAACAGACTCTTCAAGCACCTGGGTTAGCCATTATAAACTTGTTGTGTCAATAATGAGCCCTCGATATACTCACAAGCATACCATTCCTCAATGAAACTGACAGCTCCAGCTCTAATCTGAATCAGACTTCAGTCTCCTGAAGTTTACACTCAAAATCGAGACAGTATAACCTCTAGCACGTCTTGGTGACACTGAAAAAGTACTGATTACAAAACTGTTGCCTTTGCAGTTTAAAAAAACGCCACTGCTTCTCCACCAAATGTGTTATTTTAAAACAAGTTGGGCATGTCTGGATTACTGTAGAGTCTCATTTCTCAAACTTTTACAAAGTGTGTACTCGCTACAGCAAACAAGCTACTGTTTAACAATGTTTTTTTTTTTTGTACACTAGCTGAACATCTTCCAAAAAAACAAAACTGTGCAAAACTTGTGGTGTTATGTTAAATCACCTTTTCCAACAGCTAAGCTCCGCTCCTCTTCTTACACTTTGAAACCTCTTTTTCTCTAAACCATCTATGACAACTAGTTTAAAAATGGCTGAGGCCTTGAAAAACATCTCCTTCCGCATACTACAACTTTTACATATATTACACAGGAACTATGACAAGCCGCCTGCTACAATATAAAAAAACAAAAGCTCAGCATTTACTTGCGCACACACACACACACACACACACACACACACACACACACACACACACTTTAATAAGCTTTTTTTGAAAATAAGTTTGGAGAGGCTCCTATTTTTATACACTCACCATATTGGTAGTGGGTTAGGCCCCCTTTTGTCTTCAGAACTGCCTTAATTCTTTGTGGTACAGCAAGACACTGGACACTTTAGTCAAAGATAATAGTCCATAGTGATATGACAGTATCACAAAGTTGCTGCAGATGTGTTAGCTATACACATTCATAATGTAAATCTCCCATTCAATCGTATCAAAAAGGTACTGTTTTAGATTGAGTTCTGGTCACTGTATAGGCCATTTGAGTATTGCGACCTCATGTTCAAGAAGCAAGTTCAAGGGCTTACTTACACTAGGCTATCTGAACCTTGCCTGGGTGCGTTTCCTGGTATGTTTGACACCTTCAGCAAACTTCAATCAAACTCAAGTTCATTTCCCCTGTGGTGTGGATCTTTTGGGAAGATGCGAATACAGCAATCACACTCTGGTGTGCACCAAACAAATGGACCGAAACCCAGTTTGTTTAAGGCAGGGATGTCAAACTCAGTTCCCAGAGGGCCACAGCTCTGCAGAGATTAGCTTTAACCCTAATTAAACACACCTGATTAAACTAATTGAGTCCTTCAGGCTTGTTTGAAACCTATAGGTGTGTTGAAACAATTGGAGTTTGACGCCTCTGGTTTAAGGTGTGAATATGATCCCACCTTGGGCCGATGCATTTGCAGAAAGTCCAACACCTTTTGTTTTATCAGGATCCTATGGTTGGGGTTGTGCACCTGTGCCGTCTGCCGTTGCTAAGCAACTATTAGCCATGCTCTACAATGTCTACAGCAATGTCTACAGCTCTAGCACTGATATAAGTTTATTTATGGATAAATTGAAAATTAATTGCAGTGTTTGGCTGTTCTGCATCTGTGAGGTAACTAGTCTATTGTTATAACTAAAATGTGTATAATACACATTTCACAACCAGAGTTGCTCTCTATTTATCCATGTCTGCATTGTAAATAATGAACTTGTGCGAGCAACCTAGATTGCGAGCAACCTACAGACCCTCAGAGCTACAAGAGTATGTCAATGGAGGTTTTTTGGACAGCACAGCTGATGGTTGTAAAGAAGATATCATGCCACAGACGTGCAAGCATTTCCGTTAAATAAATGGCCAACTTTAGCACATGTATGGTTTTGTTTATGATTTCTGGGTCACTTGCAAAAATGGTAGTATAAAAAGTGAACCGCACTCAAAAAACAAAACAACAACATTGTGTTTGGAATTGAAATGTGAATTGAAAAGCAATTGAAATGTGACTTCCCTGGTGTGAATACGCCCTCAAATTACTTTAGCTTTGTGACATGGCATGCCATCCTTTTAGAAGTAACCTTCACAAGACAAATACACTAGTAACTAATGAAAGGACAGTGCCAGCAAAACTCAGGTAGCTGTGGTGTTTAAATGATGCTCAGTTGGTAATAAGGAACTCCTAATGATGCATTCATGACAACATTACACCACCAACAGCCTGAACCACTGATACAAGGCAAGACTCATCAATTTCTTCATGTTTGGGCAAAATCTGATATTACATATAAATGTTGCAACCGAAATAAAGACTCATCATACCAGGACATTTTTGGTGAGAGTGAATGAAATGTAATTGTTAGTTTCTGCCAGGAGTGTGCTCTTCTGCTGATTTAGCTTATATTCTTAAATGTTAAATATGCTGTGTGTTCAGAGAGCTTGGTTGTAATGGTTGGTTATTGGAGTGACCAACTCAGGCTCACTGGAAATGCATGACATCTTGGCTGCATTTTTGCAAAATCTGAAATACATTGCTCGGTGTATGTTTCAGAGCACGTTTTACTTACTAAATGTCCACAAGAGTGCACTCTTTGTTCTATGCATCACCTACAATTAATCCCACCCTAAACTTGACTACCTGCTACCAAAATTAAATGTGACACAAAACCACACATGTACACCCTTTTACCATGTTTTTACATGGCTTTGAGTGCTTTCGTTGAACTGTGTTCCACAGAACTCATATCTGAACACTATGCTATATCATGTCAGCTATCAAGCAAATTGACTACTTTAGAAAAGTCTATATGAAGAAACAAATATGCAAAAATATGTTTACAAATCATGCTTTGAGGTCTGTATACAGTAATTGTGCAAAGCAATGCACAAAACAAGGCTTTCCGTTTAAACCTGACCATTCTCCTCTGATATCTGGCATCAACAAGGCATTTTTGTCCACAGATCTGTTTTCTCACTTGGGATTTTCTCCTTTTAAAACCATTCTCTGTAAAAACCAGAGATTGCTGTGCATGAAAATCAGTTTCTAAAATACTCACCAACAACTATGCCACATTCAAAGTCACCTAAATAATTTATTTACTCGAATGTACTGCTCAATTTGAACTTCAGCATATCACCTTGACCCCATCTCAATGCCTAAATGCGTTGGTTTCCTCCCATGGGATCAGCTGATTGCACATTTGCATTGTGCACAGCAACAGGTGTACCCAATAAAGTGGCCAGTAAATGTAAATATAATTGTTCGCAATTTAGCTCATTCTTTTATATATTTTAATCGCTCTACATGGGTGATAAAACAGGTTTTCTCTACCTGTTACAGTTTATTCTCACTCGAGGAGAAAGAAATAAAAACATTTTAAACTCCCAAAAGAACACGCTTGTTCATGTGTGCATGCATCAATCTAATAGCCTGCTGAGACAAATACCCTTTTCTAAATATAAAGCTATGCTATCATAGCAACATTAGTGCCAGAGAGGGACAACCTGCTGTGTGCTTCATTTAATGGCTCACAGAACCAGCTCTTAATTAGCTTTGTGCAACTGATAGAAATAGACCGGTCAGAGCGGGAAAGCGTTATACTTGATGATATTATACTAATACTTATTTGAACACCGGAATAACTCAGGCTTACGTTTTGATGAGATTTGAAGAAATGCACCGCCTCACTTCTTCTTCTTCAAGTTCTGAGGGGCATTTGCTACGTCCCTCTTCTGAAAAATTGAACAAGACATCTGTGAGTGTTCTATTAATATGCTGGCCAATTGTACCTGCCAACTAAAGCATATCGAATAATCAAACCGAAATGGACCCTTATCGCACCTGTGGCATTGTGGGTAATGAAACAGCACAAGCCAACTGTGCATGCATGTTTATGAGCATGCATGTCTCACCAGATGTTGTCTCAATTATAGGATCCATACAGAGAAGTGAGCTAATTGAGCAAAGAAGAAAGAAAAAGCAGACAGGGATACAAAGTGTAAGAGTCTTATGACTAATCGCTTCCGACATGAAGATATTTTAATATCACCAAAAAGTAATAACTTGCTTAATTTGCATCTAAATTGGAGGGTAATTGTTTGCGAGACTTCATTTTCAAACACACATACAAGAACGGTGTCATCTGCGACACACACACACACGCTGACAAATGCATGCAGTTTGCATCTGCGCGTACGGGGTTACAGAAACTCGTACCGAATAATGTGAAACGCAATATGGGAATTATTTTTTATTTCCACACCAAGTGCTTTCATGTAATTACCTTAAAGAGATTAATTAATACTATCCCAGTCGCTCACACATGTAATCGTGATCAAAACACAATCCTCATAATCTACTGCAACCATCAGGGGACTATCCAAACAAATTGGCATACTGTAGGAAAGCACATATTTGAGAGAATGTATTTGATGAAAAATAATTAGATTCTAATAATTACGCTGCGCATGACTGTCAATAACTAGATTCGCACTGCGAGGCAGATAACAAATCAAACAGTATTTTACCTTGCGACTATTTATGCAGCAGAATGTTCAGTCTTAAAGGTCAAGCGTAATCTGTTTGTTTGAGCAACCGGATTGTGTTTAATGGATTAATAATATAGACAATGATATGCGTTTGGTGTGTAACTGCCTGTTTGTTCAACCAATGGAGGATTGGAGAATGTAAAACTAGAATAAACTGGATATGTTTAAGAAGTAACTAAAAATAATTAAGTGAAATGAAGCATGGATGAAGGTCATGTGACCTACACTTCTGTTAAAAATGTTAGTGTTTTTAAAATACATAAACACTTACAGTGGGTGACAATTCAATATGACCATTACCGCCGCACATAATGCCGCGGCGGGACTAAGGGATTAAGAACATGTTTTTAGGTGTAACAGCAGTTTGCGACTATGCCACCAGGGGGCACAAAGGGACAGGATGCGAACGAACAGAAATATACAGTAGCTGTATACCCTGCTACTTGTAAATGAAGATGAAATAACGAAACAAAGCATTATAATTCCTTCATAAATCACTAAAAACTTGTTAACAAGCTTTATTATCATTGCAAACTTGTTAAGTGCAATGAGGATTCATTTTGGAAATTAAAACTAAAAGAAATAAAATTATATAAATCTATATAAATATAAATCTATTTGACAACAAATACATTTATAATGTGTCAAAAGATTACTATTCAAGACAAACCTGTTTGAACTTTCCTCTCGTACAATTTTAAAACAACGCAGAACAGTTTCCATAATTGTTTCTTGAGCAACAAATCAGCATATTAGAATGATTTCTAAGGGATCATTTGACACTCCTTCATGTTTTCTTTACATCAAAAGAAAAGCTGTCATTTACAATACAAGTGATTTTGCAATATTACTGTTTCCTCTATATTTTTGATCAAATAAATGCAGCTTTGGTAAAGATGTTGTAAAAGACCAGTGCTACGTTAGTATCACTGAGCTACTATAGAGACTTTTGATTGGATTAGTTAACTCATTTTATAGTAGTAGATAGGGCTGAACAATATATCGTTTCAGCATTGATATCGCAATGTGTGTATCCGCAATAGTCACATCACAGGATTAGACAGTTTATTGAAGATTAAAAGATAAAGATATTATTACATATTATTTTATATTATTGTATAAAATAATTTATATAATGATGACCATGTTATTTTAAGTTTGATTGTTCAATTTTTTTTGTATTTAAATACTCCTCAGAAAACCATAACGCACTGTTTATTTACCATTTATGTTTACTCTGCCGTATTTATATATGCATGTGATTTATTACATTTTATACAAATGCACTGCATAGAAAAAGACTTGATCACCCCAGTCAATCTAAATTTATGGAATCTTTCCTTTGAATAGAGCTATTCAAATCAAATAGTGAAATTATATTCATATCGCAATTATATATTGCACCAAAAGAAAATATCGCAATGTCAGATTTTTCCAATATCGTGCAGCCCTAGTAGTAGATGTATTTTTATAAAATGTCTTTTTTTGTATTATTTGTTTGTCCTTTTTTGGAGGGGGTTTGTTTCTTTTATGTCTATATAATGTGTATATTTGTTATTATTTGATTTTATAGGTTTACCATTATGTTAGTTACAAGCTAAATGAATATGACATATATTTCCTTATCAACTAGCTGAAATAAAAGATGGTTTAGTTTATTAACTTTATTCTTTGTTCTCAGTTAACATGTATTATTTGGATGAGCTTTGTGAAAAATCCAGATGACCTCTACACCTTTTCAAAGATGAAGAACAATATTGTGCAAAATTACCATACTTTTCTGAATACTAAATGTTAGCAGTCAATTCTGAAAACTGTTTCTGCGCTTAAAAGTAATGGAATGTGCACCTTCTGTAAAGCTGCTTTAAAACAATACTAACTGTGAACATGCTATAGAAATAAACATGATGATAATAGTTGTAACGCCTGGCTGGCGGATGGTGACATAACGAGACTGAATACGGAATACATTAACAAACGGATTTATTGAACACTTACGGGAACATATACTGGATGCGGGAAGACAGGCAGACACAGGAACAGACGACCACACGAATCAAAATACCGGACAACGAAGGACACAGACGAAAGGGTATAAATAGATAAAGGATTGATTACACTGATGACACAGACGGGATGAACACAGGTGGAACAGATGAACAATGACGGTGGCGGGAGAAGGACAAAAAGGAATCACATGACAATAACAAAAGATGACGCGGACGAACACTGACAATAGTAATAATAATGTTTTTAATTTAATAGTGTTAGTTGTACTTTCAGTTCACTACTTTATATTGTATATTAACAATCCCTAAAAACTCAAACATTAGATTGGTATTTCAATGTGAAACCTCCACTTTCATTCTTATTTTTAATTAAAATAAAGCTTAAAAAGCTTTACCTAATCAAAAAAAATCCCCTCAGTTTATATTATTCATAATAAAGTAAAACTATCTAACAGTGCTTATGGAAGCAGAAGGCTGTGGTCCAGGTGAGTCCATTATGAAGTCAACAAGCTTGTTACCGCCACCTGACTGCCAACAGCAACATTAGCCTACATATGGTCCCGTCAGACCACCACACTGTCACCACTTACAAAAAAACGCTGCCATCACAACAACAACAACAAAAAACACAATAAACACCAACATTAAATCCTCAGAGGAGCAACGCAAGGGGCTCGTGGGTTTGTGTTTATGGGGGACGAGTACAGAGGATGCTGTGTCAGTTCCCCGGTGGAACGAGGGATCAGCGACAGCAGCAGATGGTGTGATTGTGCGGGAGGTGGATATTTTCCACTTGTCTTCTTTTCCGAGGAAGCAGTCTGGGACGCGAGCCAAATCTGGGCAAAAACGTGCCCTGCCGCCAGGGTTAGGGTGGCAGTGTATGTTAGACATGTTACGCATCCAGCACTAGTTAACAAAGTTTTAAATCACCAAACCGACACATGTCAATCATGAACATTTTGAAGCCTCAGTCTATGCTTAGATAAAAAAAATTACCTCTGTGTTCTAGAAGATGTGCTATATGTAAAAGGAAAGCTTTTTGCAGGAATAATTAATTTAACAATTCCGCAAGGATGCATTTTAGGTATAGTTAATCCAAAAGTGAAAATGTGTTGGTAATTTCCTCAACAAGAGGTCATTCAAATTTAATGTGATTTGTTTTTCTTTAATAAAACATTTACTCAAAATGACGCCACTGTAATTTGCGATCTCCAGCAGTTGATCTTCTTCTTCACCGGCAATGTAATAGCTCATAGTAGCATGTGTTAGCTACCTCTATATTTTTGAGCACGTTTGCAAGTTGGTTAATGCCCATTGGCTCCATGGTACAACATATTATGGTCCTTTTTGCACATTTATTATAAACTAAGATCAAAACTGACTGAAACGGGCCCTGTCCACACGTATACAGGTATTTTCAAAACCGCACTTTTTTCTACACGGCTTCGCTGTTTGTCCACACGAAAAGGCAGTGTCAGGTGACTAAACCCACATTTAAAAAAAAAAAAAAAACTAGGGAGAAGATTTTCCAAAATGGTCAGGTGGACACTACAACTGGAGTTTTCACCTCATGGCATCAGCATGCATGCTGTTTTCTCTTTTCTGATTGACCAACTTGCACAGACATGCTGGACTCACCTAATTTGATCCGCGAAATGGTATAGGGGACCACTGGCCTATGTAATGCATTTCAGATTCGCAAAAAATATAGATAGCACCCTCTAGTGGATTTGTCTTCTGAAATGTGCAACAAAATATTTTAAGCATTTTTTTTTTAAGTAGGCTTATGTTTTTTCTTTGTCTTATGAAGTGAAACAAGAAACTGAACATGATTTTTTTAGAATGTTCTTACCTTTAATTTACATTCTTATAGAGTTTAACAATGTTTTGAACTTCCTATTCATCAAAAAATCCTGTAAAGCGGTATGAAGTTTATCATAGCAACATCAAGCAGCACAACTGTTTCCTATACTTATAATAATTAGAAATCGTAAGGTTCATGTGACACCGAAGAATGGAGTAATGAACGATGTAATCAAAACAACATCAATGGAAAGCATTTTCAATGATACTCTAGTTAATGAGAAGTACCAGAGCCAAAATCTGTCCTCAAAATGAACGGCTGGTACAACCACCCAGAACTGTCAGACATGCTGTCAGTCAAAAACGCAAGGCATCTGCTGCCGATTACTGGCAAACAAGACAATTGTCAGAGCATTTTGTCAGCATGATCTAAACCACAAGTATTGTGCTATGTTATGAAAAAGTTATCATCACTATTGGCTAAAACTTTCATTTCACACCAATATCCATGATTTATAAATTCAGTTCAAAATTTGAACTCACTTATTGCAAAACAAATTAAAGTCATTCATCATTATTATACTATTTTTTATAGTACTGCCAACACAAATCAAAACATCTGCATTCGTTTTAAGGTCTTGTCAGTTTAAAAGTTTTCAAAGCGCAGACACAAAGAAAACCAGAACTCACTCATTGTAAGTCATATGATTGTGTAAACTGTAATGTGACTAAATGTGATTCGTTATTTTACTTTTAAAAAAGTGAGTAAACCCGTTGCCTTAAAACCGACAAGTTGAATTTACTCAAAAAAGTCATTGTAAGTTGGAATTGTTAAATTGACTTAATTTTTGTAAGTATGCACATAGTTAATTTACTTAATAATTTTAAGACAATTGGTGTACTTAAAGTAAAATTAACTAATCACTTTACAGTGTCCAATACAAAAATGATTCATAAGCACACAAAAACACACAAGGTCACATAAGGTTGGTTATATCTGTAAATGTATAGTTATAGAAGAAACATGTCTGAACATGAAGACAACACACTACTAACACAACTCAACCAGGCCTCGCTATCCTGAATTATTCAAGTAAGTGATAATTAACAGATTGCTGTGCATAAAAGGATTATAAACATCTCTTTAAAGTGCATTTAAAACATTTTTTTACATGGGAAGCACACATTAGTGTCCTTTTTGCGCATTCATTATGAACTAAGATCAAAACTGACTGAAACTAAGGCCCTGTCCATAACATGCATCACAGTGCGTTTTTGCGTTTTCATGTGGACAGAATTTTTTTTTTAAAACAAAAGCAGCGAAAACCCTGTTTATAAAAATACCCGTGTACATGTGGACATGGCCTAACTGTGCATTAAACAATTTTATTGCACACCTTCCAGCCAATCCGAACAAAGAATTTAAACAGATCATTTCATTTCCTTCAGCTTATTTACCCTTATTTACGCAACTGCAACCCAGAACTGGGAAACACCCATACACTCTCACATTCACACACACACACACTTTTAGTGCAGGTCTTTGGACTGTGGGGGAAACCAGAGCACCCGGAGGAAACCCACCTAAACACAGGGAGAATGTGCAAACTCATTCATTCATTTTCTTTTCGGCTTAGTCCCTTTATTAATCTGGGGTCGCCACAGCGGAATGAACCGCCAACTTATCCAGCGTATGTTTTACGCAGCGGATGCCCTTCCAGCTGCAACCTATCACTGGGAAACATCCACACACACTCATTTACAGACATACACTACGGACAATTTAGCTGACCCAATTCACCTATACCGCATGTCTTTGGACTTGTGGGGGAAACTGGAGCACCCGGAGGAAACCCACCTAAACACAGGGAGAACATGCAAACTCCACACAGAAATGCCAACTGGCCCAGCCAGGACTCGAACCAGCGACCTTCTTGCTGTGAGGCAACAGTGTTAACCACTGAGCCAACGTGCTGCCCTAAACAGACCATAAAATAAATTATATTATGACATGTGCGTTATGTAAAGTAAACTTAGAACTACAATCAAGTCTTTTAAGGGATTTCAGAAACACTGCTTACTAATTTAGAAAGTAACTACAAAAATGTTTTATTTACTTTTTGGTCTATTTTTTTTTTTTTTAATGCA
>CAIGQW010054176.1:6466029-6495854 GCA_903798125.1 Danio choprae
TGTTTCCCAGTGATGGGTTGCAGCTGGAAGGGCATCCGCTGCATAAAACATATGCTGGGTAAGTTGGCGGTTCATTCCGCTGTGGCAACCCCGGATTAATAAAGGGACTAAGCCAAAAAGAAAATGAATGAATGTTACTTTTAAGGAATTTTCGTGAATTTTGAACTGTGCATTACATTGTGTTCTGCTTTGAACCTGAAGGAATTGGAATTTTTTATAACATTCGATTATGATTTTATATGTTGCAACCCTGAAAAAGAAAAATCTGAACTGCACATTTATATTTCAAAATAGTGACTTTATAACACGTAATTGTGAATTTACTACACTGAAAAAATGGTTCATTGGAATTTTTTTATTTATTTATTTTTTAAGGCAAGTGGTTGCGAACAATTGATATGGGCTGAATTTATAGAAATAAATTAAGTTACAACAAAATATAAATTTTATAAATTGTCCATATAAATTGTTTGCAAGCACTTAACTTAATAACAAATTGCAAATCCAATGAATAATTTTTATCAGTGTGCATACAGTATGTTCATTCATTTTCTTTTTGGCTTAGTCCCTTTATTAATCAGGGGTCGCCACAGTGGAATGAATCGCCAACTTATCCAGCATATGTTTTACGCAGCAGATGCTTTTCCAGCTGCAACCACTCACTGGGAAACACCCATACACTCTCATTCACACGCACACTACGGACAATTTAGCTTACCCAATGCATACAGTATGTTGCAATTCTAAATAATAATAATAATAATAATAATAATAATAATAATAATAATGGGCAGAACAGTGGCTCAGTGGTTAGCACTGTTGCCTCACATCAAGAAGGCCATTGGTTCAAGTCCCGGCTGGCCAGTTGGCATTTCTGTGTGGAGTTTGTATGTTCTCCCCGTGTTAGTGTGGATTTCCTCTGGGTACTCCGGCTTCCCCCACAGTCCAAAGACATCCGGTATAGGTGAACTGAATAAAACTGAATTGGCCGTAGTGTATGAGTGTTTGTAGGGTTGTTTCCCAGTACTGGGTTGCGGCTGGAAGGGCGTCTGCTGTGTAAAACATATGCTGGAATAGTTGGCAGTTCATTCCCCCGTTGTGACCCCTGATAAATAAGGAACTAAGCCAAAGGAAAATGAATGAATGAATAATAATAATACATTATATATTCAATGTTTTTTTATCATCAGTGGTGGAAACCAACTTCCATGGTGTTTAGATAGTGTGCTAGTTGTTTTCTTCTATTTCTTAAACAGAGAATGTAAATAGCTGTCGTATTTCAAACATGGAAGTAAAACCACTCATAAAAATAAATGACATACTTCACCTTTAACTTTCATACAGTATGTCACGCGTGTTGTCGTGCATCAGAAGCATCACGCTACAAAAGCCCGCTGTGATTGACCCTCATGTACTTCCTTTGAAAGCGTCCTCACACCTCGGGTTCTCAGATTGTGACGGGATGTCAATTCGCTGAATGACACGCCATTCTTCTTTCAAGAGCCCTTTTGAGGCATATGCAAAACAAGATGTCGACGCTGACAAGCCAGCAATACTTTGATTCAGCTTTCTCCCTCCCTCTTTCTCTCCCTAACACACACACACACACACACACACACACACACGCACAATTTACCACAGATGTGTAAACAGCAAAGCACAAAGCCGTGGACTCAGCCCGTGCCACCCCTGACATCTCCAGACTGTTTGCGTAGCTGACGTTTCTATTTGCTCCGCGGAAAGCAATAAAGCGCGTACTTTGTATTCTATGATGGGAATTCTTTTATCAGGCCAGCTGTCACAACGGAGGCACATTAAAACGCATCAGCCGAGCACCAGGCTGACGGCACCACGGGGCTGCATCTATCCCCCACCCCCACCCCCCGTCCCAGCGGCACGTGTAAGGACACTTCCAAGGAGACACAGCACATCATCTGCAATATGTTGAGGCTCACCCTGGAATCGAGCGGCGTAATGAATGAAAAAGGCATGAAAGCCACGATTATGGGTGGGCAGGTCTTTTGGCCAGATACGCGAGGCGACATTCTGCATGCCATTAGGACTGAGATTAAAGGCCCGATGAATCTGGCTGTTTTCCCTTTCGTCCGTCTCGTGCACAGCTTGTCTATAATTTTTATGAAGTGACTCGCGCTGCTATAAACATCTTGGAACTCAACTGGCATAATTCAGTCCTTTCTGGAAAGACAAGAATTGAGATTAATATCACAATGGTCGACAATGGTAGTGAATATAACTGAAAAAAAAAAAATGTAAGTAAAACTACCATTACTTGACAAAAAAAAGGTACAAGTAGAGTAAAATAATCTGTTTTAAATACAGTATACTTAACATATGAGTAAAAAGAAATCCTACTGACTAAGTATGGGTGGCCAACAGGGGCCAGTGCAGTGCCAGTTCCACACAATTCATTTAGGTTGTCCCAACACACATCGATTAAGTTAGCTTAACACATTTTAGTGGATTAAACATAAAACAATTAAGTTGTCCCCAAAAAAAATCTCAAGAATTGTGTTGTTTTAACTCATTTTAAATAGGTAGTTTGAACAAGCAGCAAAAATCATTTTTTGAGTGTGTCAACAAGCTTATTTCACAAGAAATAAAATGATAATAAATGCATGGATGTTTGTACTTAAATGAGCTCTATGTACGTTTTTGACTCTTCTAAAGGATATCAATGCCATAATAGGTTTGCAGATATTTAAGAAACATGCAAAGTGAACACACTGAAAAACAATGATATTTATGCTGCTTTGGAAAAGGTGCATTAACACAGAATGGCAGTCTTTGTGTTGGTCTTTGTAACTCCGCCCACTGCCTTGTTGGAAAAAAGCATATTTAATTTTATTCATGAAGGTGGCCTCCATGTATGCGGTCGTAGCCAAAAATATGACTTCCATGGGTCAGTAGCAGCCTCTGAAATGAGTCACAGATTCAGAGTTATAAAAACTATGAGGTGGTTTTTGATTGTGAGTTACACCAAACTCAGAGCTGAATTTTTGAATTTGTGCTGAAGATGCATTGATCCATGCATTTGTGGCAAATGTGTTGTGCATTTTATGTTATTTGCGCAATCTTTTTTGTTAATATTTATTTAAATCCTATCGAATTCTAGTACTTGGCGGTTCATTCCGCTGTGGAGACCCATGATTAATAAAGGGACTAAGCTGAAAATAAAATGAATTAATTAATAAATCCTATCGAATGAACTCTTGATTTTGCTTTTGGCTCAGTCATGTTGGTGTCATCGGCAGCACGGTGGCGCAGTAGGTAGCGCTGTCGCCTCACAGCAAGAAGGTCGCTGGTTCAAGCCTCGGCTGGGTCAGTTGGCATTTCTGTGTGGAGTTTGCATGTTCTCCCTTTGTTCGTGTGGGATTCCTCCAGGTGCTCCGGTTTCCCCCACAGTCCAAAGACATGCAGTATAGGTGAATTGGGTAAGCTAAATTGTCCATAGTGTATGTGTGTGAATGGAAGTGTATGGGTGTTTCCCAGTGATGGGTTGCAGCTGGAAGGGCATCCGCTGCGTAAAACATATGCTGGATAAGTTGGTGGTTCATTTCGCTGTGGCGACCCCAGATTAATAAAGGGACTAAGCCGAAAAGAAAATGAATGAATGATTATATATAATATTTAATATTATTTAAATTCTTTAAGTTATTTATTTTGTTTAGCATGTGAAAAAATGGGTTGGATGAGAAATATATCCTCTGTCTTTCGGTACATCTGTGTCTGAGTACTGCTGATTAATTATGAGAGTCTCTGGGCGTATTTGAGAATATAAATCTCTCTCTGCTTGTGTACCTTTCTTTTTCTTCCACTTTTCCTCCTCCTCCCTCTCTCTGTCTCTCTCTCTCTCTCTCTCTCTCCAGGGCTGCTGATGAACCTTCTCTATAGCGGTGCTTTATTCACAATGACACCTGGCCCATCTGAAAATCAAACAACACAGTCTGCACTCAGTATCCAGGGCATTCAATTACCAGGGCTGTTGTTGTTAAAAAACAACAGCTCTCATATAGCTACTCTATAAACAACACGGCGGCACAAAAACACAAACAAATCCCCAAATGCAAGCATGTGCACCTGCCCTTTGTGACACAGCACTCCAAAATGCAATACACCTACCTCTCTCTCTCCCTCCTTATATTCAGCGCTCTCCAAGGTGCGAGACTCGGGCCGAGTGGTGTTATTGCATTAATATTGGTAAGGTAAAGACATGGGTGAAGTGACGCAGCACGTGTGACAGGCTCGAGCGGAGCGGGGAACGCATGGTACGCGCGCTGAATGCAACGAGTCTGCGCAACAAACAACACTGGGGCTGAATGAAAAACAAGGATGACCTGTCAAGGTCTAATGCGCAGGGGGAATATAATATATTTAGTGAAAAGACTGAGCGACAGAAAGAGAGAAGTGCTCTGAAATGTATCCTCAGACAAAAATGGAAGAAAAAGCACTGAAGTGTGAGGTGATTATCTGACAATCTGACACAAGTATATAGGGCTGGATCTTATAGGGAATTACTGGCGATTGCTGGCAATGACCTGCAAACAACAAATCTGAGGTAGTTGTGTATACGTCGCTGGAATAACTCAGAATACCAACAAATGATTTATCAATGTTGCAATGAATGCAGAACGGTATGAATGGACAATAAGAATAACTAAACAGTTCACTTGAGAAATTGTGGATACCAGTTTTCTGGTTTAAAATAGAGAACAATTATATGAATCCAAATGCAACTAAATAAACATATACTAAATCAGTGTTATTGAGCGCCTCTCTTGGATGAATGGTTCAGTTGACTCACTCCTAAATATTTCACTTGTTTCATTCAGAGACATCATTATGTATGAATCAATGTTTTTGAATGAATCGCTTGAATGGATGGTTAAATGACTCACTGACTTGCATGAAATGTCGCTGATGGTTTGATCACATTGGATTATAAAGTGTTACTGAAAAGCACGTTCAATTAATAAATACTTGTAAAATCATCTGATTTATAGGGCTAGGGCAGTGTTTCTCAACCACGTTCCTGGAGGACCACCAACACGGCATGTTTTAAGTGTCTCCTTTGTCTGTCACACCCCTTACAGGTCTTTCAGTCTCTGCTAATGAGCTGATGATCTGAATCAAGTGTGTTTGTTTAAGGAGACATGGAAAATGTGCAGAGCTGGTGGTCTTCCAGGAACATGATTGAGAAACACTAGGCTAGGGTATGGAAAACTGCCATACTCTGTCATAAGGAAACGACGCTCCTGATGCATGGATTTAAAATAATAATAGCCTAATAATACATCAAATGTCAGATTACAATTCCATCTGACCCTATAAATCAAAAAACTCTGTACTCTCAAACTGAAACAAACAATAAATATATAAAAAAAACAGCTTTTGCTTTAAAAAGTCAGTAAGCTATCGTATCGCCAACACGATTTCACGAAGTAGGACATGTTCCTGGATTAACATCTATGTTGCATTCCAATTAGCCAATCAGAATTAAGGGGTATGTTTACCATTTATGTTAAGTTTAGGCTTACGGTTAGGTTAGGCACTTATACATGTTTGTTATCCAACTATTATTCCCCTCTGGTTTTGGGAATAATTTACAGTTATGGTTGGGTTTAGGGGTAGGGATTAGGTATGGATTACATTTTCAAACAAAAATGATGTTTCAGGATCAACATAGATGTTAATCCAGGCTCGCATCGTACTTGGCAAAATCATGACGTGCGCTATCATATATCAGACTAAATTTTTTGAAATACATCAGCATTTCGGATATCAGCAAAATTTTTATATTTTGCATACCCATTCAAAATCTTGTCCGTGTTAACTGGTGTGATGTCAAGTTACTTTCACTAGGTGATAAAATCTATTTAGATCCTACATGGATTATACATCCATGATTATTTCCAAAATATAAACTTTTATGTTATAATCTGAACTTTCTAAAAGTCAAGATGAACAATTTATGGTTAAAAAAATGTTAGTTAAATTCAACATCTTGCCAAAGCAAACTTTCATGAAACATTTATTCATTCATTCATTCATTCATTCCTTCATTTTCCTTCATCTTAAGCCATGCTCACACTGTGAGATTTCAGCCATGATTTTGTCATTTAAGACAAATTTGTGAAATCTTAAAGGATTCCTGAAATCATAGGCTAAAATCTGTGATCTTTAATCTTTTGTTTGACGTTCACAGGCAGCCCGTTTAATGCCCGTTGCAATCAGATTTTTCCTCCAATTAAGTTTTGACAGTGTCAGAAGATTTCAGACACTTTCCTGCAGTGTGACAACAGCTGCAATGAGCGTCAATCCAGGAAACAATAGGAGTGCCGAATCTGATGACGCAATCCATGCGACAATTCAAATGTCAAATAATTTGTTTTCTTTATGGTTTTATTATTGAGCCACGCTGCGTGCAAAATTCCCGCTAAAGATTGTTTACGTTTGCTGTGAGGAATCATTTCAGAACGCGGGAGAGTGAAAGTGTCACGGATGGATGACGTCAACCTCCGGGGGAGTTTTCTTCTGTGTTTGGTGCATCTTCATTGTCGTTCAGTCTGACATTATGACAGCTGAGATCTTACAATGTGACATGGGAGCCATGTTCGTGCAGTCTGACATGCTGCAATCTTTAGGATTATTAAAAAACAAAAAAACAAAAAAAAAAACATTGCAGTGTGAGCCGGCCTTTAGTCTCTGATTTATCAGAGGTCACCACAGTGAAATGAACCGCCAACTATTCCAGGATATGTTTTTCGCAGTGGATGCCCTTCCAGCTGCAACCCAGTACAGAGAAACACTCATACATTCTCACATTCACACACACACACACACACACACACACACACACACACACACACTCATACACTACAGCCAATTCAGTTAATCCAATTCAACTATAGTGCATGTCTTTGGACTGTGGGGGAAACCGGAGCACCCGGAGGAAACTCACACGAACACGGGGAGAACATGCAAACTCCACACAGAAATGCCAACTGGCCTAGTCGGGACTTAAACCAGCGACCTTCTTGCTGTGAGGCAACAGTGCTAACCACTGAGCCACTGTGCCGCCCTGAAACAACAAAATTCCTAAGATTTTTAATTGTTTAAAATGTTCAATAAACCTAAATTTGTTAAGTTAACTTAGTCAATTTGTGTTGGGATAACATGAATGAATTGTGTGGAAACCAGCATTTTTTACAGTGTAAACTCTCTTTTAATCATTTTTTTCCATCACATTTGAAGTCACTATGTGTACTTCCACTTCCGCTATTTAGTGTTTTTTATGCATTTATCAACATTATAAAATGGATAACAAGTATGTGCGTCAGGTTCTACGTGAATGCAAATCTAAGAAAAGCAAGAAAACATAATAAGAACAAAATAAATCAGAACACGAGAAAAAGTTTCTCAAGATGACAAAACCCAGCCTACATTTGAAACCCAAACCAATTTAGAAGTGCAGGGCGAAGCAGAAAAAGGAGAGCATGGGAGAGCAGCTGTCAGCAGACCAATGATGCAAACATCATGTCCCAGAAAACCATCTGAGAACAACGCAACAGCTACAATTCTCCCCTCCAAAAAAAAATCAACATTAACTCAAAAACTTACCCTATTTAAGGTATTATTGTTATTAGAAGTGCTTGATATTTAGCAACTAGGATATTATGGTAATTGTTGTTTTATCAAAGTGCAACATTATTATGACATTTACTTTCCAAAAAAATATTAAAAATAGTTTTTAGAGTGCAAAGGTGTGATAAAGCTGATTAGAATATCATTATAAGTCTCTAATACTAAACTTACAGTATGAAAGCTGTTTTTAAGTAATATCACAAAAACATCATCATCAGTGCTGTTTTCCTTAATATCAGGACATAAACATACTTGCAAATGCGATACTGATTTAATGAGAGTTTACATGAGTGAATTTCATTTTAGACACAATGTATCTTTTTTTATCTGTTTCTCCAATGAAAATAGCTGGAGCAGAACATTTGTGCATCTCAGAGCAATACTGCGGTGCTTCATTCCTCTGAGTATCCATTTTTTAACTAACCAGTTTAGTCAATGACTCAATGATCCAATCATAAAGACCACTATTCTGAAATATGTTCTTCTGACCACAGACATAAGTGCTGTTTTTTTCATATTGAGATTTCACCTGATGTATGAATGAGACTTTTTGTTGATGTATGCTTTACTATAATTTTTGGCTGAGATATGACTATTTGAAAATCTGGATTAGGAAATCTAAATACTCAGAAAAATCACCTTTAAAGTTGTCTAAATGAAGTGCTTAGCAATGCATAATACCAATCGATCTGATGTATTTACAGTAGGAAATGTACAAAATATTTTCATGAAACATTGTTTACTAAATATTCTAATGTAAACAGACATTAATTTGCTTCACTTCTGAATGAATCAGCTGTTTTGAATGAATCGCTTGAAGGAATTGCCATTAATAATGGTACTACTACCTATTGTCTATCCACCTATTGGCAATTGTAGTGTCATATTTGTCCAAGGCAAGACCAACCCAAGTGCCAGCACAAAAACACACTCAAAAAATTCTAACAAAAATATTAATTATCATAATATCATTACCAAAAAAAAAGTAAAATAAATAAAAATCACAAAAGACACATGTATACATTTTTCAACAATACATCAAGTCGTTATGCTTCATTCTACGATCTATAGGCCAGCTTTTACAATCCACTCAACTTGCAATCAACTAAATGTGCCATGCCTAAATATGTTGTTCACAAACAGGTCACGTTACAGAAGTAAAATGCATTCTGAATGGTGTTTTATGGTAACCTCCATCCATCTGTCCTTATCTACCATCCCAAATAAACTCTCCAGGATGCATTTCAGCCATCATCCAGCGCACTGTCCAAAAAAAAACAGGAAGACTTGCTTTTTATACATGACCACAACCCTCTCCTTATTAGGCATTAGCGTCTGTTTCTTCTGCCATGTATAGAACCTTGATGAGCCATGTTTATTCATAGACTAACCTTTTTAAATAATTCGGAGAGCTCTCCGACAAAGGCCTCCACAGCATACTTAATACCTCATCTAGGTTTCATTATTCAGCGCTTATACTCTCTCCGCCGGCCCACTTGAGATGCAGAGCATGAATTATGCCGGTCTCCTCTGCTCTCCTCTCTCCCACTACAAGCGTCTCCTCTCGCTCTCCTTTCCTCTCATTCCCTCTCTCAGCAGTCTTATCCCACAGGACAGAGAGGCTTACTGATTACTGCAGTAATATCACCACTCGCTACACTTCATTCGCCTCTCTCACTCTCGCGCTCGCTTTCACTCTGCTTTATTGGAATGACAAATAACGCTACATTTGTATACCCAAAGCAGCGGCAGGTAAGCTGAGCTGCTCACGGCAATATTAAAAAAAAGAGGTGAGCTGGCATGAAATATACATGCAATAATGGAATCGGAAACAACATAACTTTTTGTTAAAACTGCCTAATATATTTTGTCCAATGTTAAAATATATTTAGCATTTTATTAAATACGTGGATGTTTTGTGTCAGAAACACTACGAAATGTGAATTACTTTTAACCTAGATAAAAGGCACAAATCCCATTATGTAAAACCTAGGATATTAGATGAATCCCTTAGGCCTTTAAAGGGATAGTTCACACAAAATTTAAAATTTACTCACTATTTACTTACCCTCAAGTGGTTCCAAACCATTATGAGTTTATTTATTCTGTTGAACATAAAAAAGAGGATATTTTGAAAAAAGCTGAAAATCTGTAACCACTGACTTCCATAGTATTCATTCATTTTCCTTCGGCGTAGTCCCTTTATTCATCAGGGGTCACCACAGCTGAATGAAGTGCCTGACTTCCATTGTAGAAAAACAAATAATATGGAAGTCAATGGTTACAGGTTTCCAGCTTCAAGTAAAGGGTGAATAAATGATGATAGAACTTTTATTTTTGGGTGAACTATGCCTTTAAACAGTAATTTTGTCTCACCTCAGAGGCCATGACCTTTTTGACTACAGTTTTGACTTTACCTGTTAAACTAATGTTTAAACATAGTAAAAATAGTTGGACTTTCAAATCAATTAACACTAAAGTTATTCAGAGATATTATTTAAGTGATTAAACTGATTGCTTGAGTTGGATCTCCCATTTTGGGGTCTGCATCAAATGAAAAAACACAAAAGTGAATTTATAAGCATACAAATAAAATCACAATAATTGGACAGTTTCATGCTTCAAAGTATTTTTCTGGAAACAAAATGTCAAAAAATGTGTGTAAAATAATTTCCCATCCTCATTTGGTAAAACAGACATATTTATGTAAAAATTATACATCATAATATTTATGATTTGTACTTTGACTGTTGACAGTCTTTGTACAACAAGACTGTTGACTTGAATATTGTTATTGTTGGATGGGATTAATGAGGCAATGACGTAAAAGCCACGGGAAACCGGAGCACCTGAAGGAAACCCATATGAACAGGGAGAACATCCAAACTCCACACAAAAAAGCGTACTGGTCAAGGTGGAATTTGAACCAGTGTACTTCTTGTTGTGAGGAGACCGTGCTAACCACCATGCCGCCCTGATTGTATCACATTATTATATATTTATATTTTGTATAAATTGTTGTTAAAAAGAGTACAAACCAACATGCAATGCTAGCAAGTCCTTACTGAGTGCTTGTCTTTTTTGAATCCAACGAAAGCCATCCAAACAACCTTCAAGCAATGACCTGCTACTGTATAACATGTTAAAACATTCAGCATCAGTTTTTCTAAATCTAGTTTACATTAGATGCTGAAGGACTATAGAAACTCAAACTATAAGAAAGAATTGCCCTTTAATGAATGTACTATTTTTAGGTTCATTACCGCATTAATCTAATCTACAACTATGAAAGCAATGTCATTCACATAGCATCAAAACCAGATGAATGCCTGGCTTCCATCTGAATGACAAACAGCCTTGAAAAATAATTATTCCCATGGATGTTAATGATGATACCAGCCTCCCAGAGAAAAAAAAACACAAATATGTGCATTATTATGCTCATTTTACTTATCCATTAGAGGATTTTCAGGTATTAGAAAATGCGATAATTGACCATTTAAGGGTCCTTGAAACATCTCTCATTAGCATATTAATTGGCGCCTGATTTCTCTGAATGACAATGACAATTCCTTCAAGAGTGAAGATGATTACGGTAAACACCTTTTTTTTTACCATGCAGCTCGATATCTGAAATGCACGCTTTGATGTTTCACTTGCCATCGGAGTAAATGAATTAATTAGAAACATAATTTGCCTCCTTGTTTGGATGCACTTATCTTAAAAAGCATCCCTGCAAATTTGAAAGATATCACCGGTGAGGACGGCAACAGATGAAAAATAAGCAAATAAATGAATTTTAAAAAATGGACAACGTGAGTTAGACAGACTCCCTAATTTAAGAACTCCCTTAACCATTTTGCTGCTGTCAGAACACATAAAATCGTTCAGTTTTAAATAAAAAAAGCACCGAGGCCCCTCGCAGTTTCTGTCCGCGCACATGACTCCGGTTATTCGTTTCTTTTCCCTCTCATTCTTTCCAAAGATGAGACTGTCACTTCCTTTCTGCTCAATATCAATCCCCTTCTCACACAATTTCTCCTGTAACTCCAGGGGGTAGATGCTGCAACGCCTCTGCTTCATGCACATTTTCCAGCCAAAAGCGCTTGAAAACACTTACGCCAAATAGCGTTTGGATGCGTGTACACCCACACTAGTTTTGCTCATTTGTCATCAGCTGTGGCACTGGCCCTCCTTCTCTAAACAATACACAGTAGCTGATTTTAAATGAAGAATGGTTTGTCATTTCGAATTGGGCTAATCGCTAATAGACTAACCAAAGGGTTGGTAAACGAGGCATAACTCTTTACTTGTGTTTGGCTAATTTCAAACTAGTGTGCTGAGCAGCAAGCTACACATAACATTGAGAAGATTCACTCAAAACAGCTGATTCATTTAGAAATTAAGCACGTTAAGGCTGGTTTTCTATCTCTGCGTCGAGTGATCGGCGTGACTCACGGCGCCTGCCTTACGCATAGCCATACATTTATACTTTTGCATGCTGTTTGTGTTGCTCTGCAATAGCACTTCCGAAATGCTAGCTGGCAGAAGGTTTTTATGTTCCTCTGTGTCGAGTTTCTTTGCAGGTTTTTTGTTTTTTTCTGATCTCTGCCTTAATGTACAAGTAGCTAAACTTCGCTCATTCAGAGGTGGGAATCGGCGGGCGTACAACAACTTTAATCATAAGGTAAACACAAAACAAAAGTTTCCATCTGGAGCTCCTTCACGGGACTCAACACTTGTAAACACTCGCTCCATCGGGCTTGCGACTCTCAGCACCGCCCACACTCGTCACCGCTACCAAGTCGATCAATCGCAGAGCTTGCGGTACACGTCGTTTCAACATTTACTGTCTGTTTGTTGATTTTTTTAGCCAAAAATCCTTAGATTATTAAGTAAACATGGTGTTTATTGAAAATATTTTGTACATCTCCTACGGTAAATACATCAGTTCTGTTATTTAGGGAACGTTTAGATGTAGGCTTATGACGGTATCAAATTTGATTCAATTTAGTCAATGATTATCACGATATTGGCTTACACTGCCAAAAAGGTTACTTTAACATGTTCATGTACTTTAAAACTTAAACTTTTTCAGAGTAAACAACCAAATTAAACGGCAAATGGATTATGAAGTACACCTTTACACTTACAACTTTACAATAAAATCTAGTTAGTAAATGTTAGGTAATGGGTTAACATC
This sequence comes from Danio choprae, assembly GCA_903798125.1. Classification (NCBI taxonomy): domain Eukaryota; kingdom Metazoa; phylum Chordata; class Actinopteri; order Cypriniformes; family Danionidae; genus Danio; species Danio choprae. The sequence goes on from CAIGQW010054176.1 coordinate 6,478,895, forward strand.
AACATAGCAGCATATTTAATAGTTACAGTTAATATTAGCTAATAAAAATACAGCTGAATTTTATAAGTTATTATCTCCATTTAGTAAAATGATTATGACTTGTAATTAGATTTCCACTGTGATTTTAATGCATTAACATAATCTAAATGAACATAGCCTTTGTAGTTTTCATCGTGAGTTTAGTTCAATTAACTAATGTTAACTCTTGGAGCCTTATTGAACAGCGTTTATTTAAAATAGGCCACAAAAAGTCAATTATTGTTATAATTATTATTTCAGCATGTATTAGGTTAGATTAACATGTAAAATGTTAATGTTTGAGCTATTAAGTTAACCAATTAAACCTCCAAAAATGTGGAGCTGTTATGAACACCAATGCAAATTTTCTTGAAAGCACTTTATAACATCAAATAATAAATACTTGTTCACAATATTTTAAAGTGCTAAACCAGCTAGGGTACAAGCACAAAAACACAGTATCTTTTATTGTTATTGGTGGAAAAAAAAAAAAAATCACAATATCATTTTTGTCAATAGCCCACCCGCATCCTTTACTTTGTTGTTCCCCTCCTCACAATTCAACAGATCCCACTGCTAAACAATATTTTCCCGAGTTTCCAGATATTGACCATGGCTCTGTGCGAAGTCAAAAAACAGCAGAGACACATCTCCGCTGATGCCATAATTTGTCAGAATAATTTATTGAGTTTCTGCGGCTCTGCAAGGCGTTTTGATAAATGGTACAAGTCACACTGAACTGTTATCAAAAGAGAGGGAGAGCGAGCGTCGGGTAGGACGAGTGGGAGAGAGATAGATAAGAGAGAAAGAGAGAGCGAGTGGTATACGGGCGAAGGAAAATTGCAGCAAACATTTCCATCCCATCATCCAATCTGTTCTGGGAGATGGGGAGATGACAGCTCTGAATCCGAGCAGGTGTCTCTTCTACCTTCCATTACCTCCGCTATGTATGAATTAGATTTATACAAAATCTCATAAAAAGCAGCCCCCACATTTTTACCTTCAAAATCTCTCCCCATATCCCTTTTTGCACATTATTTGCTATGCTGCAGAGATTGGACGGCTACTACGGTAAATAGCAGAAGCGCACTAGAGGGGCCTGGTGCGGGCAGCTGGAGAAATAAAGCATGATTTACAGAGCAAGGCCGAGGCTTCAAGCGCAGCAGACTATTGAGTGAATAAACCGCCATTGGGTGAATAAACCCAATACGTTCCTAAACATGTGACGGGAGCAGACACTCACAATCCCGCCAATCGGCCGGCACAAGCTCCCTCGCTCTTGCTCTCTGTGATATTTAGTTCATAAATCCCCCCAGCTCTCCTGTTCTGAAAGCACATGCGGACAGGTTTTAATTCCGTCATATTTTCAGCTGAGTTTGAAGTGGATTACGCCGTCTGCTCTCCAAGGTGTGACACGTTCTTTCTACCTTGATAAATATACCTCCTCTGACCATGTCTTTTCATGTCGGATATTAGCTTCATTCCTAAACCTAGTGAGCTCCCTTAATTCTTACTGCCCAAACACACAGCTCCCTTTAAATAATATACTAACCATAACGGAGCTCACGAGTGAGAGATTTGTTGTTGTTGTTATTAGGATATCAATGTCCAAACTGTTGCATTTTACAAATTTCAATAGTCCAAAAAAAGTTAAAAAAAAAAGATATTGTTACATTTATTTTCTTTTTGGCTTAGCCCATTTATTAATTTGGGGTCGCCACAGCGGAATGAACCGCCAACTTGTCCAGCATATGTTTTACGCAGCAGATGCCCTTCCAGCTGCAACGCATCACTGGGAAACATCCATACACACCCATTCACACACATACACTACGGACAATATACCTTACCCAATTCACCTATAGCGCATGTCTTTGGACATAGCACCCAGAGGAAACCCACGCAAACATGGGGAGAACATGCAAACTCCACACAGAAATGACAACTGACCCAGCCGAGGCTTGAACCAGTGACCTTCTTGCTGTGAGGCGATCGTGCTACCCACTGCGCCACTGTGACGCCCCGATATTGTTACAAGTTATGTTTAAAGGGGAATTTATAAAGAATAATTAATGTTGAAACTTGAAATGTAGCAAATTGAGTAGCAGAACCAGAACCTAAATTTATATTAAGACCTTGAGTTATGGGAATGCAAGCTTGGAGAACTGTTTTTTTTTTGTTGTTGTTTGTTTTTTCAAGTTTCAATATTATTTATGGGCAACACACTAGCGCAGTGGGTAGCACTGTCGCCTCACAGCAAAAAAGTCGCTGGTTCAAGTCCCGGCTTCTGACATTTCTCTGTGGAGTTTGCATGTTCTCCCCATTGCATGTTCGTGTGTAGTTGCATGTTCCTCTGGGTGCTCCGGTTTCCCACACAGTCCAAAGACATGCGGTGTAGGAGAATTGAATAAACTAAATTGGCCGTAGTGTATGTGTGTGAATGAGTGTGTATGGATGTTTCCTAGTATTAGGTTGCAGCTGAAAGGGCATCTGCTGTGTAAAACATATGCTGGATAAGTTGACGGTTCATTCCGCTGTGGCGACCCCTGATAAATAAAGCGACTAAGCCGAAGGAAAATAAATGAATGAATATTATTTATTCATCTGACTTTTTTTATATTGTATGCAACATAACCCATATTTGGTCATTGGCTATGGAAAATGTGCAAAATTCAACTATTTGAGAGTGTTTTTTTCCCGTTTTCAAACTGTTCCGACTGGCCATAAAGTCTGCTAAAAGTCAAAAGGTTTTAGTAATAGACCTAACTGAATAACTGTCATAATTGTCAATATTTTATTCATCTGAAACCTTAATAAATCAGCTTCCCAATGATGCATGGTGTGGTAGAATTAGACAATATGTGGCAGAGATACAATTATTTGAAAATATAGAATCTGAGTTTTTATATATATATATTCTATATATTCATAGAACACAATGACTACTTAATATTCTAATGATTTGCCCTCAAATTTAAATATATATTAATATATATTTTTCCATATTGCCAAAAATAAATTATCGCCATGTGGTTTTGTAGATATTTCCAATATTCTTCTTTAATTTGGCTTTGGCTCATGTGAAAAGTCATTTATTTTATCCAAATAATAAAAAAGTAATATTGCGAAAAATATGTTATGTTTTACTGCACGTCATGCATCTTTGCTAAGTAACAGAGCTTTTTTTTTTCTTTTCTTTTTTTTTACTTTTGAATAGTAATATCCATACAGTATGTGTATTTGTAGCTTGTCCAGTCTGTAAAAAGCACAAAATATACAAAAGGAAACATATATATGTATAACTGACACCTGGCTCACCTTGTCCATTTCTCCACTGCTCATTGTAATGCATTCTGCTTTCTCCATGAAAGATACATGTGTTACGGCCTCAGTATTTGGCCAAAACAAGGTATCTAAGCAGGCAGCATAATTAGATGGCCTACCTGTTGAAAACATACTTCTCCTACAGTAAGCTACTAGGTTTTGGAACAGAGCATTTTCTGTTTTGTTCACTTTGTCCTGCCATTTGATGCGATCAGCCTTTGTTTTTTGGGATTGTGGATTGGGTCTGGGGAATGTGATTGTTTACAGGACTGAATGAGGAAAACATCAGAAACATAGCAAAGCTGCTTCAGGGTTGCAGACAGGCTAAAGTTACCCTGCCTCAGGGCTTAAAACCTGGACTTTCAAAAAAAGTTGTCCTGCTTAAATGGATTTCATTCTCTCGCTAGACAAGAGCTTCAACAAAACACCTGTTGCAATGCCTCTGAATCACATTCCTAAGAGGGACTAAATCAATTGACTTATTTTTTCTATATCTGAGATAGCCAACACACTCAAAGAGTAGGCTAGATCTCTCCAAAACAATACCAACAAGGACATTTAACAGCTGAAACGATGCAAGTAAAAATGTAGCATGGTGGTCATTAAATAAGAAATAGTTTACATCTTACCTGAACATTTTGTTTGAATGTCTGTCGGTGAGCTGTGATTTAATCGATGCATTTTAGCGATTCTAATCATTTGAATTTGGTATCCAAAACGATTATTTACTTCAGAAGCTTACTCCGTTGGTTCCGTCAGGTCGACGAGTGAGTTTCTGTTTTGAATGATTCAGTGTTTCATTGAGTCGGTTGGTCGTTCGTAACCAAAGTGAGTCTTACTGAATAATGTATTACATTTGCAGATTGAGATCTACCTTGGGTCTCCACAAACACAACAAATGACAACAAGCAGGTTTGTTCTAATTTTTTCTTGTTTAAGCGTTTATAATTCTTCGCCCTAGGTATTCATATTGTTAACTATTGACTCCCAAGGCGAACCGAATCTACAACATGCCTCCTTTACAGTGCGATGAGAATTTACAAAACATATTAGTTAAAATATTTCTGAGATTGACATTACTTGATGACAAACGATAAAAATATATATATAAATCATCACATCAGATGAGTTTTGTCAAATATCTTATCTCAATATATAAACTCTCTAAATATTTTGGCAAGAGTGAGATTACAGTCCAGCGTTCAAGCAGTATGAAAATATTAAACAGTAAAACTGTTCATTTAACAACGAACAACTAATTTCTGAATTTTGTATTACGAATATCAACATTTTAACTGTAAAACAACATAGAAAGAAAAGAAAGAAACACAGTTATTTTATGGTAACTACAAATTCACCATGGTTTTGCTATAGTAAACATAGTTTTCTTGTTTTTAATTATTTAATGCACTGATTTATATTGGTATAACCAGTTTTTAAAGAAATAATATAGTTAATTTTCAATAAATATGTGGTTATATCAATGCACCAAAAACATGGTTACTGCACTTACTATAGTAAAACCACTTTCTTTAAAATTATAAAAACAAAAGTATTTTATATTCATTCATTTTCATTTCGGCTTAGTCCCTTTATTAATCTGGTGTCGCCACAGCGGAATGAACCGCCAACTTATCCAGCATATGTTTTACGCAGCGGATGCCCTTCCAGCTGCAACCCATCTCTGGGAAACATCCATACACACCCATTCACACTCATACACTACGGACAATTTAGTTTACCTAATTCACCTATACCGCATGTCTTTGGACTTGTGGGGGAAACCGGAGCACCCGGAGGAAACCCACGCCAACACAGGGAGAACATGCAAACTCCACACAGAAACGCCAACTGACCCAGCCGAGGCTCGAACCAGCGACTTCTTGCTGTGAGGCGAACGTGCTACCCACTGCGCCACTGTGAGGCCCAAGTATTTTATATGTAAATGTGATCTGTTATGCGCCATGCATACCAGTTTTATGTCATATGTTGTTGAAAATCTCTCAACTAGCAGAATACAGCAAGCATTTCAACTCTTTCATATAGAGATCAAGCAGGTTTGTGTAAACAGAATATGCAGATTTTTGTTTGTACATTATTATACCAAAGATCACATATTTATTTAGAGCAGGTGTACTATTCAAACAAGCCAAAACATGCCACAACATGCAGAGATATTGATTCAAAGAAGCCCAAACACAACATAACATTATGCATATTATTGATGATGAGAAGGATGATGCCTTGTTTTCCTATATTACTTGAAAATGATGGAGAGTTCAGCAAATAGAAACTGGATCTGATGTATGGTGAGTGGGTGCAGTATGTGGAGACGATGAGCAAAGACCAATCAGGGATCGCTTGGAATGACAGCTCTTGCATTTATCATGTGTAAAATAACAGATAATGTTCTGACAGTTTTTTTTTTTTTTTTTTTTTTTGCATAACTTACAAGTCCAACAAAGGCCATATTTAATTTTAAACTCTAAACATTTAAATAAAAGTAACATTATTAAACAAAGAAGCTAAATGTTTGACATCAAAAGCTGTCAGAGCCGGTCACGGCCACAATGCATTTCAAAAACCCGTTTCTAAACCCGTAAAGCAGGATCTATGGTCAGTTCCTGTTAAAATATACATTCACACAACTGTTAATTATCACATTTTTTAACACTGCATTGGTATCGACAGTTTAACATGATACAAGTTAAACCAGGATTGAAAAAACCCTCAGAGGCATATAGTTTGATTTTAAAATGCCCATATACTGTATAGAGCAGGGGTGTCAAACTCATTTTAGCTCAGGGGCCACATGGAGGAAAATCTATTCCCAATTGGGCCGGACCGGTAAAATTATGATATATATATAACTTAAAAACAACAACTTCAGATTGTTTTCTTTGTTTTAATACGATCAACATAAATCATAAACCTGGAGCCTGAGGACAACACGATCTCACGGATATTCGTAACTTTTTAATTAGTGGTTAATTCATATGAATTTGTACAATCTCATTTGTACAATTTAGTAAGATTTGCTTATCCACCAATGATGGTTGGGTTTAGGGGTGTGGTTGGGTGCCACGCCTCCTTTTGCATATCGTACATTTTCAAACGACTGAACTCCTAAACTAAACCTCTAAACTGACAAAACATAAAATAGTTACGTTTCCTTGTGAGAACACATCAGTGTGTTATGGCAGGGCATAGATGTGGTCATTCTGTCTAAGAAGGCTGTCAAACTGATGCTGATTCAGGCTTCTGGACTGGATGAAATTAACAGTTTGCTATTATGCCATTCAGTGGACACAATTGGAACAGCAGTTTCTTTTATTGAACAATTGCAGCTCATTTTTATACTTTACAGAATCATCTCACGGGCTGGATTAAACCCATTTGCGGGGCTGATCCGACCCGCGGGCCGTACGTTTGACACCCCTGGTATAGAGCTACCAAACCTCCATTATTGCTACAGTGGGTAAAACAGAAAATCTGGCATTTGCTTTAATTAGAATTACAATTACTTCAATCTGAACAGTGCGATCTGTAAAATGTGCGCAGATTGGTTTGACCTGGTGACCCTGACATGGGGAGAGAAATTATTGAAATGTGTTTTTCAATTTTCCATTATCCAATTTAACATTTTCGCTTTCTTTCTCTGTCTTACATTTGCTTCTCGGTAAAAGGGTTGTATATATAATAAAAAAAGTGAAGGGGAAGAAAATGAAAAGCCAATCTCCCTACATTGGAAATAAAAACAGAAAATATCCAAAGTTAAGATTAAGGTTCCTTTCTTTTTCACAAACTCACAGGCTTTAGGAAGTACTCAGGGAAAAAAAATCCACTCTGTTTCCTTTTTCTCAGAACAGCTGAAAATAAGCTATATTTCAAAGAACATGATCTTTGAAGTGTGCTTCCCAAACACATCCATTTAGAGCCGCGTGGCTGTTGCAGAAGCCATCATGTTTGACAGCTGCACATTTCTGGATGCATTTCGAATGTTAACGTATGTTTAAGTGCGTGCACGTAAATAATACCCATCTTACCAGTGGACTCTGCGGGTGTAGTGTGCAACCGTGCAATGAAGCTGATTGTAATAGTTCACTCTTCAGTGAAAATAGCTTTAGGAATAAGAGTAGCTGGACTCATACAAATGGATTAAATAAAGTCGGTCTGAAGGGAAATGCGCGCATCCACTAAGAGCATACAAAACACATAATAAATTATATAAGCAACCCAACTAATGGATATTAATGGGCAATTAACCATGCACAAATTGCCACCAACGAAAATAATTTGCATAGAGCTGCCTCATTTGAGATTATTAGGCATTAGGAGATGTCATCCATTATTAGAGTGGGATATTGTGACTCAGTCTTTTAAGAAATTTTCCTTCATTTAGAGTGGTAAACACTTAAACTCAGACAGTAAAGCCAGCAGAAATGTGCACAGGGTCAGGTCAGTGTAAAGTGGATCTATTAGCATCAATTCAAACCGTTAAAATCAATGCAAACTTTCTAAAACCACAAGCAATTATTATATGTTTGCTGTAAAACTTGGAGCACAAAATTAAATCTATATATCGTTGTATAAAAATAAGCTTCTCCAGAGTATTAATGCTGCAATATCTAGCTTGTTGGCATAGTTAACACAAGTGATGTTCCTTTTGTGTTATATGTGGCATGCTGATCGCTCTCATTCACTGCAGTGAGATTTTAACCAGGGGTGTCTCACACTTAATAACTAAACATATTACGAACCGGCCCACTATTTCTGGCTGTCTTTTTGTATAACCTGCAAACTGTTGCAACTCTTATTTTTACAGCTGCAATTTTACTGCAAAAAAAACTTGAATGAAAAACAGACATTTTGAGGGGGGTAAAACTTTACTTGAAGGGGTGTTCATAAGACTGTCATGAAACATTTTTAATCATGGCATATCAGCTGTTTTTTTTTTGTTTGTTTGTTTGTTTTTTCATAGAAGCTACAAACACATTATTTTTTGAAAGCATTAATGTCATGTGCATGCTATTAAATGATCAGTGTATAAGAATGTGTGGTACTTAAAAAAGCTAAAAACAACAATGCATTACAGCAATGTATGTGTACAAGTGTTGTGTATAGCTTTTCATTACAAAGTGACATCACCACCTACTGACCTGGCATGTACAATACAGCTTTTTTATTTAGTCTAGTGGATGTATGTATATGGACCTATTATAGCATCATTGATGTCTATTTTCAAAATATAAACAAAAAAACAGTAGCACTTTACTTGAAGGAGTGTTCATAAGACAAGGGATGCATCATATATTAGCAGCCATATCGATATATTGGTCCAATAAAAAAATTTGATCGATATCTTTAGGCCGATAAATTCTGTATTATTTTCACTTGAAACAATTCACCTGCTTGCTGCCAGACACTTTTTATTGGCATATATATATCAGCTATCAGCCTTCAAATCTCAAGAGTTATCGGTTATCAGTATAGGTCAGAAATTCCATATCGGTGCATCCCTACATAAGTCATGAATATAAAGGAGATTTTATGCATGCTTATGACAACTGTCATTGGGTCATTTTGGTGTCATTGTTTGAGATGCCTTTGCCTCAACTAAAGTGGTGCAAATTTAATTGGTCATTAAAATGTTATTAAGTGTAATAAATGATTAATGAAGCTGTTATAAATTTATTTGACAAATTATTAACACTTTTAATGAGAAATTGTTGACAAATCCAGGTTGTCCATCTGAACAAAATAATCAGAAAAATATTCATGACACAATTATAAGGGCCTTGTGAAAATCATGTTTATGATAGATTTATAACAAGTTGTCATGACATTAACAAACTCCAAAATGCAATTACATGTTACATGCAATTACAATTACAAAAAACATCAAATAAATATTTCCAACCCCAAACTTTTTAAAGAAATTGTATTCCTTACCTTGTACAATACCCTTTAAAGGTACTATTTAAACGACAACATGTACAGTAATTGCACAAAACTCCTTTTGTATTCCAACTACGAGACAAAACGTAGCATTTTAGGAATGACATGATAAAAAAGTATAGACAGAATTGTAATTATAGGGTGAAATGTTCCTTTAAATGACCCCATGCTAGTTCTCAGCAATTTATCAACATGATAAAAGCAGGACGAGAATCTAATGTAATATACACAAATAAGCAAAATACCAAATCTCAGATACCAGACACGTTTATTTTTAATCCTCATGCACTTTGGAAGTACACCATAGCGGGTTGTGCCAGTAATTTAGGGCACTATCTCAGAAAGTAATTGTTAGCTTTGTAAACAGTTTTGATGACCGGCTAGCTGAGGAACAGAGCGGCTGATTGCGTATTGATCAGGAGAAGGTGTTTGCTGCAGTCGGGATGGAGGTAACGGGACGGAGGGGGCTTCCTCTCACAAGGTGATGGAGGTCAGAGACTCGCTCTGCATCCCAGTGTGAGTTCAAGCGAAGGTTGTGAACAAAAAAAAATGTAGCTGAGATGATGAAGCGACGGTGTATTTGCAGAGGCTTTTACTCTTTGCCTGTGAGTGTGAATCAATGAGGGTCTCTGTAAATAAACACACACTTGTGCCTTGCTGATCCTCCCATGACAAATAGTTAATAGTTGTGTTATGCTAGGTTAAAAGGGTATTATTGAATATAGGAAAAAGCTAAAATATTGTGACAAATGTCAATACAAAGTTGACCTTTTGAGAGCAATTAAAGTTTTAATTGATCTGGAAATATGAGTGCCAGACCTTCTCAAATAAAAAACTAAAATATTGTTTTAACGTAATGCTGTTCTCCTCTACATAGCAATAAGTGTTACTTTATTTGGGAAATCATGATTACTGCAACAACAAATAATGAATATACTACAATGAATACTTTCAGATATTATAAAAAAATACAATATAACAATCTCTATTATGGGTGGCACGGTGGCTCAATGGTTAGCACAGCAAGAAGGTCGCTGGTTCGAGTCCCTGCTGGGCCAGTTGGCATTTCTGTTCAGTGTCCCGGCTGCTCCGGTTTCCCCCACAGTCCAAAGACATGCGGTATAGGTGAGTTGAATAAACTAAATTGTCCGTAGTGTATGAGTGTGTGTGTGTGTGTGAATTAGTGTGTATGGGTGTTTCCCAATACTGGGTTGTGGCTAGAAGGGCATCCACTGCGTAAAACATATGCTGGAATAGTTGCCGGTTCACTCTGCTGTGGCAACCTCTGAAATAAAGACTAAGCCGAAGGAAAATGAATGAATGAATATCTAATGTTATATAAAAATATTAGTTGGATTGAATAGTTCAGAATAGCACATACTGTACAGGTAATTTTTTTTGCAACTATGCATACATTGTACCCTTAGGTAACACATGCATGTTTAATTTTATTTTTTTATTTTTTTAGAACTATTTATATAATTAATTTAATACTTTACCCGCAAGTTTGTGACCATGCCTTGGGAGCATTTATTTACAAGTTAGCTGAAGAAAAACTGCACAAAATGGAAGAGGCCAACCTGATATCACGAGGAAAAGTAACCAATCCATATTGTTTTTTGGTGTACCATAAAAACACACCCGCTACTATAACTCTACCTTAAAATTTGGTGAATCCACTGGTGTCTTTCTTTCACATCTAAATGAGTATCCCAGCCCGTTCCATTACTAATCACTACTTCACAAACAATCCCAATTGTATAATGTATTAGGCCTTCCTACCTTTTTGCTGATTGATCAAAGGTGTCACCAGTAAACACCTGCCTGCATTCTCCACCAAAACTGTTGGGGAACTGACAGTTTTAACACAAAACTGACCAGTTTGTCAGATGAAGAAGAACCTGAGTCAGAGATTAAATCAGAAAACTTTAACTGAAGATAGTTTGCCGTTTTATCAGCAGAAGGCAGCTTCAATACTCGCACAGAGTTTGTAGGCCGCTCTGCTTCTCGATTCCTCAAATCAACAACACTTATACTCTAGCATAACATCACTAATTGCGTCATACATATACTGAAGGTATTTTGATCTGATGCCAACCTGATATCATGAGGAAAAGTAACTATTTTATGTTTTTGTCAGTTTAGTGGCTAATTCCTACAATCCATACAAGTTCTGTTGTATAAAATATGTACAATTTCTAAAAAGTGTTGTGGCACCAAACTCCACCTCTCAACCCAACGCAATTTATGGAATGAGCAAATCCTACTAAACTGTAACAATGAAATTGTATAAATTCGTATTAATTAGCCACTAAATCAAAAAGTTACACATTGTTTTTGAGATAGCTTTGAACAGGCAGAAAAACATGGATGCCAATAGATATCGGCTTACAAATTACTCAAATTAATGTAAAAAAAGTGTACTTTTACTTTTCTTGAGTACATTTTTTGTGTTTTATTGGTACTTATACTCCGCTACTTCCTTCAACCAACAGTCACTGCTTTATATGTTTCTTTGTTCTTGTCTACAGTGATTGGCTAAATAGAATAATCAGTCCTGTGATTCCTGTCCAATGCATAGAAAATCGCATCAGACAGACTGACCCTAAAACATGGATGCTTTTTAAATGCAGCAAACATGTACATTGTGGAAGTATTAAAAGTGTTCAATAAGACGCAAAATAATTACACATAATGACCAAGAAATTGTTTAGTCAGTCAAGAGAAAAAGAACTATACCAACTATATGATTGAAATGGCCTTAAACAATAAGTAAATGCACTAATATTACGTTTTCAAATATATGCACAAATTGAGTTCTAACAGTGCTGCACGAGTTTGGTTTGTGGCACCAACTGCTTAACAGTCGTAGTTTGTTTGTCAGGGTTCAAAGTGCATAACCTGAGCATTAACATATTATCCCAGCTAGATTTTTGCCCCTTAGGTTGCAAACATTTCACTCCAACTGTAAACACATCTATTTGCGTTCTGTCAGCTTATAATGGCACTGATGTAAGCTGCAGTTTTAATTTGCAGTGTATAAGGCGGAAACGTTTTCACAGCGCAGTACTCACTACTCTTTACTCAATACTCGAGATTTTGAGTAGTATTTAGAACAGATACCCTATTTTACATATAATATAATGGTTTACTTGAGTATGAGTTTTCAGTACTGTTTCCACCACTGCTGTAATCTATCATTATTGATTTTGTTATTGAGGACATTGATATAGTTGAAAACATAATATTCATGTGCATGATATCAACGTTTTCATATGCAGTTGCAATTTCTAACAGTCATAGATAGACTTCTAGAGTTAGTAATGTTATTGATTTAAAAAACATGGCCTTTGAAGGCCCCGAAATATCATTTTTTAATATAAACGAAAGGCAAAAGTCTGTTGTAAAAATGCCAAAGATGTTAAATTTGCAACTTTGGTAAGAAACCCAGTAATGAATACCCATATCCATAACTCTACAGTAACAACCTGAACTTTTTCAGCTTTACAGACATCACAATGATCACTTTGCATTGCACTTTGGTGATTTTACTAGTACCGAAACAGTCTAAACAACGCAGCAAACCTAGTAATATCTGTCAAGTTTTTATAGGTGCATTCCAGAGTTTAATTATCGAGCTTAGAAATGAACTCGCACTCGGCCCACCGACCAGAGTCTAATAAACGCTCCGACTCTGATTGAACGTGTTAAATATTACCACGACGGCCCTGGGAGCTGGTTATTGATAGAAGAAAAGGAGGGGCATGTGTGTGTACGAGAGAGAGAAAAAGAGAGATGGAGAGAATGAGCAGCCTTGGCGGGTTTCGACACTCACCGCTGAGCTGACAGTGGATGAGCAGAGTGTAATGACAAATGAGCGAAGAGGCCACAGCATGAGGTCCAAACCAGCAAACGGCAGACAGAAGAAGAGAGAGCGTCTTCTTCCCGCTCTGTAAATAGATAAGATTGGGCTGCTGTCAGTGTTCCTGTGTATTCATCACCATAATGTCTACCTTGGGGTCGGTTAAATGTTCCAAGGAAACATCAAGGTCATTCTCTGGGCTAAATAACGCAATAAACTTAAGCGAAGGGCTGATTTGTGTGTTTCCTAATGTGCTGGAAATGACAGAGACACCAAGCTGAGCTCATTGTGGTGAGCGATCTAATAAGCCTCTCTATCTAGTAAATAAGGTTAATGTATTTTGTTGGATCATTTACTTCCTGTGCTTAAAATGCCCTCTGATAAATCTCCCCGTGCAACTCCGTTCTTGTTTCTGTGTTTCGGCACACGGCTCATTAGTTATGGAGGAATATGTACGAGGGTTGACGAAGTATTTGCCGAAAAACAGCACTGGTTTGGACTGAACAAATTGAATTACAGAGTCTGCCGACAAACTCTGATCGCTTCATTTGGGATGCATCGCATGGACTTAATACCCCGAACTCCCTGACCTTGGCAATGCGAATGAAGCCAGCCATCATAATGAAATGTAGAAGTGGCGCCTTCCTGTGAGAGTGACAGGTGCAGGAAATTACATCATCAAACACTGCCACCTGTCAGTTGATTGCCTGTCCTGTTTTGATGACTCAGAAACTCGGCTGACCTCTGGAGGGTTTTATCGGTCTAGTTTTAGCACCATGATCGAGCGGCATTTTTGCACAACATTCTGTTTGCCATATAAATTAGCAGGACGTGTGATGAGATTGACATTTAAATAAGGTGAAAGCCGCTGAATACTCAAATGCTGTGTTTACAGACATAAACAAGCACGCTAATTATAGAACACATGGAGATATATTCATTAAATTGAAAAAAAATTATGAATGAACACCACAGTGACCAATGGGTGAATTAAGCCATTAAAACAATACATGATAACAGTTATTTTATCAGCTCTCTGGAATACGTATATCTCTTAGTAAATACATTTTCCTTCGGCTTAGTCCCTTTATTCATCAAGGGTCGCCACAGCGGAATGAACCGCCAACTTTTCCAGCATATGTTTCACACACGGATGCCCTTTTAGCTGCAACCCAGTACTTGGAAACAGCCATACACACTAATTCACACACATACACTACGGCCAATTTAGTTTATTCAATTCACCTATAGCGCATGTCTTTGGACTGTGGGGGAAACCAGAGCACCCGGAGGAAACCCACGGGAACACGGAGAGAACATGCAAACTCCACACAGCCAGGACTCGAACCAGCGACCTTCTTGCTGTGAGGCAACAGTGATAACCACTGAGCCATCATTTCACCCTAGTAAATAAATAATTCAGTAAAATAAAATAAAATATAATAATGATAATAAAGCATGTATATAAATGATAGATTAATACATTATATGCATTAATTACTTTTTTGTGTGTCTATTATTTACGTCAATCATACTATGATAATTCTAATTATATCCGTATTGATTTTGTACGTGTGCATGTAACTTATTTAGTTTTATACTGTTTCAGTTAAGTAATTCTAATTGTTATATACAAGTTTATTTGTTTATTTTTGTTATAAATGTTTTGTTATAAAAATAAACGTTTTGTTCCATTTATTTATGGTTGTGAAGTCCATTATGGGAACTTTATTTCTGCTCTGTCAACTTGTGATGTTGAAAATTCAACTTAACGGTGTCACAAAGTAATTTCTATTGACATTTAAGTAGTTTGAAATAATAAAATTTATAATAAATAATTTCAAGAGAAATAAGTCTGGAAAAGAACAAAAAACAACTGGCAGTTTATTACCACAATACAACACCAGCCCAGACAATATATCACTTTAAACTATTAAATATGTTAATAAAAGTCACTTTTCAAGGATAAAAGTTGTTTGAAAAAAAGATCAAGGTCCCATAATGCAATTCAAAAGCATAAATAAATGGGAAAACAAATAAATAAAAGCATGAATCACAAAATATGGAAAAATACTGCTAATTTACGGATTTTTAGGAGTGTATTGTTATATTTGCTAATTTTACGGAGTGTATTGTTATATTTATGTATTCAGTGAAGTCAATAAGTCACTGTTGCATAGAAATAAACAAATATATAGTGCAGGTGCTGAAATGTGCAAGTGGTCGAGTTAATAGCTGGTTGGTTAATTGGAATGGGAAACCCAGAAGAGCTCTATCAGTCTCCTCTAGATTCAATTTCACCAGTTAAAGTTATAATTGTGACCATGAGACCGCTCTACGGACCCAGCAATGAGATTTTCTCCAATTAAACTATTTGGTGTTTTCACTTTTTAATTCCTTCTGTTCTTGCGTCAGCCTGACAGGGGTTTCAGAATGAATTTGGAGGCTTTTGCTGAAGATTTATCACTGTATCTCTACCCTTAGGACTGCATAAAAAGCGGCTGCTTGAAAATAAATGTTAAGCAGTCAAGGCCTGAATGTCGCAGGGGAATCACATTAACATCCTGCAAGCTTCAGTTCAACCTTGACTATCACATTATTGAGCTTCAGACTCACACCTGCACTTGCTTAATGGGGAAACATTAAGATTCAGATTCTTTCAGCCATCAGCACTCCTATTTATTGCATAAACATGTAGCCAAGACCACTATATCAGATAAAAATCAGAGGGTTATAGAAAACACAGGGTCTAGTTGTCAGACATAATGTTCCTATGTATATTCTCAGGATGTGTCTATCTTTAAATATCAATTTCAATATATACATGTACATTAAAGTCTACAAAAAAAAAAAGAAAACCTTTTCTGTGTTTAAAACTTATTAAAGATTTAGACAGACACATACATACATACATACATACATACATACATACATACATACATACATACCCTAGCTAACAAAAGTCATGTCATCGATTCCAGTTGTAAGAGCAACAAATAATAATTTGACTTCTAGTTGACCATTTAGAAAAGTGGCAGAAGGTAGATTTTTTCCTATGAAACATCTGTTGAACTGCATCCCAATCATCACAAATACTGTAGAAGACCTATTGGAAACCGTATGGACCCAAGATTCTCACGGACATCAGTCAAGTTTGGTGAGGGAAAAATCATTTAGTATGGGGCGTGCGAGAGATCTGCAGAGTGGATGGCAACATCAACAGCGTGAGGTATCAAGACATTTGTGCTGCCCATTACATTACAAACCACAGAAGAGGGCAAATTCTTCAGCAGGACAGCACTCCTTCTCATACTTCAGCCTCCAAATCAAAGTTTCAGGGAAAAAAAAGAAGGTCAAGGTGCTCCAGGATTGGCCTGCCTAGTCACCAGACATGAAAATTATTGAGCATGTCTGAGGTAAGATGGAGGAGGCGGCACTGAAGATGAATCTAAAGAATCTTGATGAACTCTGTGAGTCCTGCAAGAACACTTTCTTTGCCATTCCAGATGACTTTATTAATTTATTATAATAGTTATTTGAGTCATTAAAGAGATGTATGGATGCAGTCATCCAAGCTCATGGGCGTCATACACAATATTAATTCATTTTCCACTGCACCATGACTTTATATTCTATACTGTACATTATTTCTGTTAAGTGACGAGACTTTTGTCTAAGCAAGACCTTACTGTTCTAATTAAATAATTCAAAATCAAGGCATGATCATAGCATGATCAACTAGAAGTCAAGTTATTATTTGTTGTTTCTAAAACTTGGATAGGCGACAAGACTTTTGTC
>CAIGQW010054176.1:6496254-6512498 GCA_903798125.1 Danio choprae
TTAAAAAATATACAATTTATGTTAAGTCTAAATCAAAATCCAAAGTTGTCAGAGCAGAGATCATGGTCCCATAATAAAATTAGCAAAAGGTTAGACAATGTCATTTTTTCTTTGGTCATATTTGCCATGGCAATATTAGATAGGTAACATTTTACAGTAAGGTTTCATTAGTTCATGCTAGCGAATGCATGTTATGTACTAACAAGAACAAACAAAACAAAATACATTTATTACAATATGTATTAATAATAGTTAGTTAACTACTTATGCACAATGCACTTAACTAAAATGCACAATTTAGAATTTTAATAATGAATAATTAAATGTTTAAATTAACATCAGTAGTGATTATTAAATGGTTTACAAGTGTTGTTCATTCTTAGTTAGAACCTTATTGTAAAGCGTGACCCATATATTATATAAAACAATATGCAATGAAAAGAATAATGCTTACTCACCATTTTGAGGAACTTCACATCTAGCTGTCAAAGTTACATCTGCGTAGTTCATTCCCAGCGGGGATTTGCAGTTATGGTGCCAAGCAAGGTTAGCTTTTGTTGTGCAAACTCCACGGTTCATTTAAGTTCACTCCACGCTTTTACAAAAACATGAAAGAGAAAAATCTTCTTGGGAACTTTTTAATATTTACACCACATAATGTCTAGGTTTCAAAATACAGTTTTTTTTAATACCACCGCATAAATGATAGAAAAATTTTGCCTCTTTTTTAATGCGTAGCTCTTTCATCCTCAAGGTTACAGTATCCCAGCATGCCGTGCTCGTCCCCGTGAGATTTCACTCCAGATTTACAGCTTTCATTCTCTGACAAGGCATTCACCTGAGAGACGAATGACCAAGTTAACCAGATATGGAAATGATTGCTCAACAAACCCTAACCGGAGACAGCTGGCTCTCTAATTCAGCCGGGCTGACCTTTTCATCAGACCCTTTGCGCAGAGTATTAAAAAGATCTGAAGCCATTGAAGCTTAAAAGGCAGGTGAGGGTGAGCTGAATGTGAATGAAACAAATGAACAGGCGCTTTAAACCTACTGCATAAACTAGTGTGTAAACCGTTTGACCTTGAGAGGGAACTGGGGAGTTTCTTAAATAGAAAAATGTTCAGTGTTGTGTTTTGTAGCTCATTCCATGACTCGCTCCTGCCTTTCAGTCATATTAATATCTGTCTGGCTTTTTAAACCTTCAACTATTCTAACTCAAAACCTTAGGGGAATATTTCTTCGTTATTAAAGTCTTTTTCCATGATGAAAGAGTTCAGTCATCGCTTTACTATGTTTGATGGAAATCTCATGTCCAAATAAATCTCTTTAATTTAGAGTTATAATAGGAACACTATTATTTATTTGATATCATATTTTTACTTCGATGTAAAAAAAAATTTTTTTGCGTTTTAATATTTTTACATGACCACCTTTCACATATCTCATTAAAAAATATTCATCAATGCACAGTACTATTGAATAGTTCTTGGTCTGAAAAAATGAAATTACTGATTTCAAATTTGATGATAAACAAATGATGTTGTTTTAAGTAAGAAAACCAAGTCAAATTATCCTATACATATTGCCATTTAAAAAAATTATAAATCCATTAATTAACAGTTGCTCATATAGTGTGTTTCGCAAATGTGTTCCATTTATTTACACTTTAAAATTGTTTTTTTGCTGCTACGATAACTGGATGCTTTTTGTGGTCACAGTGCACCTTTCTCTTATGTATGCTTTTGGAAACACTATTGGTTGAGTTTAGGGAAGTGTTTAAGTCAGTGGTTTGCTAGGTGATCTGTACAAACCCCACCAAAACGTAGACAGCACCCTCTAGTGGATTTGTCATCTGAAACATGCAGCGAAACATTCCCTAAAGCAACACATTTTATGTTTTATAAAAATGTGCCCTGAGGCAAGCATATACAATGAGCCTGGGCTGAAAAAATGCTGGTCAGTTTCAATTTAAATTTAGGTAAATACGAACAAATCCAACTGTTTAACAATGGGTTGATTTTGTTTTATTTACAGTTGGGTTTCAGCTAAAACAATAGTAATAATTTAATGTTGTACTGAAGAAATTAGGCCTGAGGAGTTTATTGGGTCCCTTTAAGCAGTATACTTTAAGTATTAAAACAAAAGTGCTTCTAATGCTTTGTAAAAAAAAACTTGAAAACAGCAGTGTATTTGACAAATACTGTCTGTGATAAAGTAGTCAAAAGTTGCAGAAGCACCACTGCGGGAAGCAGAAAGTGTCCGACTTCATGTGTCAGCTTTCGAATCCTCTCCAACTGCAAGTAACTAATCGTGCTAATCTGTTACAGTACATCCAAGCTATAGCTAAAACACACCAATATATAGTCTACAGTATATTCGCTCCAATTTTCGATTGCTACCAGGATGTAAAATGACCTTCAACTAGTATAAAATCAGAAAAAAATAAGCTACAGCTTTAACATGGCACAATGATTGAGTGCAGAAACACTTTAGATAACTATTTTATATTGCAAAACAGTAATTGTAATTCCTGCCACTAGAGAGTGTATTAACAAAAAAGTTGTAGCTTGATGACGTCGTGACTTAATGTGGAATCATGGAAGTTGTGCTCTTCAGAGTTGTCCTTTCCTGCAGAAATCATGTTCATGGATGAGCTAGTATTTAAAGTGTATAAACTTATTATCATGATAGTAGGAAACAGAGTAAGGCTGATGTGTGTCGACGCAAAACGAGACCACTAAATTAATGGCTGAATAAAGACGAGTGCAACGTGGCATGAAAGCAGTTTTTATTGTAGCATCCATTTTAACGCTACTCTGTGCAGTCTAAAAAACACACACAACATATTAAGGTGCCTTTGGTGTTTCCCTGTTTTATTTAGAACCAAACCGGAAATTGAGGGTGTATGTTGTCATTAGTATGGCGACACATGACATGGTTTGTGACACAACTTAAAATGTCTTATTTTGTGGATTTGAACATTCCTTGAAATATAATATATTTTGTGCACAGGGTGACACGGTGGCTCAGTGGTTAGCACTGTCGCCTCACAGCAAGAAGGTCACTGCTTAGAGTCCCAGCTGGGCCAGTTGGCATTTCTGTGTGGAGTTTGCATGTTCTCCCTGTGTTGGCATGGGTTTCCTTCGGGTGTTCCGGTTTCCCCCACAGTCCAAAGACATGCGCTATAGGTGAATTGAATAAACTAAATTGGGCGTAGTGTATGAGTGTGTGTATGTGTGGGAATGAGTGTGTATGGATGTTTCCCAGTTCTGGGTTGCACCTGGAAGGGCATCTGCTGTGTAAAACATATGCTGGATAAGTTGGTGGTTCATTCTGCTGTAGCAACTCCTGATGAATAAAGGGACTAAGCCGAAGGAAAATGAATGAATGAATGTTTTGTGCACCTGTATATGTCTCTAATTCCACAGTTTCTCAACTAGCCACCGAACCCCCTCTTGCCATTTTGTGTTTACGAGCAAGTAAATATCCCCGAACATCTTATTCTCGGGCAGAAGTCTTGTCTGTTTGCCATAAATAAATAAATAAAATGACAAAATTTGCTGGATCCCAGACACGCCACTGAGGTCATGCAGGAGGAGAAGTAAAGTTTGACGCCCCGGCCTGACGGCACCCAAGAGAAGACGGCACACAGTGATAATGCATAAAAATGTGGAAGAAATGTCAAGTCCACAAAGATGTCGGAAACGAGATGAAAAAACAGTATTAATATTCCATCGCAGTGCAGGTAAGGAGTTTGGGTGCTAGACAAGCACTAGAGAATGGCAGAGACAAATAAGAGGAAGCCAATATGAGAGTGAATGGGGAATGAAGGGAAAACTAAATATAGAGTGTGTGTGTGTGTGTGTGTGTGTGAGGGGAAAGAAAGAGATTAGGAGAGGAGAGAGAAGGTGTCATGTTCACAGTCGCAGCGGGGTGTGACATCCACATCGCTGTTCTGTGATAATGGCGTCGTCGGCCGAATCGAGAAGCCGACTATTTTCCTTTCTTCTTCCGCTCAGCCCTCCTGTCTCGCCTCAGGTTTGCCCACCTTTATCTTCTGAAATGTTTTTTGTTTTTTTTACTTCAGTGTATTATTCCCCCCCCCCCCCCCATGTTTGTTTTTGTTGTTCTCATTTATTGAAATCTCTGATACTTTGAGGCCTCTGCAGCGTTGAGCCGTAGACGATTTGGCAAATGAATAAAACATGTCACACAGAGTCTGCTGGTTTCGCTGTTATTTGTGAATCCGTGTATGTGTGTGCGCATTCGCTATATTTACAGTTTGTGCTATGGTTTTGATTTTATGTGAACACGAGCCTGAGGGTAAAGACATTGAGCTGTTGCATTGTCTATTCAGTCAAGATTCCACCCCGGTCTGTATTAATTCATAAGAACAAAACTCCCTAACTGCGCAATTACTTCAATATCTCACTCACCTCCTCGAGTGCAATCCGACATCTGAAACGCAGTGAAAACCGGTCAACTGCTGCCTAGATGGGAACATAACACTGCGGATTAAACATTTATTCCCCTTCTTTGTTGAACGGCCTAAATAAATATGTCCCTGAAAATGCGGTTTTCCTAACAGCAGGGCATAAAGGCTTTTGTTCCTGAGAGACAGAAGAACAAATTTTACCTGCAGACGGGTGAAATAGTATATTTGAGCATGTCCATAAACTAGCGCATAAATAAATTATATTTTACACTGTAGATAGCTTGAGAAAGCCAAGTGTGAATGTTAAAAATAGTTTTTTTTTTTAAATAACAGACAGGAGATTTAACAGCACAAATCGATTTACTATAATAAAATGAATGGCTGGATCAATACATTTACATTTGTTTATTTAGGAGGATAAATGATGAGGATAGCATTCATTAAGCATTTCATTTAGATAATGACAGTGGAAGCACTTTGAATCAACAATATGTACAGGCTATGACAAGTTATTTTAGCATTGTGAAAACAAACCAAGCAAAATTGTATTTCAGACTAGCACTAAGGCTCATTTGGGTTAGCTTGGTGCTGTTTAAATTTTGCTTGTCAATGAGGATGGCTAAACGTCAAAACTAATGATGCAAAACACCAAATTATTGCATTACCTGAAGATATCATGGCCAACAGACTACTATTGACTTCAATTATATGGACAAAAAACACACAACATGACATTTTAGTAGTTTTAAACTATATATTGTACACTCAGTAAATGCTGGGTTGTAGTAACCCAATGATAGGTCAAATATGGGCAAACACAATTGTAGGGTTAAAAAGTGTCATTTAAATTAAATAGAAAAAAAAAATTAACCCAATGTTGGGTTTGTCTATGTTTTACAGTCCAACAATCCAGCATTTTTTATTCATTCATTCATTTTCCTTTGGCTTAGTCCTGTTATTCATCAGGGGTCACCACAGCGGAATGAACCGCCAGCAAAATAATCCAGCACATGTTTTACACCACGGATGCCCTTCCAGCTCCAAACCAGTACTGGGAAGCATCCACACACACATTACACTATTGCCAATTTAATTCATTCAATTCACCTATAGCGCATGTCTTTGGACTGTGGGGGAAACCGGAGCACCTGGAGAAAACCCATGCGAACACGGGGAGAACATGCAAACTCCACACAGAAATGCCAGCTGACCCAACTAGGACTCGAACCAGCGACCTTCTTGCTGTGAGGCAACAGTGCTAACCACTGAGCCACCATGTCCCTCCAGCATTTTTATAGTGTATAAAAAATAACAGGAAATAAGTATTGGCAGCCAACCCAGAAAGTTGAACACAAAAGTCACTTTGTTCAACTTTTTCAACGTGGTGGCAGATATAAAGGTCCCATAATGCAGTTCAAATGCATAAATAAACAGAAAACATCCATAAATCACAAAATACGGGATAAGCAGTTAATTAAAGAAGATTTTAGAGTGTAATTTTAGGTGACCTATCTCTTTAAGGAAGTAAATAGTATCCATTTTATAGCATGATGGGAATAACAAGGACAGGCCTTTGATGTTAGCCATCCTCCGGAAAGCAGCTGATTGCCGCTGCTCTGTCAGAATCATGGTGACATGAGGTTCAAGAGCAGACATTAACTCTCAAAACTTTCAAAACCAATTAGGAGTGCAAGGCTTCACACAAATCCGCTCAAAAGCTTGCCTGGATCTACTGAGAGCTCAGGGGGGACATGTGTTTAGCTCGCTATAAGCATCCAAATCACTTCCTCTGTCTTTCTGTTTTAATAAACAAACCGGTTGTCTTGTATAATCTCTGAAAGAATTAACAGAGTGAAAGGCAAATCCAATTACCTTATCCATTTATTGCTAATGCCCACGTGGTGCTAAGTGCTGCCCTGTCAGTATGTATTTACAATCAGCTATCTGAGAGAAATCGGAATGTTTATTAGAACAGCGAGAGAACAAACTTGCCTTCATACTTGTTTAGAGATAAATGTCAACATAACACCCTCTTACTGGATTAACTCCTTACACATAGACCTTGAGACCACGTACAATCACTCATACAACTACTTTATTAGATAGACCTGTTTGACTGCTTGTTAAACAGAGCATCAGAATGTGGCATGGTTGTTGGTGCCACACAGACTGATACTTTTAATACATTCGTTCATTCATTCATTTTCTTTTCGGCTTAGTCCCTTCATTAATCTGGGGTCGCTACAGCGAAATGAACCGCCAACTTATCCAGCACATGTTTTACGCAGCGAATGCCCTTCCAGCTGCAACCCATCACTGGGAAACATCCACACACACTCATTCACAAACATATACTATGAACTATTTGGACCTGTGGGGGAAACTGGAGCACCCAGAGGAAACCCAGGCAAACACGGGGAGAACATGCAAACTCCACACAGAAATGCCAACTGACCCAGCCGAGGCTCGAATCAGCGACCTTCTTGCTGTGAGGCGACCGTGCTATTTACTGCGCCACTGTGCAGTCACTTTTAATACAGTCTGAGTATTTAAAAAATTGCTATTCTATAAGGATTTTCAAATATAACCATCTCTAGGGTGAATGGAAAATGTTCAAAAACCAAACAAATGTCTAATGAGTTGCAAATGTGTAGGTGAAAATCCCTAGTTGATGGCAGAGGTCAGAAAAAAATGGCCAGAGTTGATCTGATACGGATAGGCATAACCACTCATTGCAATCAAAGTCTACAGAAGAGCATCCCTAAACACACAACACATCTAACCTTGAAGCAAATGAGCTACAGCAGCAGCAGTAGAGCACACCAACACCACTCTTACCAGCTAACAACAGAAAACCGAGACTACAATTCACACAAACTCACTAAAATTGAATAATATAAGATTGGTAGGCTCAGTGGTTAACACTGTCACCTCTTAGCAAGAAGGTTGCTAGTTCGAGTCCCGGCTGGGCCAGTTTGCATGTTCTCCCCGTGTTTGCGTGGGTTTCCGTCATAGTGTGGGTGTGGGTGTGTGTGTGTGTGTGTGAGTGTGAGTGCAAAAGTGTATGGGTGTTTCCTAGTACTGGGTTGGGGCTGGAAAGGCATCCACTTCATAAAACATACGCAGGAATAGTTGGCAGTTCACTCCACTGTGTCAACCTATGATAAATCAGAGATTAAGCCGAAGGAAAATGAATGAATAAGATTGGTAGAACGTTGCCTAGTCTGATAAATCTCGATTTCGGCTGCGACATTTGTATTGTAGAGTCAACAACATGAAAGAATGGATCCATCCTGTCTTGTATCAACAGCATGTCTACTGGTGGGGTAATGGGGTGAAATGTATTTTCTTGAAACACTTTGCCCCTTTAGGGGTGCCTTAGCATTATTAAAACTCCACATCTTATCTGTGTATAGAAGTTGACAATGTCCATCCCTTTTATGAGCTCAGTGTACCCATCCTATGATGCCTGTTTACAACAGAATAATAAGCCACTCCACAAAGCCAGTTTCTTGAACACGAAAATTACTTTCAATGCACAATATGTAAAAACTTTGTATCAAATATCCAAAAACCACTAGTACAATGTTATCTATTTTGCTGACTTAGGTACTTCCAGATGTTTAGAAGAATGCTCAAATCCAGAAAACATAACTTGTGGTATCCTCAATTTTCGGAAAGACTGAAGACACTTTAATATGTCATGTGTTTTATTAGACTGCAGAGAGCAGCATTATAACAGAGCCATAATATGTATTTAGTATGATTAAAAAAGCACTGCTTGTTCTCCATGTGATCTGGAAGAACCATAAGCAATGAACTGTGGCATAATAAAAACTCTACTTATAGCTTTCGTGCTGCATCACATTAATCTCTCATCATCAATTGCAGAAAATTCAGCGCTCTTGTTTCATTTTGACACCTTTTAGTCATTAACATATTTGTTTGTTGTGAATATGCGCCCTCTAGTGGCGAAGATTACATATTGTACTTTTAAATGACCAATACAACACCCATGGGATTTGAAAATTCACGTCATGGACACAGAGTGATGGGACACAATGCCAGTATTACCCACTAACCATCCATGACCACAACAACCAAACATTTTGTCAGTTGCTTCTCTTCTATCGTGTTTGCCCAGATCAGATGCGAAAGCTCACTGGTCAACAACTTCACTGAACAAACAGAAACTGATCAAATCTCAAGCATCATTGGCTTAGATTGTGTCACGTCGCACAGTGGTTTCGCATTCACAGTGCATCACCAAACCGTCTCATCGTGCCTAGTTAGCAATTGCAGTCTAATTCGAACCAAATATTTTGTTTAAAAAAGCCATTGTAAGCAAACACTGGAACAGAGCCAAAGCTTTTGGCAGAGATATTCTCAGGAGAACTAATCAAAAGAAGGTAAATGTCCAAAGCTTTCTCACAATCCCCTTCCCCAACTGTACGGCGACACTGAAAATAAAATTATTTTTTATTATTTTTATTTTTTTCATTTCTACATCCTCTCTCACTTTATTTCTCTCTCTCTCTTCCTCATAATCTGCCATGAAACCTCTCCCCTGCTCACGGATCCTGCCGGATGAGGAGGTATGGACTATTGCACTCCCATTAAAAATGATCACTCCGTGGTGTTCGCAGCGAAACACACACAAGCACACACTGGGCCTGACAAGAACATCACCGGGCTGATGCTGGCAATATTCCCATTTTAGGCCCATAAAAGAGCACTGTAATGGGGGCAGTTTCATTATGGCTGTTCCTGAGGAGAGAGAGAGGAGGTGAAAAAAATAATAATATGACCTTGGGCTGTCAGGACAATTTCAGTGTATGTCGTGAGTCCCTTAGCAACCCAAACATGAGCAGCGGGTTCTGCAGGACTAAAATCTTTCCCTCATTTACGAGATGGGAAGCGAAGGAGCAAAATAAGAGGAGCTGGAAAGAAAGCACAGAGTCATATGGAAATGTATTCAGTGACACTTTGTGAAATAAAAATGAATATGAAACGAGCGCTTCATTAAAATTTAAATTTAATTAATGACATTTAAATCTATTCGTTTAAATTATTTACATTAATTTATTTAAATGTATTGACAAAATAAGACCTAGAGAGAGTTTAGAGTAAAATGTACTGATTTGATAAATATATCATAAAGCAATATAAAAATGAAAGAATGAGAACTTCATTAAAATGTAAATGTAATGAATATAATTTTAATGTATTCATTTAAATCATTTAGAATGTTTCAAGTGTGTTTACAAAATAAGGCTTTCAAAAGGAAAGAGCACTGACTAGAATTTAGATTAAAATATAAAAAAATATTAAATTATATTATATTATTCATTCATTTTCTTTTCAGCTTAGTTCTTTTAATAATCTGGGGTCGCCACAGTGGAATGAACCGCCAACGTATCCAGCATTTGTTTTACACAGCGGATGCCCTTTCAGCCACAACCCATCACTGGGAAACATCCATACACACTCATACACTACGGCCAATGTAGCTTACCCAATTCACCTATACCGCATGTCTTTGGACTTGTGGGGGAAACCGGAGCACCCGGAGGAAACCCACGCACACATAGGGAGAACATGCAAACTCCACATAGAAATGCCAACTGACCCAGACGAGGCTCAAACCAATGACCTTCTTGCTGTGAGGCGATTGTTATTATATTATATTATTCATTCATTCATTCATTTTCATTTCGGCTTAGTCCCTTTATTAATCTGGGGTCGCCACAGCGGAATGAACCGCCAACTTATCCAGCATATGTTTTACGCAGCGGATGCCCTTCCAGCTGCAACCCATCTCTGGGAAACATCCACACACACCCATTGACACACAACGGACAATTTAGCTTACCCAATTCACCTATACCGCATGTCTTTGGACTTGTGGGAGAAACCAGAGCACCCGGAGGAAACCCACGCCAACACAGGGAGAACATGCAAACTCCACACAGAAACGCCAACTGACCCAGCCGAGGCTCGAACCAGGGACCTTCTTGCTGTGAGGCGAACGTGCTATCCACTGCGCCACCGTGAGGCCCTATATTATATTATATTATATTATATTATATTATATTATATTATACTGCAATATATTATTTTACAAAAACTAATATAAAAAACCCAAGGGATTTTTTTTTACTTAAAATGTACATTTTGAAAGATCTTGAGAAGGATCTATGGACCAGTTCGTGACCAAGGTCAATGGCGGATAAGGAGTAATGCAGAAGTGGCAGACCTGTATGGTGAGCCAAGCCTGGTCACAGAAATAAAAAGGAACCAGTTAAGGCCACTTAGAGAGATTTCCTGAGCAAAGAGCTGTTAAGAAAGTGTACAAGCTAAAGCTGGAAGGAAGAAGACGTTCTGGCAGGCCACGGAAGAGGTGGTTAGATGACGAAGAAGAAGATCTACATTTAGAAGTGCGTGCTTGGAGAAATCAAGCATTGGATCAGGAAGGCTGGGGGGGAGTGGTTGAAGAGGCCAAGGCTCTATAAGGTCTGTAGCGCCGCTGGAAGAAGAAGATAATGTACATTTAATTTAATGTATTATTTTAAATTCATTCATTCCTTCATTTTCCTTCGGCTTAGTCTCTGATTTATCAGAATTCGCCACAGTGGAATGAACCGCCAATTGTTCCGGCATATGTTTTACGCAGCAAATTCCCTTCCAGACACAACTCAGTTCTGGGAAACACCCATACATTTTTGCATTTACACATGCACTCATACACTACAACCAGTTTAGTTCACCCTATTCACCTATATATTACTATGTCTTTGGACTGTGGGGGAAACCAGAGCACCCGGAGGAAACCCAGTGCTAGTGCTAGTGACAGTGCTAACCACTGAGCCACCATGCCGCATTAAATTATTTAGATTTTCTTTAATTATTTTACAAAGTAAAGTATAGAAAAAACAGTGAGCAGAGTATATAGACTAAAATATAAGATTATATTTTATATTACATGTTATTACATTATATTATAACAAACATACCAAGAATTATTTAGTGACTCTCCTGAGATGTGATGTTAACAGCTACATACAACAAAAAACAAAAGAGTATATAGTGTATCTCCCAACAAGTCTCTCTCTCTCTCTTAAAAAAAAGGACCAACTCAGTAAAAAGTTTATACACCTGGTAAAAAAACAGTTTGTTTGGAGAGCTGAGAGACGTTTGCACTGAAATCTGATCACTTGTGCTCTATAATGTGGCATTATCTCTGCATATGTACCTTGGTGGCCATATGTTGAGCAGCTGGAAGCTCCTGCCACAGCAGAAGACTATGGTCTGACAGAAAGCCAATCAGAAATGGCAGACAGATGTTATTCATTTCATCAATGAGAAGTCATTCAAGCATGCATACAGCTGTTGTATCTCAAGAACAAACTTTAGAACAAACATATGCTTACTTAAGTGAGGACGACAAACTACTTTTAATACAGTTTATGTGAAGTAATCAGAATCATCATCATGTAAAGAACAGTTCACATGAAAAATGAATATGTGGACAACATCTCACTTTTTTTTTACAATGTAAACAAAAGGAGAATATTTATAGAATGTGATTCATGTGGTCTGCATACAGTACATCATACTTATGGTGATTTTGCACTCTATTTAAAACTTGAAAATGACAGTCCCAATTCACTGTGTGAAAAAGTACATTATTCACAGATGGTCTGGAATGACATGAGGGTGAGCGAAAGATGACAGGATGTTCATTTGTATTCTTTTTTTTGTGTGTGTGTTATAATTGCCAGAAATCATTAAGAGTGCCATTTGAATGTGTTCATTGTACTGCTTTTGGCATACAATTATTAAAACAAAGCTCTAAAAAGCCTGGAAATGTCAAGATACAGCACAAAGTGAAGCGGTGTCCATCTGAAGGCTATAGTTAAAGTGTGAAAGAGGCTCGGTTTCTGTGTGAAACACAAGGGACACGACTCTAACACATGTTAATGGATCCTGACATATCTCTGAACTTGTGATCTCTCACACACCTGCTGAGAAAAGAAAGGAGATATCCATTTGTCTGTCTGTCTATCTATCTATCTATCTATCTATCTATCTATCTATCTATCTATCTATCTATCTATCTATCTATCTATCTATCTATCTGGCTAGCTAAAAATTTCTTAAGAAACCTTCAGCAACCAAATATCTATCACAGCTTGCATCTAAGGGCTCGTAGCCATGCAGTCTCTTTACTTCTCATCTTGTTTTACACATCTTGATTTACTATGCTTCAGAATCAGAATTAGTCTCCTTTGCTTTACAACACACGCACAGTAGCCACTCATCATGGAAACCAAGTGGCCTCGACCTCTGCTCTTTTGTGTGGGTCACACGTGCACGTCAAAACCAGCAGCGTTATCAATCTTCCATGACTATTCCATGGCCAATCAATCTTCATAAACATGGTCATCTGTCCATCCATCTAGCCTTCCTTTCAATTACCTCTTCCCAGCATCGGTTGGCTGAAATCTCTAGACTTATTACTGATTCTAGCTGCCTGTCTGTCCTGTCCCCCACATCCTTTTCTTTGACAGTTGACCTCCACCGTCTTCCCCAAACCTCTGATCTGTTATCGGCATCTGCTCACTGGGAACCAAACAATGAGGAAAAGTCTCTGCTATTTCCAGCACTTTGCTTGGATAATGGGAGTAACTTTGGTTAAAATCAAATATTAGGGAAATGTTATACAGCATGGGTACATTAAGTTGGCACTAATTCTCCTCACAGTAACAAATAACTTTCAACAGGCCATGAATAACCACAAAAAACTCAAAACAAATCTTTCCACAGCAACATTATGGATATATATTAAATATTACTATACTACAGGGAATACAAATAGATGATAATCTGGAGGAACAAAATATGGTGAACTCAAAAGCTTTGGCCACAGATATTATTGCGATTGTAACTAGTTACAATGTATCTAGTTACTGTAATTAAACTAATTTTCTGCTGAAAATGTAATGTAATGTACTGTTGGTCAGAATATTCCTTTCCTTTGGCTTAGTCCCTTATTTATCAGGGGTCACCACAGCGGAATGAACCGCCAACTGTTCCGGCATATTTTTTTGCGCAGAGAATGCCCTTCCAGACACAACTCAGTACTGGGAAACACCCATACACTCTTGCATTTACACACGCACTCATACACTACAGCCAATTTAGTTCATCCAATTCACCTATAGAGCATGTCTTTGGACTGTGGTGGAAACCAGAGCACCCAGAGGAAACCCACGCCGACATGGGGAGAACATGCAAACTCCATACAGAAATGCTAACTGGCCCACCTGGGACTCGAACCAGCAACCTTCTTGCTGTGAGGTGTCAGTGCTAACCACTGAGCCACCATGCCGCCATGTTTGTCAGAATTAAAAGTTTTATTTATACTGTCTATGCATTGAGATTTATGTGGATTTTTAGTTTTAAATAAAGTAATTCAATTACTTATTGGGGAACTACGTTACTTTTTCAGAAATTGTAATTGGAAAAAGTACTTATAAAGTAAATACAATTTTAATTATGTAATTTTTGAAGTAACCCAACACTGATTGTGATCAGGCTATAAGCTCCCACAGTAATGTCCAGTAAGCAGTAGTTTGCCCTCTTATAAGACCGACAATTGATGCTGCAAAATATGGTACCTGAAGAAGTATCATTGAAAATCCTCTTTTCTTGGTTGCATCAATTAAAAAAGTCTGAAGTAGTTTAAACCAGTGCTTATTAACAGTTAAAACATGTTAAATCAAAGCTCTCAAGCTGGAAATGCAAATGAAAATGTAGCTTTATTTTTCTGTCAGTTTTTTGATGAGCAGATCTTGCCCTTCAGCAAGGGATCCTGGGATAAAAAAGGTTGGTGACCGCTGATTTAATGTGATTTGTTTTAGTTCTTTTAAATGTAAGTTGCCAAACCGGAAGTGCAACCCATAATGCATGCCTCATATGCATATAAAACTTTATAGAAATACGGAAAGCTTATTTATTTTTTTCCGATCAAAGCCACTAAAAAACCCCGTGTGCAAGCAAGCTGTCCCTGATGAATGTTTATGGCGTTGTTTTGTTCTGACCCTCACGCCGGATTTGAATTTCTCATCATGTGGTGAGACACAATTGCTGACAGTTTCTCACTCTCTTCAGCACGGCACGCATTTCATTCCAAGTGTCGTTTCTTGCACTTTCAAAGCATCTCTCGCTTATGGGAGGCTGTAGGTTTTGGCAGGTGTATTGCTTCAACACGGTTTCTTTGGAAAGGGAAGAGCGAAGGCGATCAAGAGATCATTCTAAGCCTCTCCTGTAGATGTGAAAGGAACAAAGCGTGTACCTCTCAGGAAAGGTAAAGAACATGATCGCAAGTTAGCTCGATTTCTCCATCGTGATATCCGCTGCGCTGTATCACCAACTCACCTCAATGGAAAATCCTTGTACAGCACTTCTAAACTTTGAAGCATTCAGAGGACAAGCACCACAGAGAAGATGTTACTTTTCTAACAGTTTTCTAAACTCAGTGCAAGTTTGGTTAAAAACTGTTCATAGTCACACAGTTTTTGTAAACAAATATTTTTAGCTATTGTAGGGGAAAAAAGCTGCTGTCTTCCTATCGAGACAGTGAAAAGCCGCTCTCACAGGACACGTCCTTGTGTTTAACAAAAGTTAGACAGGGCGAGATGAAATGGAATAAAATGCAGGTGTTTTGAGATGTGTTTCAGGGTGAATTATTTATAACTTGGTTTAGCATCTGAAAAACTACTACACTTGTGGTGTTCAACACTTGGAAAAAACATCATAAAAGCTGATATTATCTATAGCTGAACTGAATACAGTTGAAGTCAGAATTATTAGCCTTCCTGTTAAATTTGAATTCTTTTATATTTTTCCCCAATTTCTGTTTAAAGGAGAGAAGATTTTTTTCAACACATTTCTAGACATAATAGTTTGCTCTGTAGCCAGTGAAAAAATAATGAACTGCTTTTATTTTAGCTGAAATAAAACAAATAAGTAATAATTAATAATAATAATAATAATTATAGGACATACTGTGAAAATGTCCTTAATCCATTAAATATCACTTGAGAAATATTTGAAATAATAATGTTAAATATAAGGTGACACGGTGGCTCACTGTCGCCTCACATAAACAAGGTTGCTGGTTCGAGTCCTGGCTGGGTCAGTTAGCATTTCCGTGTGGAGTTTGCATGTTCTCCCTGTGTTCGCGTGGGCTTCCTTCAGGTGCTCCAGTTTCCCCCACAGTCCAAAGACATGTAGTATAGTATAGGTGAATTGAATAAACTAACTTGGCTGTAGTGTAGTGTGGGCTGCAGCTGGAAGAGCATCCGCTGTGTAAAACATATGCTGGATAAGTTGGCGGTTCGTTCCACTGTGGTGAGCCCTGATGAATAAAGGGACTAAGCCGAAGGAAAATGAATGAATAAATAATAAATATTACACAGGAGGGCTAATAATTTTGCCCTCAAATGTATATACAGTATATACATATGTTACCTAGGAAAGTTAGGTTAATTTGTCAAGTTATTGGACAACAGTGGTTTGTTTTGTAGCCAATAAAAAAAAAATTATATATATATATATATATATATATATATATGGCCTCACAGTGGCGCAGTGGGTAGCACGTTCGCCTCACAGCAAGAAGTCGCTGGTTCGAGCCTCGGCTGGGTCAGTTGGCGTTTCTGTGTGGAGTTTGCATGTTCTCCCTGTGTTGGCGTGGGTTTCCTCCGGGTGCTCCGGTTTCCCCCACAAGTCCAAAGACATGCTG
>CAIGQW010054176.1:6537498-6550003 GCA_903798125.1 Danio choprae
TTTATTCTGGTTCGTCTTATCCGTATGTGCAGCAGCTTATGATTACTGCACTGCTGGGTTCAGTTCCAGATGTCATATATGCTACTAACTAGATAACACTTTTCAGACAAAAGACTTTGAAGACGTGGCATATTTATGTCATAATGATCCCTAATACATTTCGTTCTTCTATTAACCATTTTGCTGAACATTTGTATCCCGTTCCTCTAATTGAAGTCAATCCGTTTTAGCTATCGCGCCTGCTTAATATGACAAAATGAGACACAAATGGAGAATAATATTTTACCTCATAAAATTAAATCTGAAATACATTCTGATTAGGTTCATTCTCTGCATGGATTTCATAATGCCCACGATTTATCCGGTCCCACGAGAGGACGCTAATGATGAGAAACATCAGTCAAAACCGCCTTCAACTGGAGAATTGGGTTAACTCAGAAGTTAGCATAGCGCTAACACTGGTTTAAATCAATATGATCATGCCATAAAGTTTTAATATTAGTTTCAGAGGCGATTATGGTTTATATTTAACAGAATTATGTTTGCGAGGACAGCCAAACAGTCAAATCACTTCAGCATTCTCTGCTAAATACATGATAAACCAGGTAAACAAACACTTCCCAGTGAAGCTACGATCAAGCTAGCATGAAAGTCTTTAAAACATACAGTACCTTATACTTGTAACTGCAAGTTTTTGTTGATCATTTCAACAGCTAGAGTCTTGGTCAAAATTATTGGCACCCTTGGTAATTATGAGCTAATTATGCTGGGGAACTAAATCTGCTTTGTTTATCATTTGTATCTTGTACAAAAAAACGAAAAATTGCAACCTTTCATTAAAATAAAACAACATAGGCTCATTTTGAAAACGTACGTCTGGAAACATTTCTGGAGACCGCGAAATACATCCCGGGAGGTACATTTTTTTTTGCAGTTTATGTTTTCTCGAATCCACGAGAGGCCGCAGTGTATGCTTTTTGGGATCTCAAATTTCTTTCACGAGTACCATTCGCGCCTGCTGTTCTCGATTTAACCCACGAGAGGCCGCTGTTGACTGACTGAACATCTGACTAACCGACTGACCCACCCTCCTCCTTCCCTAAACCCAACCAATTTTATTGATTGACCCGCCCACCCGCTTCCCTAAACCCAACCAACAATTTTCAAAAGCAATCCAGGAAAAAGAAAAGCCCTCATCTGACTTTTACCACATTCTTACCCTGTTATTTACTTGTTTATTTTTTTTTTTGGCTTCTTTTTTTGTCTTACCTGCTTTCTGGAACCGTTCTTCACCGGACTCGAACCCAGCACACCAGGGTATTCATATCCCATATTCAGACGTCATATGACATTCGTTGTCAGAATTCACGGGACCTTCAAACAGGATAGTGTCAATGGCCTGATAAAACTTTTAATAAATGAATGAATAAAATAAAATAGCTAAATAAAATCCAAATCCAACCTTCAATGTATTGTTCCGCCAGACATCCTGACATTTTGTTTAGATTAACAGCATCACTGATTGTATAAAAATAACAGATTCAAATAAAATAAAATAAGCAAGCAAGAAGGTTGCTGGTTCGTGCCTCAGCAGGGTAAATAAAATAAAATAAAATAAAATAAAATAAAATAAAATAAAATAAAATAAAAAAATCAATGCCTATGATAGAAGTCTTATAATAGGCCACGGTTTGATCTTTGAAGATCTAAACAAAAATGGATCACTGAGCACAAAAGTAATGTTCTGCCATGGCCATCCCATTCTACTGACCTGAACTCTGAAGAAATGAGAGTTGAACTGATGATTAAAAAGCATCAAAATGCAGGAGAGCAACATCTATTTCCAGGTTTTAGGCAAATGTAGGATTTAAAAAATATAGATTTTTGATTTTTATGTTACTAAAAAATACAAATAAAAACAATACAAGTAAATTATGGCCATCGCAATAATCAATGTAAAACATCATTGCTGCCTTAAATATTTTAATTGAGTCAATTTAACTTTTCTAGTCATCTCAGCTTATATCAAAAAGACTGATTAAAAATATTAAGTTACACTTTGTAGAACTAAAAAAAGAAATGTTAAAACTTGATTAACTTAGCAGAGTAAGATTAAGTAGCATAAAAACATTTGTTATCATGCCTTTTTGCAACCCAGGCTCATTCTGATTACATGCTACTATATATATTTCTGAAGAGAGCAAAATATGTCCCAGGAGCTACGTTTTTTTTTTGCAGTTTTTGTTTTCGCGAATCTGCCAGAGGCCGCTGTGTGTGCTTTTTCAGATCTCAAATTTCTCTCGCTAGTGCCATTCACGCCTGCTCTTCTCATGTAAATCCACCAAAGTCCACTGTCAACTGACTGACGGACTGACCGATCGACCCACCCTCCGCCTTCCCTAAACCCAACCAATAGTGTTTTACAAAGCACCGATTGACCCCCCCCCCCCCCCCCCCCCCCCCCCCCCCCCCACCCCCCCCAAAAAAATTTTTTAAAACCCCCCCTATCCCCCCCCCCCCCCCCCACCGACATCCCTAAACCCAACCGCAATGATTTCAAAAGCAATCCAGAAAAAGAAAAGCCCATACGGCAGTCTGATTTTTACCAATTTTTTTCTGATTTTACCACATTCTCACCCTGTTATTTTCTTGTTTATTTAATTTTTTGGCTTTTGTTTTTGTCTTACCTGCTTTCTGAAACCGTTCTTCACTGGACTCGAACCCCATAATCACAGTCAACTCTGCTCTGCGTCTCAAGTCCTCCGACATACGTGTTGACCCACTGGACAAACTGGTAACAGCGGAAAAGCCGTCCACATAGAGGTAAGCTGTCAGCTGGTAAGCGAGAAAAGGAACGGTGTCAGACCAGCAATTGTAGCAATTGTTTTAAAGACAAAATGCAGCCATACATTCCTCTGGTTACATAATTTGTGATCTCCAGAAATGTATATAGGGCTATGTTTTCAGAATGAGCCTATGTTGCCTTTTTCATATCATTTTTTACAGTGTATATGTTTTTCAGCATATATGAAAAAAAGATAGATCCAACAAAAAAAAGAAGAAAAAGACAATTAGGACATAAAGCTGTTAGATAATGTGATGCATGGCGAGTTTCTTTTCATTCCCATCATGAGCCACAGGAATGGCATCAAAGCTGGCCCAAAGTTATGAACAGCATAAAATCTGCACTCTGGCTTTATAGCCTGTCCTAAAGTGAAAGTTCAAAGCTGTTATTCTATAAGAGTTCATATCGCCAGAGCAAAGAAACAGAGCAGTAAATAATGAGAGGAAAAGTTAGCCATCACCTCCTATGACGCACCTCCTGATCTCCCTCGCACCCCTCTGGCCCAAACACAGCAGTCTACCTTCCAAAAATCATTACCCGGCTAAAGTTTGGAGAAACTGAGCAGCAAGGAGACAAAATTCACTCTAAAGGCTGACATTTTTAGCACCTCTCTGCCATGTTTCTGCCGCTATCTGCTTTTATGAGACTCATTCCAATGAATAAATGGTCAGGGAAAGGTCATTGGATTCCCCGGATGCATGTTAGCTTTGGCACAACCTCACAGACTTGGAGAGAAGTTTCGATTCATGCAGTTCAGAGGAAGTAAAATGGCAGAAAGGCCCTTGAGAAAAGATTTGGTGCAGGTACTTTTTTAAAGAAAATATACGCACACATATTTTTGTCATTAAAAAACAAACAAACTGTTGGTTAATGAAGACATATCTGTAATACAATATTTGTAATGCCAGGTCACTATCCATATTAAAGTTTTCTATCATTATGGTAAAATATGTCAGTTTTAAAAATATGTAACTTCTTAATGAAGATGATTAAATAATCAAAATATAACAGAATTTAGGTAAACATTAGATATACATTTAAAAGGTAATTATTTTTAATATGATACAAACATTATAGATATAAAAGTACGTTTATTATTTTTTATCAATATTTATTTATTCATTATTATTATTATTATTATTATTATTATTATTATTATTATTATTATTTGATTTATAGTGTTATTATTTATTTGTTTTATAGTTATAATGTGTCATTTTTGGACAGAATTTTTGAACAACCATCAATGAATGAATAAATAAATAAATAAATAAATAAATAAATAAATAAATAAATAAATAAATAAATAAATAAGCTTAAGCTATATTGATTGATGCAATTGTCTAAATGTCAGCAATCACAGCATGTACGACTAACAGTGTTTGTCTAGTGAGGTCTTGTCATCAGGTACTACAGAGAGCACCGGTAGTTTATAAGTGCTTGAGGGAATTATTAGCAGAACTCTCTGATTTCCAGAGCACTTGAAGCAGCAGAAATGTTGAGTCACCGTGTGAAGTGTTCAGTGCTGTGTGCTCACTCAGGGAAGAAATGAATCTCTTTGATGTTTTCTGTCCTCTAATGTCATTAGCTTGACATGGCATGATCTGCTAGTATGTAGGGGGCTTCTAGAGTGGTCAGTGGGCTTCAATGAATACATTTGTGCCCTTTTAGCATTAGCAAGTTAATGGCTTTGCATGAATATCTGCAAGTGAGATGTTGTGTGTATACACGGTCAGCAGTAGTCAGGCAATGAATCTGCTTCCAGGCCCATTGCCAGCTATGATGTCACTGAGATCTGGACCTCTGTGAAAAAAAATGATGTTCGAAAAATAAAATTCGAAAATCAATAAAAAAAAAAAATATTAGAACATTTTTGGATTTATGTCGCTGAATACATTCATAGCATTAGCTCACGACAAGTTCATATGAAGTGTCTGGTGCAAACTGCACAAAAATGTTGCCAGATCTAGTTATTATAAGCGTATCATCTTTGGACTTGTATTTAATGCTTAATGGTAGCTATAATCATATTATTAGGGGTTTAATAAAAAGGAAAGAGGAAGGTTATGGTTAGCAATTCTCTCTCTTTTTTTTTTTTGCTTTTCTTTTTTTTCATATAAATATCTGGCAACACTGCATCACCTGCACTTTAACTCACAGGTAGAAATAAAAAAAAAGAAGTGTGGATAATACAGATCTGTAGAACAACAGAAATTAAAACTTTCTTCATAAGGTTTTCATTCAATTTAGTAGTACGCCAACCAAATTCATGCTTAAAATGAATAAACCCTTCATTAAACATTCATGCACAGCACAAGTTCTCATGTATCATTCAAACACTAGTAAAAAGACTGTATTCGTAGCCATTATTATTGCACACTTCTTAACAACCCCTAGGCCTCACTAATTTTCAAACCCTGGCTACGGCCACATCTACTTCTTAAACCACCAACATGGCAGCAATTAAAATCTTTCTGAGTCTGAATCCTCTACAAAGTCTCTAATTAGAGACTCGTCTTGACTGTTTGGGACAGGTTGTCCATCAGACGCGGCAAAATAACAGACGTTTGTTTGATTAGAAATGCTATTGAGAGCAGCTTGAGCATTTGGAGAGACGTTCTGCCCCCTTGTGGCCAGATTGGACATTTAATTGCGCGCCAGTTCAATTGAGAGCCGGACACACAAAAGAGCTTTGGGCCCCACTGACTTACAGAGAGGCTCAGCATTAAAGCGTGTCAGAGAAGATCTAATCTACTCTAAGAGTCCCTCCAATATATTCATGCGCTATTGGATGGATTCTTTACTTTTAAAGGAATGAAATATTGAACAGTGAAAATTGAGACACTTTGTCTATATAGATAGATAGATAGATAGATAGATAGATAGATAGATAGATAGATAGATAGATAGATAGATAGATAGATAGATAGATAGATAGATAGATAGATAGAGGCAGCTATAATAATATTATTAGAGGTTTAAATGTGGGATGATGTAACAATTCATTTATTTTGTTGAATTGTAGAGGGTTGCAGGGGCAAGGTTGCTTTTGTTTGTTTTTCTTAGCAAAATCTGGCAACACTGCATCACCTGCACTTTAACTCACAGGTACCAATCAAAAAAGAAGATAGATAGATAGATAGATAGATAGATAGATAGATAGATAGATAGATAGATAGATAGATAGATCAATAGATAGATAAAACCTATCTATCTGGTTTTTGTTCTTTTCAGTGTGCTACAAGCTAATCACATCACACTCCCTGGTGAACATGCTGCACCAAATGATATCCATTTCAGTGTAAAAACTACATTTGGACACAACCAAGGTCACTGCATATTGTAAAGAGACATTATTTGAGCCAGAACAACACAGTCTTTGACTTACAGTAATGCTTTCTAATTATAGACATTGCTAAAGATGAAATTGAGTCTTGAAAGTCTGTTATAAACAACTATATTGAAAAAGTCAGCTGCATCTATACCTCGTATCAGTTGCACAGTGTATCTTTCCATACACTGCAAAAAATGTTGGGTCCCAATACAAATTGGTTAAGTTAACATAGAACATAGAACAATCAAAGTTGTCCCCTCCAAAAACGTACGAATTGTGTTGTCAACTCATTTTAAATAAGTAATTTGAACAAGCAAGTCATTTTTGAGTGTACTTGACTCTGCTAACAATTTGACTAGATAATTTGTCATCATACACTGTAGAAAAAAATCTTGCTGCCTTCAATTTTT
Organism: Danio choprae; assembly: GCA_903798125.1. Classification (NCBI taxonomy): domain Eukaryota; kingdom Metazoa; phylum Chordata; class Actinopteri; order Cypriniformes; family Danionidae; genus Danio; species Danio choprae. The sequence continues at coordinate 6,544,088 of CAIGQW010054176.1, forward strand.
TGGTTGAGTCAAATTAGTTTTTCTCATTTTACATCAATCAAACTGACTAAAAGTATTAAGTTACACTTTATATAACTTAAAAAATGTAGACCTGATTAACTTGCTAAAATGAGTTAAAGCAACATAACAATCTTTGTTGTCTTGACTTTTTGTAATGACATTTTTTTACAGTGTAGTTCGCACACCTCAAATGTCTTCATATTATTGTCAAAGGCATGAGCTTCTCTAAGACAAAACATGTGCATAAACCAGATATCTGGATTCTAGTCATTATTCAATGTGCTTATAGTTTTTACTCTCGGCTTTTTGTGATTCTTCAGGGGTCCAGATTTCAGCCATAAAATATGAGCCCTTAACGGCATTAGCTGGATATTATCATATCAAATACACACCAAGAGCACAGACAGGAGAAAATTACCTCAGGCTATGTGAAGTGAGACTGTCAATCAGCGCTGGATGAGGAAAAAAAAAAAACATACATTGGTTTCAGATGAAATGCCTTATCTGTATATAAAGCTCAAAGACTGTACATTTCTCAGAAAAGAGTAGCGCGTAGTTGCGATGCTATCAGATAATAACATGAGGGTATTTTGACATCTATCATTAGCAAGATACTTGAAAAATGCCACGGCGCAGCTTACCTCTCCAATATATTTGTCATATTCTGTGGTGACACCAAACGCTCGCTGGTTCATCTGTTTCTCAACCTGCTTGAATATGCAGACGCACAACTGTCAGTGATTAATGACATTAATTTCAGTCCGCTCCTCACACGGAGCTTCTGAAGAAACATATTTACATTTACATTGTCATTTAGCAGATATGTCCAAAGTGACTTACTTATATGATATTTATTCGTGCTGACAGCCTATATACTTTCACAGCATACATATTTATGAGATTTTTGTTTTGTGTGTTTTTTTTCTTCTGTTGTTTTGTGTTCCTACTGTGGATGTCAGTGGTTACAGGTTTCCATTCATCAAAATAACTTCTTTTGTGTTGAACAGAACACAAATTATAAATGAAAAACTGAAGAGAAGTGATGGGTGAGTAAATAATGGCAGTTTTAATTTTTGGGTGAACTATCCCTTTAAGACACATATACAACATGAATAACCTATAAAGTTAGGGTTTAACAAAACTAAATTTAAATGCATAGCAAATTTAAAAATATATTGCAACAAAGATGAAAGGTAAAAGCATCAACAGCCAATCAGAATCCACCCTGCTTTAAAGAGCTCCAGCATTTAAAATGGTAGATGACATATAATGGGCTTATAATGAACTGTATATTATTGTGCATTAGTATGGGTGCTCTAATGGCTGGGTATTGCAAACAATTTGATATTTGGTTAGATTAATATTGATATAATTGAAACTATTTGATTTGATATCAGTTAGTTTATATCCACTGACCTCCATATAGTATTTTTGCACTATAATGGAGATCAATTTAAAAGTCTACCATTTATTGATAGCCAGCATTCTTCAAAAATGCTTTATTTAGATAAATAAATAAATAAATAAATAAATAAATAAATAAATAAATAAATAAATAATCAATAAATAAATCAATCAAATTTTGCAAATGTGCAACAGTGAAATTCAATTCAATTTGAAACATTGGGAATAAACTAAAGTTTTCAAAATGCAAAACAATCAAAACCGACCTATTATGCCTTGCGTATATAAAACATACTGATTGTCCATAAAACAAACAATTCTTTACTAGAGCCCAGGAAAGTGGTTTGGTTGTTGTATTGTACAATATCTTACACCATATCTACACTGGAATGCTGCATTGGAACAGATGGAAGCTGTCTACTAGACATGACAAGAGGACTTGTAGTGCTTTGAGCTCCTCAGAAATAGAATGGGCAACAGTCGCACCACATCAAGTGTAGACACTTTCAGAATGGATCATCTCTATGAACTAATCCCTTCAAAGAGTTGTCCCTCTGGAGTGACAGCTTTGAACGGTTGAAGGGTGATGTAGTGGTCAAAAAAAATCTTAAGGATACGATCAAGGTATTTATTTATTCATTTATTTATATATTACTATATATGTTCTATATAAGGACATCTGCTGCGTAAAATACATGCTGGAAAAGTTGGCGGTTCATTCCGCTGTGGCAACCCCTGATAAATAAGGGACTAAGCCCAAGGAAAATGAATGAATGAATAATGCACAGAATTATTGTAGTATCCTATAGAAAAATACTATACAAACATTTATAGCTAAAGTCGAACTTCCAACCTCCAGTTATCATTCTGTGACACCAAACAACTTCCATCATGGGTCCTTGAAGTGTCCATCAGTTGTACCCTTCAAAATCGTTCATTCCGAAGGGTTCATTGAAGTTGCAAGGAACGACACTTCAATATGGTGGCCATAATTGTTTTCACTGCAAAGTGTCCTTCGAAATGCAATAAATCCCATTTGGAATGCACAAAGAGTCTCTGATTATAGTGGGTTCTACTGTTCACTCGCGTCTGGTGTAGACACAAAATTAGCCCTTGTGATCACAACTTGCAAGCAACAGTGTTTTTGTTGTTGATTTTGTCATTACCACCATTGGCTGAATTACCATGAAATAGTTCCACACATTAGAAGTTCACTAGTGCTTCAGCTGCTACGATAATACTTAAAATAATTTCAAAGAACAGATAAAATTCACATCATTCGAAGCAGACACATTAAGAATCAATTGGAGGATTTAGTTAAACTGAAGATTGATTAAAGTCTAACAAGCAAATAATATATATGCTATAAATCTACAGTGGGGGAAAAAGGTATTGAACATGTCACAATTTTTCTTAGAAAACATATTTCTATAGGTGCTGCTGACTTGTAGTTTTCACCAGATGTTGGTAACAATTAAATCAATCCATATATGCAAAGAAAACAAAACTAATTAGTTAACAAATTAAGTTATCTGTAATAAAATTAAATGCCACAGGGAAAAGGTATTGAACACATGAAGAAAGGGAGGTGTAGAAAGGCAGTGAAAGCCAAGACAGCAGCTGAAATCTCTCAGTACTTCTTCAGCAACTCTCTGCCCTTCCTCATTGTGAATTAATATCAGCTACTTCAGTCCAACATCTACATTAGCAGAATGATGAAGATGAAACCAGGGTGGACATTTGGCCCAATGATCCAAAACACAGCCAAGGAAACTCTCAAATGGTTTCAGAGCAAGAAAATCAAGCTGGTCTAGAAATAACATGTTGGTTCATAAAAGCTGACAGAATGTTGACCTTTTAGTAAACTAGTCCTTTAAAACCAGCACAATACTTCTACAAATCAGTGAAGCATGCACTATTTCCCTAGTTTGTCACCCCCAATTAGGAGTGAGAAAAGCACAGTTTCTAAATGCGCTTGAGCCATGTTATTTGAACCACAGACATATGCATGGCTGTCTCGCTCTTTTCTCTTTCATTCTCTTTATAAGTTCATGGTAGTTTAGACACAGACTGTATCTAAGGCCAGCATGAAGCACAGAAAATTACTGGCACAACAAATTAAGGTTGCAGGTGGTTTAGTGGCCTCCCGTTGTGACACATTGGAGCACAGAGCCAGCAGCCGGAGCCATGTGCTTCACAAACACACGCAAGTACATTAACGTGGCAGTGATTATGGCTGTTATGGCCTTCTATAAATATATATATACGTCAGAAGACAGAGTGGAAAAAAATTGACCTTTTTTTTTTCTTTATGATTCTCTGTGGTTGAACAGCAAGTGAGAGAAAAAAGAGAGACGTTTTTAGTTTTCATTACAAAGCTCTCTGAAATGCTTGACTCTGATTGCTCATTCAGTGCAATCTGTAGTCAAGTATTTCAGTAAAATGAACATTAAATGCTAATATATTATTATCCTAAGCAAGAAGCAACTAGTCTCAGTTTTAGGGGGCATTTACACAACAACCTTTTCAGCCCCAAAAAACTAGCCTGTTCATTTGCACAACAACAGCGTTTTAGGAATTAAAAATGCATTCATTCATTCATTCATTTATTTTCATTTCGGCTTAGTCCCTTTATTAATCTGGGGTCGCCACAGCGGAATGAACCGCCAATTTGTCCATCATATGTTTTACGCAGCAGATGCCCTTCCAGCTGCAACCCATCTCTGGGAAACATCCATACACACCCATTCACACTCATACACTACGGACAATTTAGCTTACCCAATTCACCTATACCGCATGTCTTTGGACTTGTGGGGAAAACCGGAGCACCCGGAGGAAACCCACGCCAACACAGGGAGAACATGCAAACTCCACACAGAAACACCAACTGACCCAGCCGAGGCTCGAACCAGCGACCTTCTTGCTGTGAGGTGAACGTGCTACCCAATGCGCCACTGTGAGGCCCTAAAAATGCATAAATTTTAAAAAATATTCATTCATTCATTCATTCATTCATTCATTTTCTTTTCGGTTTAGTCCCTTTATTAATCTGGGGTTGCCACAGTGGAATGAATTGCCAACTTATCCAGCATATGTTTTACGCATGCATGCAAGAAGAACGGGTGCGAATGGGACTCGCGAGATAAATTTGAGACATTAAAATGCATACACAGCAACCTCTGGTGGATTCGCAAAAACAAAAACTGCAAAAAAACGTGGCTCCTGGGACGCATTTGCCACTCTCCAGAAATTTAAATAGGGGTACGTTTTCAGAATGAGCCTGGGTTGAGTGTTTCCATGTAAACACACCAATATTACAACCAACAGCAGAAACAAGAGAGGAGCAACACTCTAGTGATTTTAGTGACAGAACACCCACTTACACAGAGCTAAAACTTTCTTCTTAACAGCTACTGGCATGGCATATGTTGTTGTGGATATGTGTAAATGCAAAATGTTTTTAAAAATATTCTCATATACATGTGACACTTTTGAAAAATGCAAGGGAAAAACATTTCCATTTTTGACTCTTGTCATGTAAACATACACTCTAAAATGACTTTTGCTACTTGTTCAAGCTACTTATTTAAAATGAGTCAAAACAACACAATTCTTACATGTTTTTGGGGACAACTTAAATGTTTTATGTTCAATCTTTGTAAAAATACATTTGTAAAAATGATTAAATTAACCTTATCGATTTTGTGTTGGGACAAGCATTTTTTACAGTGTAGTCTCAGTCACTTAATTAGTTTGGTCCAGTCCTAAAACATGTTACGTACTGTATTATTACTATTGATTAAGAAAGAACTTATGAAAAGCTAAAACAGCACGATGAATTATTCTCTCATACACAAAAATGGAAAGCTAGAGCATTCTGCCTTTTTAGGGACATCGTGCAGTACATGTATGTCCTGTTTTTGGTTCTTTTACATGCCTATGATACATGTTGCTTTCATATTTCAGTATTAGTATCCCGATGCATACATTCAGTATCCTGATGCATACAGAAGTTTAGATTCCAGTGTTATTCAAATGAACCGCAGAATTCATTTAAACTAATCCTACATAGCAAGTATGAACAAACCCTACTGATATAAATAGAACTGGATAACATTCTCGAGATTTCCACAGAGTTCCGTACCCTCTTTAATGAGGCATACATACAACAAACAAACAAACAAAAAAAAACAACAACAGAAAAAACTATACGTTCTCATTCATGAACTACCTGTATTTTTCAAATCCATCCAAACATTTGAGACTATAGCATGATTTTTAATTATTATTTATTATTTTCCTTAAGAACTCTATTATGCTTACCAAGGCTACATATATTTGATAACAAAACAGTAAAAACAAACAGGAAATGTATGATATTCAAGTACATATTTATATATATATATATATATATATATATATACACTGTAGATATAAGTGTTGAAGTATCTATAAATAATCAGAATTTGAATTACTTTCTAGAATTGTTTTCTATTTTAATGCAATATA
>CAIGQW010054176.1:6580350-6594507 GCA_903798125.1 Danio choprae
TTTTTTTTTCTTTTTATAAGAAAATCAAATCAACAACAAAAGTTCCTGAAGTTATTACTAAGCACAGCATTTATAAAGATTCTAATGTTTATGAGCTCCAACTAATCTTTAGCTTTAGCAATTTAGCTTTGTTTTTACAGGGAAAAAACTATTTCTGTGAATTCTTGTTTAAGAATATTACATTTTATTTTCAATCAAATTGTAGGAGTCATTTGCAATAAAAAAAAGGTTCCAAAACAAAAAAAATACAAGCAAAAACGTAATACTAATTATAAAGGAGGCAAGCGTATAGGTCAGGTAAAGGTGGCAGCTGTTGGTCAGGGGTCATTAGTTATTAGTTCAGCAGGGGTCAAATGTGCTTTCATAAATTTACAGTAATTATGGAAAATCACTAATTAAAACACAGCACGATTCCAGAACTTGATGCAAGTGTTTTATTCTGGGAAACAGAAGTGTGAGAACACCAAAGACCTGTGATCTGTATTTAGCAAAATAGCACAAATCTACAATGCTTAGTTTAACCTGATTAACAATAATGATCACACATGGCACTTCTAATGGCTAAAATGGCCATAATGATAAAAGAAAAACAAAGTAGTTGACTGAATCTCTTTCTCTGCTCAGAAGCAAAAATAATATATCTATCTATCTATCTAGACAAAGTTTCAAGGGTAATAATTCATGTATGTTCAGATTTGGATAATACAAACAGTTGATTGCAGAGTTGAAATAGACTAGATTTGCTCTTATATATGTTCTGATATAAAGTGTGTTAAAGGTGTCATAGCATGTATGAATATATTATGTTTAAATTGTTCTCTGATGTCTACATAGAAGGAATGTGGCTTATGTACATGCATACATTTCCAGAAACAGTTGTACAAGTCCATTTAGAATCCATATGATTTAAAGCTAGAATGGAGAGCTACGTTTTTACATTATTTGGAAGGGTCATGAATAATAATGAGCTCTCCTCTCTTGGTTATAGCATGATACATTCAAATACATGCGTGCAAAATAATCATATTATCCCTCTTTTCTGAATTTTGCATTCTGACAAGTTGTAAACAGATAAGATGATGTTGCATTGACTTACCCCAGAGCTAATGCCTGTCCCATTTTCAAAATAAGAACCCTTCATACATAGGAAATCCAATAAACTGTGTCAAACTTAGAAATTAAAGATAAATATTGCTGTTGTAATCTCACTAGGAAATGTTGGAATGTGCCCAATCAAACACTGCTGGGGGTATGCATATTAATGATCCAGTGAGTAATGTCAGAGTCTGTTTTGTTTGGATGAGAATGAAGAAACATCGTTGTTTGAGGCTCACAGTATGTCATTACTATGTTCTGAACTCTTATTATTCAGAGATGCTTACAATAGGTATATCCAAATTTTCATTCTTATTTAAAATATTTAAAATGTTATACAGTTAGTGAAATTTAACTCACATTTACCATTCAAAAAGAACCAATACCACTTGTCAGTAACGTTGAGATGATAGAACCAGCTTCCAATGAAGAGTCACTTTCAACAGCAGTCAACTTTTCTGCTGGTTAGAAGGGAAATCTATATGACCAGCTTAAACCTTCAAACGTCACCCTCATGAGATGACTCTAGATTCTATTGGAATGACTGGATTTCATAGCTGAAATTTTGCAAAGCAATGCTAAATTACGATCCCATGAACTACAATCCCATGAAGCACTGCAAATGACATTCAAATTAAAATAAATAAAAATTAAAGGATTAAAGTTTTGGTTATGGTTTTATCTTTAGAAACAATATTTAAATATACAATACATAGAAATATAATAATTTTGACAGCATAATCAATTTAATCTTTCACACATTTTCATCTTCACTTTGATTGGTGGAACTTTATACATCATGGGAGATGCAGTTTTTCCACCACCTTTAGCTTAGTCCCAGGGGTCGCCACAGCGGAATGAACTGCCAACTTATCTAGCATATGTTTTACACAGCGGATGCCCTTCCAGCTGCAACCCAGTACTGGGAAACACCCATACACTCACATGCACACACATCCACTACAGCCAATTTAGTTTATTCAATTCACCTATAGCGCATGTCTTTGGACGGTGGGGGAAACCAGAGCACCCGGAGAAAACCCAACACGGGGAGAACATGCAAACTCCACACAGAAATGCTAACTGGCCCAGCCGGGATTAAAAACAGCGACTTGCTGTGAGGCAACAGTGCTAACCACTAAGCCACCGTGTTGCCTACATTATGCTATCAATTACTAGTATTATTTTTAAACCTTAATGTGAACAGATGACATGAACAAATCTATATGCTATTGATTAACAACCTCTGAACTTTAAAGACGTTCATCTTCAAATGCTTCCAATGTACATTTTCACAAACAGATAACACTGCAATAGAAGCGCATACGTTGCACTTTCTAAACACTTTAATCGTCGGAATAGTATTCAGTAGAGTATGCCATTTGGAACGTAGTCCCATCTTCAAAGCAGGCAATGAGACATTGATTGCTCAGTGCCTAGACGTCTGATTGCATGAACAAACATATGCAGATTTAGTTTTAGACGTCAGTAAGCGATGAGCATTCTCAGCCATGTCTGATCTTCCCTTAACAACTTATTGATCCAGTCCTCTATTCAGAGCAGTCTCCTCCGCTAAACCCCCTCTTTTCTTTTCTCTCTACAACAGGTTGTGGTCCTCCACTCTCAATAAGACTATCCCAGAAAATGAGGGAATTATGCAAATTAATCCCACCTATGACAATGCATTATGAAGAATCGCTCCCTCGCATTTTCTCCGGCTTTCTGTCTTTTCTGATAGAGAACATTTTAAATCCCAGCATAATGAGTCATCCGACATAATTCATTCACTCTCTCCCACTTTGTCTGAAACCGAATCCCGCAGCTCTTCGTCAACCGTTCTTGCCATCTCCTCATTTTCCAACTTAATAATTCAGCATTATGCAACATTTGTGGGAACAAATCTTTACACACAACCCAGATGAGCAAATGAAAACATTGCAGGGGATGGAGAGTTATAGGATAAAACCCATCACCTTTTGAGGCACCGAAACAAGAGTGCTTTCTGACCCCTAGTGGTCATAGAGGTGAAATGTTGCATACGTTTATTATGCCACAAGGCACAATTTCTTGACACCGACGCCTGCTAACTTGCTCTTGCTCACAGATATTGCATTGACCTTCACACAATGAATAGTACATAGTAGTGTGTTTGAAGTCATCTCTCAGGATTTCTCTAGGAGCTTTGTAGTTCATAGTCCCTTTCTTTTTATTTGTTAATTTTAGTTTATTTATTTATTTATTTATGTTGCGTGTGTGTGTGTGTGTGTGTGTGCGCGCATTCAAGCAGTATGCAGTGATCTTGAGAATTTCCCTCAGTGGGATTTGTAACCTTTACGTTTATATGTACAAAAAGCCTGTTTTCTCACTATTTTGCTTATTGTACATCAACATACAGTACATTTAAAATCAAAGCTTTATGAAAGTGATGCAAAATACTTAATGTCACAATTGATAGTAAAATAATAGGTTTCCTACATTTTTAAAATGCGCAATTTCTTCATTCATGTTGTTCTAAACCTATATGATCCAAAACAAGACATACTTTAGGCGATGTTATTTGTTGTGTTAGAAAGTTATTCAGTTAAGTAGGGTTATTTCGATACCAGTGCTAAATCGATACTTTTAAAATGGTACCAATGTCAAAGCGATGCCTGAACTGATACTTTTGAGCCACAAAATTCTGGTGGATGATTCTAGAAAAATCTTTTATTTGACAAAAAAACAACATTTTAATTGAACAATACAATTTAAGTTTAAAGTATACATCAATTCATATTTTATATATTTGAATTGAATTGCATTAATATTTCTTTTGATCATTTGTTTGTTAGCATGAATTTAAGATTTGCATTATGCGATTAACATTACATTAGCTTATTACTAACTTGCGGAAAGGCTGTCATCAAAATCAGGCAAAACCTTTTTTCTAGGGTTGGGATGGGTTGGGTTGGATCACTGCTCTAAACAACACCTGTAGGAGACTCTTTTCCTTTCCATATGCACCAGACACCTTCTTATAAACACTCCATATTTCTGTAAAACATTGTGCAATGCTGAGTGTGCTTTACATAGGCAACTGTGCTTTACAAAGCATCTGTAGGAAACACACTCTTTCCTCTTCCTCTCTATATACACCAGACATTTTCCTACAAACACTCCATGACAAGGACTGACAACAGCACATTTTTGGGGTGCATCCAAAATCATATACTTCCCAATGTGAGCAAAGTATGTCAGAATTTATGGTAGGTGCTGAAGTGTGCATCTCCTTTTTTCTAATGAAGCCATACGATAATTTATGAATAAGAGTGAAGCAACATAACTGTCCGGGTAGGTCTAATAAAGTCTTTAAAAGTATTTCAACATTCCAAAAAAAACCCCCACCTTTAACTATATTAACAAAAGCAGCGGAATAGAAAGTAAGAAAACCTTTCGTCTGTAAGCTCTAACCCTTTTACAGAGAACAGGCTTTCTATATTGAGCAAAAATGAAAGCTTAATTTTTTTTGAGTGACCCGCAAAAAATGGCAGCCGTTACAAAAAAATGGGAAAATGTTCTCACCAGACATCATGGCGGACGAGGGACATTTCTGTTCATGATATCAAGCCCAAATTAGATTTCTTCCTTTTCTGATTTAATAAAGGTATTCCTCGTTGTGCGGGAGCACGGAGAGTGGGAGATGCACATGGACTTTAAAGTAGGTGCCGCAGTCCGTAATGAGGAAGTGGAGCATGAGATGGAGGAAACAGGATTTTACCTCATACTTGTTCACTTTATCCAGCTTTATCGGGGCGATGGAGATTTCAAAGGTGTTTAATAATCACCTCACATCTGGATCGTTGAGCCACACGGATCAAATTGAGTTGAAATATGTTCATCCTTTGGACAGGTGAAAGGAGGCAAGGCCAAAACTACACGCACACAAACATGGACAGAGAAAATACAGACCTCATTGCACTGTCATTAACAAACATGCCCAATTTGCAAGACAGACAAGGTATTCATATAAGTCTGCTGGCGTAGGCCTTCATTGGAGGTGTCTTCAGTGTAGATGAAATCAGTGATATCAGGTGAGTGAGGAGGGAAAACAAATTGTAAAAAATAACAATGCATACCAACTAATGCCCAATTCCAAAACAAAATGATACAAACAAATCAACAAAACTTGATGTAATATCAGCATTCCTATTCATCTAGATCTACACTACTGGTCAAAAGTATAGTTATGATACTTTCATTGTTATGATAATCTCTTCTCATCAAGGGTGCATTTATTTGATCAAAATTACAATAAAAAAAACAATAATTTTGTGTGTTATTTACATTTAAAATACCTGTTTTCAATTATAATCTGTTTTATAATGTAATTTATTTCATGGTCTGATGAAATTCTGGGTTCTAATTGGCTGAAAGGGATTTAAACTGGTTAATGCACTGTAGGCACCACCCAATGGATGTTGAATGATGGTTTCCATGGATGTGGGGGAAGGTATTCTGCGTGTCAGTCTTTTCTCGCACAGCTGCAAACAGATCACTAAAAATGATTAAACTTTTGTTGTATAAATACAATTTTGACCCTTACTCTTATCTGACTATTTCATTCAAGCCGATCACCTTATAGGTTGTGATTAGGTCTAATTTAGATTGATTAACCTCATAGACCCTTATTTTCAGTTAATGGTTCATCGTTTACCCGAAGTCGCTGAGAGTCAGTATGCTGGCCAGTTACATCTGCTCACGGACACATCCTCGCCAGTTCTGGTTCTTAGATAGAAGATATAACTGTAAACTAACTTCCTTTAAGTAATATTAGGCCGCCCCATGCTTGCTCATACATAAAGAAAGTTTGATTTAGCCACTAGATTATATCATACTAAGTCAGTGTTTGTCAGAAATCAACAGGTCTCTAATGCTGTGCCTATGCTCCATCCATTGAGCCTGAATGTATGAGCAATCCTGGTCGTAGGCTGAGGAAACATCAACCTAAAGAATCTACTAGATGTAAGTGATTTCAGGAGATATGAGAGTTAAACAAGAATTTGACATTTATTTGCCAGGCAGTAATTGATTAACATATCACATTTAAAACATGCAGAAGAACTACAAAATGATTACACAACATGATCAGCATAAAACATCAAAACAATTGTAATTTTGTACATTGGCAATGTAGACACACAGAGACTGTGTGGGAAGTTTCATCTGATTACAGATGCTTCCCTGAGTGTTTTGCCAAGTCTCCTTAAATACCCAAAATGTCATAAATTCAAGTTAATAAAAACTTCACAAAGATTTTTGTCTGGGAATTTTACCCTAGGAGCCAAATACCATCTGAGAAAGAAGACAAGACTTGACAAAAGATCTTATCCAGGCCATCCTCTCATGAGAGAGGACAGAATTTACCCAAATTTACAGAATTTACCCTCTATTTTGGTATGTGATACTGGGATAAAACTGAGATCAAATTTATATCACACTGAGATCTTTAAAATGATACCAAGCAAGTTAAAATTCACAAATTCTGTAAATATACAAACTACATCATTTCACCATAGAAACTGGAAATCTGGCAGTTCCTGAGTAACATTTCTATGACCCATGCCGTATAACTGGGGAGGGCAAGAGGGCCTGAGGATAGGTGATGGGTCAGCTGTCCAGATGGCTTTCTCGAGATCCTCTCCGAATATTAGAAAGTTTATTTTTTATTGCATGGCAGTTCTCGTGGTCTGATCTTATGGAATCTCACAGCAGTTTTCAGCATTTGATATTATGGAGAAAAATAACCATCCTTATTTGGGCTGTGTTCAAAAGCTTTAAAACAGACACGAGCTCATTGGGAAAATGTGCCCAGGGTCACATTTTTGAGAAATGACAAATATGTACTCGCTGGAACATATGGCTGCATTTTGTGTGTAAAATGTACAATACAGTGCGGTACTACTGACTGCTTAACTCCATATGGATGACTTTGCCAATGTGACTGATTTGATTGGTAGCTCACCACATGGTGTTGGACTTGAGATGGAGCAGAGCGGACCAGAGTTTGAGTTAGGCAAAGGACTGTTCCAGGAACCATAAAAGCAGTGTGAGATTGTGGTAGAAACATGCGGCCGGTGGTGGCTTTTCTCGATTGTAGTTTGCTTTTGAAATGGGTTTAGGGAAGGATTTACAAGAAATGGCATGTATGAGAAAACGTGCCCCAGTAATGTATTTGAGATTGTCAAAAATGTACATGGCACCTTCTAGTGGATTTGTGAAAACAAAATCTGCAAGAACAGGTAGGGTACATATTTGTTGGTTCTCAAATCTCGAATTAGCCACTAATGTAAAAAGTTAAGAATTCTCATGAGACAGACTTGAATTAATGACTTGCTGTTCATTAAAAGATTTGAAATGCATTCATGTTGGGTGGTTCTTTGTCTTCACATTGTGCTTTTAAAATCCAATAATGCACTGCTATTTGTTGATTATCCCCTATTTACGTTATTCAAAGCTGAATTTACTCCAGCCTTCAGTGTCACATGACCTTTCAGAAATAATTTAAATATGATTTTCTGTTCTATTATGACCAATCAACATTGGTACTAAATCAGTTAATGAAAAGTTCAGTAGTTTGGCCACTAACCCATTCAGCTTCCCTCGTCTACTATTTAGGGGGAGAGAGGGTGGGAGACCCTCCCAGACCCTCCCTAAACCGTTTGTCTCAGATTCTCGCTCCCTTCCACCCATTTCCCTCTAAACTCATCCATGCATAAAAATAACATCATTTATTTTTATTTATACATAATCATATTAAAATGAGAGACACTGAAGAAGAGAGTCCTCATGCTGAAAATGAAGCTTAAAATCACAGTGATAAATTAATATTGAAATCTATATTCAATAAGAAAACAGTTATTTTAAATTTGAGTAGAAGTGGGTAGTCACAAATTACATTAACTTTGTTGCATTTACTTGAGTAACTTGGAAAAGTTACTTGGAAAGTATGTTTTTTTTTAAAGGAACTGCTCTTAAAGGGTAGAGCTGATTGGCCCAGCACACATTATTCATTGACACGTTAACCATCAAAAACATAACCATTTAAACATATTTAAGCATTTAAAGACATTGTTTAAACATAAAAATGGTATATAAAACTACTTGATTTTTTGTTGTTGTTACTCTTACTCAACTTTTAAGACTGTTACTTTTACTTGAGTATAGATTTTGCATACTCTGCCCACCTCTGAATATTTCACAATTTTATAATTTTTTACTGCATTTGTAATCAAATAAATGCAGGCTCGGTAAAAGAAAATGCTTTTTTTTTTTTTTTTTAAGTATATTCAATAAATAAATATTTCTGATCCCAAACTTTTGACTGGTATTGTATCAAAAATGGCCCCTGAGCTCATCTCCTGGAGTTGCCAGTCTTAGTTTTTGTTTTATTATGGAAAATCTCTCCTCACAGGTCTCTGAAATGCTTGAATGAACAAATCTGATTAAGGCTTTTGATTCAACTCATTCAGCCACTGAGAACAAAATAAAATTGGATGCTATTTCATTGTAACATTCCATCAGACACATCACATTTCACATGAAATTGAAACTAAGATGTGTGAATCTTGGACCATTTGAAAGCTTTACATAAGCAGAATCAGAAAAAGGCTAAAACTAATAGAAAGAAAACAGCAGTGCTGCGCTTCCACCTTGAGGACAAAAATATCACTGCGGGAGACTTTCTCATCTCCTAAGTCTTTAAATCAGGGGTGTCCAAACTCGGTCCTGGAGGGCTGCTGTCCTGCATATTTTAGTTCTAACCTCAATTAAACAAACCTTAGCCAGCTAATCAAGCTCTTTCTAGGTATATTAGAAACTTTCAGGCAGGTGTGTTGAAGGAAGCTGAAGCTAAACTATGCAGGAGACCCACCCTCCAGGACTGAGTTTGGACACCCCTGCTCTAAATGTACAACATGATATTTTTATTTTAATCTTTTTTTCTTTTCTTTTTTTTTTTTAACCAAAAAACCCATTGTATGCAATCTTCTATGCATTGTCATCTCATTAATACTTAGCTTTTTTTTAGCAAGCAAGCATTTTTTTTGTGTGTGTGTGGTGATCCCCCATATAGAAATCAAATTTGTGTGTTAATGATTTTTTTTTTAATCAGCAATTGGAATCATACATGTAATGTTCATATATGAGCATATATCAGCCTTCCGTATGGGCTATGGAAGTAAACGTAAGCATAACTTTTATGCTGTTATGAATATTTCATGATAAAGCCAGTTTAGGGTTACTACTAATGATAATGAGATTATTTGGAGATATAAGGCAAAAGCTGGTATTCGTATGCACTTATTCACTTAGTATACTACAGTGTTGCAAAAATAAATCATATTTTGGTAATAAAAAAATAACTGCAAATAGCAAATTGAATATTTTATTGCTCAGTTTAGTCCACCGAAGCCTATCAAACAAAAATAAAGTACACATTGCTTGAGATATATTTTAATATTATTGTTTATTGATTAAAAATGTAAAGGTGTAATATTCATTGGTTGAGCTAACGTTGCTAAGCTGAGAAGATCCAAAAGACAAGTTTTATATTTCACAAACTAATTGTTGTGGCTGCATATTAAGTAAGGAAAGGAAATTATTTTAAACGTTTTAATTGGAATAAAAAACACATTTTACCTTTAAGGGCACTATGCAAATCATACTTTCAATTTTCTGAGCAATATATCAAGTAATCATCAGCATAACACTGAAATTATATCCATTTATTCATCTCCCACTCCTTCCTCACATCATCATTGTGAATTGCGTTAATTAAAGTGATAAAACCCTCAACTAAACAAACTAATGACAATGCTGACTGATTATCATAAATCAATGAATTCAACTTTAACCTTGTACAAACATAATCTGAATGTTTACTATACTAAGTAATTTAACCTACTGTAATCAGATATAGATAACTGCCTCAGAGGAATTCATTTCTTAATATAGACTTCTAAATTGTAAATTGATTTTCTGGATGGATTTCACTCAGATCTTTTTAAATTTGCTGACCTTTTAAAGGATTACTTTTCCGGTGATATACAAGACATATGGCAGAAATCATAGTGTGCGCATTTGGTTAAGACCACTTCTGTCTCTGAGGTTCGTTACATTTTTTTTCCATGACTCTCCATAACTCACTTGAGCTCAAAATGATCATCTTTTTCTCTATTTGTAAGCCTTTCATTCATTTACTGTAGCTATTATTGGAAATACCACTGCAGTGATATATTGACAGTGTACATGCAGATGTCATCCAAACTGCTGAGACTAAAAATGGATGAAGATTAAAAGATGATGCATGCTTTCCTAATAATAATAATAATAATATAAATTAATAAATAAATAAATAAAAATAATAATTCATAACCAAGAAAAAAGACAGTATAGCAAACAACTAAAATATATACTGCATCAATTTATTGGCAACCCATATCCAAATCTGAACATGGCCATACATTAACACACACACACACACACACACACACACACACACACACACACACTGTATATATATATATATAAAACTGAAAATGGCTGAATAGAGCATACACTAACTTACACTTTACTCAGTCACAAGATGGTGCCAAACAGTCAAGAATGTGTTGTGATCACTGATGGTAAAGATGATTCAAAGTTCCAGGATGAGCCTGTTTTATTAGTTTCAGGGGTTGTTATCAGGGATTATTAAATGACTAACCACCAACCTAGATGACAACTACTGAAACTAATAATACAGGTTCATCTGGGTACTTCGAATCACCTTGAATGCCAGCGAATACGTTCACATCATATACATACACCCACATTCATATTTATATACTTTTGTCTTGCAACTGTTTTTGAATGTTTAGCGTCATCTTGTAACTGAATAATACTTAGATTAATGAATGCTCCATTCAACGGTTTAATTTCTGTCAGCTCTGCATTTAATTGAAGAAATAATAAACTATTATGAAACAGAACAATGTTGTGTGTCTTATTCTCATGTTTTGTGTCATATAGCCATGTAGTAAGCAGGATAAAGTGCATCCAAACAGTTTTTGCAGAATAAAGTCTTCCGCTTATACAAGAAGCTGCCAATATGACTGTTGGGCTTAATTCTGTGCTAAAAATCACCTGGATATACTTTATATCTTACTTATTACTCTGGAATGCTCTATTCTAATTTGGTCAATCGTAACATTATTCCGAGATAACAACCACTGAATAACACATGCTCATCTGGGAACTTCAAATCACCTTGATCGTCAATGAATACATTAGAATCCATCTACATTCATATGTATCTGCTTGTCAGTCACCCTGCTGCTTTTGACTGTTTGGCGCCCTCTTGTGAATGCTTAATATGTACGTTAGTATATGCTTTATCCAGCCAGTTTCATTTATGTTAGCTTTGCGTTTTTGTTTGTTTGGTGCCATGTTGTACCTGAGTAATACACAAGTTAGTGTATACTCCATCAGCTATTTTTGTTTCCTTCAGCTTTGCATTTAATTAAATAATTGATCAACTATTACGGCTCAGGATATTTTGTATCTTTTTTTTATAATGTTTTTTTTTGTCAAGTAGCCACAAATAAATAGATAAGTACACCCATGTGGTTGTTTAAGCAGAGTAAAACCCTTCAGATTTATACAACAGTGTTTTGCATCAGGCTGCCAATAAGCCTGTTGTGTTTAATTCTGCAATAACCACCTGGATGTACTTTTTCCCTAACATAACATACCTTGGGATGTCATGACCGACCAATCAGAATCAGTTATTCCAGACAGCTGTGTAATAATGCTGGTTAAAATCAGGTAGAAATTCACAGCAAGTTCAGTAAGATCATGGAAACTGCATGTTACCACAGAAAAGCCAAATGATTCGATAAAGTCTGCTTGTACGGGTCAAGGGGTCAAGATTTGTCTGGTTAGCTTAAAAAAAGCCTTGCAACTAATAACTAATGATCCACAGAAAAACTACATCATGATGAAATACTAATTGGCTAATGGTACCAAAAAAAAACCCCACACTCTCTGAAATCTCGCACCGTTCATACTTACTGAGTTCCACCTATGCCGCAACACACACTCAATATTAAATTACAATTTAATTTATTCACATTTAATAGCAGACTGTAAATAAATTGACCGAATGTAAATGCAGTATAATAGCAGCAGTAAATAAGAGGTAGAGCATTGGTTAAATTGCACTAATGCTGCTCCTGTATTGTATGTGAATTAACAGGCAGAAGAGTCCACAGCAAGCATGAGATTATTATATTATGCACAGCGGTTCTGAGCATGTGCAGAGAACAAGCTTTAGTTTGGCTTTCAGGAGAGAGATGGTCAAGTGCTATTTTTATATTTTAATTGGATTGTTCAAATTCTGCTCAGAAACATTAGGCATTATGGAGGGTGTTGTATGTAACCTTAGAGTGTTAAAGTTTAAAGTCGTGCATTTGTTATGTTATTATGTAAAGATTTATAAAATGGAATGATGATGATGGTGGCGCAGTGGGTAACACGATCGCCTCACAGCAAGAAGGTCGCTGGTTCGAGCCTCGGCTGGGTCAGTTGGCATTTCTGTGTGGAGTTTGCATCTTCTTCCCGTGTTCGCGTGGGTTTCCCCTGGGTGCTCTGGTTTCCCCCACAGTCCAAAGACATGCACTGTTGGTGAATTGGATAAGCTAAATTGTCCGTAGTGTATGTGTGTGAATGAGTGTGTATGGATGGTGATGGGTTGCAGCTGGAAGGGCATCCGCTGTGCAAAACATATGCTGGATAAGTTGGCAGTTCATTCCGCTGTGTTGACCCCAGATTAATAAAGGGACTAAGATGACTAAAAGACTAAAGAAAATGAATGAATGATGATGATGTTGATGATGATAACAGCAAGCAAAAATGAATGAACGAATGAATAAATAAATGCAATTTAATATGTAAATAGTGAATTTTGGATCCTGACCAGCATGAGTTGTATTGACAAATGAGTTTGTGAGAATAACCTTGAGGCTTGTAGTCATAATTCACCAGATAATGATCATTAATAATGATTGTAAGATAATGATGATGAATAATAATGAAAGCTGGAGGAAAATATCTGAAATTAAACCTGAACTCTGTTTTAGTGCTTTGAAGGATAGAATGACATTTACATGGCATTATTTATTAATTTGTGCACTTACTTTAGTTTACCTATAATTGCATCTGAAATGTGAAGTGTGGATAAAGAGAGTCCCATTTTACAGGTTCACTAAACAATTACAATAAAATTAACTACATACAATTTTTATTAGCTACATAAATAAAGATACAGTAATAAGTTATAATAATAATAATAATAATAATAATAATAATAATAATAATAATAAGTGTCACGGTGGCGCAGTGGGTAGCACGATCGCCTCACAGCAAGAAGCTCGCTGGTTCGAGCCTCAGCTGGGTGAGTTGGCATTTCTGTGTAGAGTTTGCATGTTCTCCCCGTGATCGCGTAGGTTTCATCTGGGTTTCTCCCACAAGTCCAAAGACATGCGGTATGAGTGAATTGGGTAAGCTAAATTGTCCATATTGTATGAATGAGAGTGTATAGGTGTTTCCAAGTGATGGGTTGCAGCTGGAAGGCCATACGCTGCTTAAAACATATGCTGGATAAGTTGGTGGTTCAGGTCGGTCGGTCGGTCAATAAACAAGCAAGCAAATATAAAGAGCTGGCTAAAATCCAGTGAATACATAGAGAGAACACAGCTGAGAGACATACCTGCTAACAGATGTGCATGAAAAATGCATGTTTTGTACTTTTATTTGTTATTTTTTCCTGGAGGAATGTGCCGAACAGCAAGAGTGAATGTAACAGTCTTTCAAATAACTCTTGGAAGGACTTTTAAAATTTACCTCCTGCCTCACAGATGAGCAGGTCCAGCAGCACCGCAAGCATTCAGAAAACAAACTGCATCTGTTGAGCAAGACATTGAAATATGCATTAAAAAAAAAGTTAGCTTTCAGTGGTTAGCACTGTCGCCTAACAGCAAGAAGGTC
>CAIGQW010054176.1:6594907-6616289 GCA_903798125.1 Danio choprae
AAGGAAAATAAATGAATGAAAGAATGAATGGATGTTTAAGATTATTGCACACTAAATCCGACATTTTTGTCCTTATTTTTTGCACATTAAAAATAAATTTTACCTCTTGTTGTGTCAATCGTATTGCCACACACTGAATCAGAAACTTTAGTCCGTCATAAAAAAAATCTAATCAGGTTTGATTTTTTTTTTTCATTTTTCGCATCCAAAAAGATTGGGCTGCCGCACAAGTCTAAATCTAACATGGCGTCAGAAAAACTAATCCACTTAGTCTTGCAACACAAAGCCCTTTATGATGAGCAAAGTATGAAATATAAAGACACAGCATTCAAAGTCATATTGTGGCAGGTGATTGCGAAACAGCTTGGAATAGATACTGATTTTAAAATAAACAGTACATTAAAGATTATAAAGTTACATTAGTGAGGTTAACATTAATACGCATTACACTCAGTGTTCAAGGTTTGTGTGCATGACAAATGTTTTAGATTGGAATAGGAAAAAAACTCATACAAAAATGTCAGACTTCAGTGTGCAAAGACCTTTTCTTAGAATATAGTGCTTGTAACCTTTTACATTTCTTTGTTTAATGGTCATTATGATCTTAAATCTTTCGAAGTTTTTAATACTTTGATCGAAATAAAAAGTAAAAAAAAAATGTATGTACATTTATATGTATTCACGCATGTATTATATCATCTTTGCATCAAATTACAAAAAAAAATGCTTGTGGGAGGCATTTCTAATGCATTGTCTATGGAAGGGACAGTAAATCTGACATTGTTCTCTCTTCTGGCTGCCTTTAGCAATGT
The DNA here is from genome assembly GCA_903798125.1 of Danio choprae. Taxonomy (NCBI): domain Eukaryota; kingdom Metazoa; phylum Chordata; class Actinopteri; order Cypriniformes; family Danionidae; genus Danio; species Danio choprae. Next base: position 6,595,720 of record CAIGQW010054176.1, read on the forward strand.
CACACAATTTTCTTCCTATTTCTGAAGTCTTCATAACTCCATTATGGCGTTTTTCTTTTATTATTCAGCAAATAGGATTGTAAAAAATGTATTTGTTGTACTCTCACATTTACTATGCTTTAAGTTTAACACACTATGATGACTTCCGCTGTTGAGAAACTCGCAAATGTGAAAAGGGTTCATTATCTTATGCTCAAGGCAAAATATGAATCAAAATACAGTAAAATATGATGATATTTTAACTTTTGTAATGTACGCTCAAGTTTTATATTTTTGCAGAAACCATATTAAAACGACCACATTTACATAAAATACAAATGTTTGTACCATATATCTCCTTGTTAAATCTTATAAAATTCTTACTGATGCCATCAGTGTATCTCAAGCGGTTTATGTTACTTCAGCATTTGTCCCCAGCCCTGATGTTCACTTAACAATCAAACATTTAATTACAGTTTCTTTCATGCAAATGCTATCAGTCACACACCAACCTGCTGTCAGGAAGCAGAGGAGCATCAGAACGGACATCAGTAGCACATTCAGGCTCAAGAGAGTGTCATTTCACCATCAACACACTGGGATCCCACTGCTCCAAGCCCATACCTGTCAACACAAACCCAGTGCTGCTCATTGAATTAATATTCAAAATCAGTCGGCCTAAGCGAAAATCTCATCAACGTGTCACAGGCATGATTATAAACCGCTCACTGATTGACAGTTTCAGCTTTTAATTATGCAAATTTAATCAAACATAGTGAATTTGGCAGATGTTAAGCTATAGATGATGAAGACCTTAACCATGTTCTCCCTCTTAAAAAATACAAAACCAGGGTTATCACATGGTCTACATTCATTAGATGCGATTGAATTCTAATTCAAATCTATGTTTTGTCCTGTATTTATTTGTGTGGTGAAAAATTTGTGATTTTAATAGGTTTGGGACGTTCAGATTATTAAAGCAAGATCTTGTGCTGTTGTACAGTATGTGTTTTTGGCTCTTTTTTACACTGTAAAAAGAGATTAGTTGACTTTACTTAAAACAGTGAGTAAACCAATTGCTCTTGAACTGATTAGCTGTACTTTAAAATATGAGTAAACCAATAGCTTTTAAAGTGATTAGTTGACTTTACTTTTAAAAGTGAGTAAACCAATAGCTTTTAAAGTGATTAGTTGACTGTAAGTAAACCAATTGATTTTAAAGTGATCAGTTGTACTTTACTTAAAAAAGTGAGTAATTGTTTTTAAAGTGATTAGTTGACTTTACTTTAAAAACTGAGTAAACCAATTGCTTTCAAAGTGATTAGTTGACTTTACTTTAAATAGCACCTATAAAGAAAAATCAACTTTTCAAAGCTGTTTGAACAGAACTTTGTGCAGGTATAGTGTGTCCAGTCCACTGTCATATTGGAGTGATATAAACATGACAAGTCTCTTTGTTTAAATTTCCTGACATCCAAATCCCAGTGATTTTGAGGCTCACCACTAAGTGCCATAAGAGTGCGAATATTTTATTTTATTTTTTTTATTTTTTCTGCTCACCAAATTGATTGATAGGCGCCATGTCTCCATAATAACATACACATGTACACAGAACATTTTTTTGCAAAGAAACTGGGATCAAACTATCTGGTCCAACTCTCTGTGATCATCTGCACCTCAAGAATTAGTTTTATAAGTTTAAAACATTTTTAAAATAGACCATGTTTGTAATAAAGATAGTAAAATCGCTGCTAGAATCACATGGTGTCAGTAAACGTGCATATGTGTGCATGCGTGTGTGTACTGCAAACGCATTTGTATGTGACTCATCAGAAAGACTTGAATAGACTCAACCAGAAATACATTAAATAAAGTTCCTTGGTATTTTTGACTAGTGAACTGTATTTCAGCTTCAGCCGTGTCTGAAATCACTGACTGCTGTTTATCTGACAAGGCATGATAAGAACCAGATATGCATGTGGGAACTGTGGACAGGGAGAAGCAGCTCATTTGCATTTAAAGCCACAGTCTACAAAAATAGCTACACTTGTCCTCAGACACCAAAATGGGCAGATTCTGCATTGTAAAATAAATAATCTGATGGGTATTTTGAGCTGAAACTTTAAAGACATTCTGGAGACACCAAAGGCTTATCTTACTTTTGGTAAAATAGGTGCCCTTTAAAAAGTGAGTAAACCAATTAATTTTAAAATGATTAGTTGTACTTTATTCAAAAGTGAGTAAGCCAATTGCTTTTAAAGTGATTAGTTGACTTTACTTTAAAAAGTGAGTAAACCTGTTGCATTAAAATTATGTTTGCATAATTATAAAAAATTAAGTTATCAATTTCCAGGTTAAAATGGGTTTACTCACTTTTTTAATTAAAGTAACTAATCATTGTAAACAGTGTAAAGAACACCCAATATACACTTTTAATAGTTTCGTTAATTTCAAATTTATCGATATGTTCAATTACAATACATAAATACAACTCATTCATTCATTCATTTTCTTTTAGGCTTAGTCCCTTTATTAATCTGGGGTCTCCACAGCGGAATGAACCACCAACTTATCCAGCATATGTTTTATGCAGCGGATGCCCTTCCAGCTGCAACCCATCACTGGGAAACATCCACACACACCCATTCACACTTATACACTATGGACAATTTAGCTTAACCAATTCACCTATAGCGCATGTGTTTGGACTGTGGGGGAAACCGGAGCACCCGGAGAAAAACCCACGCGAACACGGGGAGAACATCCAAACTCCACACAGAAATGCCAAGTGACCCAGCCGAGGCTCGAACCAGCAACCTTCTTGCTGTGAGGCGATTGTGCTACCCACTGCGCCACCGTGAGGCATAAATACAACTGTCTTAAATTATTTTTTTCTTACGCACTGGGCCATAAATCTCCATTTTGGCATTTTTAAGTACTTCAGTTTTAATTCATATCTGTATTGTGAAGATTTTGAATGAGGGGTTTGTTGATCCAAAATTTGCTCGATTATATACAGATTTTTATTATACAATAAAATTGTGAAAAGTATTTTTTTAGGCTGTTCACGGTATTTTCAGAATTATGGAGTGATAGAAATATTTTATACTTGTTTCAAAAATCCTTTTTGATTTAAGAATTGTTTAGATATTCGGACTAGAAACAAGACAAAAACTTTATAATAATTTCTTAATTTATTTTAATTATTATAATATTTTTTTTTTTTTTGCAGTGAAAGAAATATTTGTAATTCTTAAAATATTTTTTTTTTACACTATTCGCCTGCAGTGGGTCTACCTCAAAAGCCGTGTCTCCAGTGAGCATTAGTCTGATTTCACAGTGCACACAGATGAGGGCAGTGTTGTGTAAAGGATTTATCCTCCAGATTCACAGCACTTCTACGCTCTTTATAACAGGGGGCAGCATGACATTAACACAAGCTCTTATGTTCTTAAATCGAGGCATTTCGAGAGGTATCAGATCCATTTTAATGTCAGGAGTTCTCTCTGAGATGACTTTAAAGATTGTGCCTTCAGCTAAATATGTAATCCTTTCGGCAAGTGATAAGAAGGTAGTCTAAGATAGGTTTAGCACATTTTATGCTTAAATGCCATGCAACAGAATTTCACAGATTATTATGTAAATCAGTGGGGGGGGAATGCAGAAACAAGCCATAGATTTTGACTGAAATTATAAATAAAATATGGCAAAAATGTCTGACAAAAGCATAAATGTATAAAAATAATATAATATAGCATAAAATAAGCAATTTATATCAATGTCTATCAAAAAAGATTGTAATAAAGACTAAAATATATTTTAAAACAATATAATATAATAACAATTAATATAATATCATATAATATAATATTTTTAACTAAATCACAGGTTAGCAAAAATGATAATAAAACATGCAAAATGTCTTTCAAAATAAACATATAATAATATAATATCATTATCGCATTCACAATTATATCATTCATATAACGTATAACAGCATGAAACTAGTAATTACTGCAAATTGCATCTTGAATGTTAAAGATGTATATATAATATGTAATATATAATATTCAATGGCAATGAAGCACACTTTTAAAGAAGCCTGACCTTGTATTGCAGTTCTATTGTCTACAAAATTACAGCAAGGGGAGTCTTTACGTTTGAAGTCTCCATGAATTATCAGGCTTACTCAATACAGTGAGAAAAAAAGATGCAAATTCAGAGTTGACCACTAGGAGCAGTAGCTGTTTGTCCATCCACACAGTACATCAGATCAGGTGTGCCAATAACCAATGTCTCCATCTGCACAAGCCTGCCTTTCTGAACCATTTATTCCAGTCTGACGTGCAACATCTGCAATGCTGAGAGTGTGGAAACCAGCTGAAGAAAAGAATAAGAACATTATTAAAGTTATAACGTCTCATTTCAGGCTATAATTGAGACTCACGAGGCAGAGCAGAACGAGGCAGAATAAAGAGTGGTAAAGCCTTAATTTTGTAATATTGTGGCAATTACTGAGGAAAGCTATGATGGAAACAGCAGTCTGATTGTCTTAGATGATGGATGGGCTTATTTCAGAGTGATCTAGATTGTGGTAAACCTATGATTAAAACCTAAAGCGTGTAAAGAGACGTGTGTTTTTTTAGCCCCTTTCTGGTATATGACTTTGATGAATAATAATGTTCTCATGATGTTGGACTCTAAGTTTTGCTTCAGTAATTTATTCATGTGATTCTTTATTCATATTTTCTTTTCTTTTTTTGCCCAGGAATGATGCTGTAACTACTTAAGTCTGTCTTGCATGCAGGAAAGTGTGGAGGCTTGTTTTTGACAACAAAAAATAAAATAAATTAAATATTAAAATATAAAATATGTAAGATGACTAACATTTTATCCCACAATACATTTTATTCGAAACTTAACGAAGCAATTAAGCATTTATTTCTCATAATTCAGATTTGTCTCTAAGCAATACAACTTTAAACTCTGAAATATGAGACTTTTTTCAAAACTGTGACTGAGAAATAAAGTCAGATTTATGAAAAAGTCAACAACTACACGATACATTTAGAATTATGATAATTATGGACAGATTTGAAAGCCTATAAGCTCTCAACCGTAAGAAATGAAGCTGAAATTTTACAAAAAAATTCTCAGAGAGTTGGAGGAAAAATAAGATAAAATTATATCTAATCTTGGAATTCTGGGTGAAAAAGTATAATTGTAAAATCTAAACTCTGAAAGAAAGAAGTATATAAAGTATAAATCTAAACTCAGAATTCTCAGAAATATAATCTGAATTGTGAGTATAAACACACAACTATGACAGTCAGAATTAAGACACAAACTTAAAATGTGCCTGAGAAATAGAGAAATAAATAGAAGAAATAGAGAAATAGAAATAAACTGAGAAAGTCAAAATTGTGAGATATAAACTCAAAATTGTTTGCCTTATTTCTTTTTTCAAACAATTTGGAGATAAAAGGCAAAGTTATATACAAAAATTAAAATGGATGAAATCAACAATTTCGCTACTGTGAAAAAGTTGGCGGTTCATTCCGCTGTGGTGACCTCTGATAAATAAGGGATTATGCTAAAGAAAAATGAATGAATAAGTCAGAATAAGTTTATAAACCAACTAATTTGAAAAATAAAGCCAGAACTCAAAGAAAAAAAAAAAAAAAAAAAAAAAAAGTAAAAAACCAAAAATTTAATATTTTTTTTCCACAGTTCCCAGGTTGAACTAATAATAAGTTTGACAATGCAAGAATTAAAAAAAAAAACCTCACAATTATGAGATAACGTTTGCAATTACCTTTTTATCATACCACAGAAACAGGCTTCCATGTTGAAGTCCACTGCTCATATAATGCATACAGAAAAACACAATGAGGCATTCAGGGAACATCCTCCGTATCTTGCGCAGCAGAAAGCGAGCAGGATAGATTGTCTCTGCAATTGTAATTAATCCTAAGGGAAACATTTGGGGGGTGGGGGTGCTGTACTTCTAATTATCACACTTAATTTAGCCCAGGGAATCTAATTTGGGAAATCTATTTACAGAGATGTACAGACTCCCACACTCTCCACAAAGGGAACTCCAGCACTTACACTGCAAAAAAAAATGACTTTGAAAGAGTCATGAAAGCACAGCCAACTGTTATTAGCTCCCGACAAAGTACCAGTCATTCATGCATTTTTCAATATAAAGTTCATGCTGAATAGAGCTGCGGTGAATTCGCTCGAGGCATTTTTTAAACAGGGTCTTCCAATGAAAAGCAATGCAGGTTTTCAGAATGGCAATACCTGAAAACCTTGACATTTTGGCTTTCACAATGGAGAATGTATTACCTGAGTGTGGTAGAAATATTTTATTGTTATTTATTTAACGGTGACACACTGAGGGCAAAAAACATAACACCATTTTGACATTTGGCTTTTCATAAAGTGTTATAAAGTACATTTTTGCAATCTAACATAAAGAAAACATTCAGTTTTATGTGTATCCTTTGTCACAGCAATATGTGTCTGCAGATGTCAATCAAAACCAAAGCAAACTTCAGTTTTATTCGTATATATATATATATATATATATATTCCGATATCTATATTCTGGCTCTAAAATGTCAACAAAAAAAAAAAAAAACATGATTTATTGAACCTGACTTCATTCAATGCTAGGGTTAAGGTTAACCAATGTTTTATTAATATCTATATTCAGAAGGTTTATACAGATGGATTTTTACAAATGTATCGATAAATGTATAGCTAAGTAATATTGACTAATGAAAACTGATTGTAAAGTGTTTCTATTAAAAAATTAAACCATGTTTATGGTTATTATTAAACCATGTCACCCCAATTTTATCTTCCTTACACTGGCTGCCTATTAGGTTCCTACCTATAAAGCTTTAAATAATCTAGCTCCAGTTTATTTAACCAACCATCTGTCTTGCTACAATCCAACCCACTCTTTAAGATCTAAAAACTCAGGGCTTCTGATAGTAGCCAGAATAGCAAAGTCCACTAAAGGAGGCTGAGCGTTCTCATGCATGGCTCCTAAACTCTGATATAGCCTTCCTGATAATGTGTGAGGCTTAGACACACTCTCTGAGTTCAAAAAAAGATTAAAAACCTCTCTTTTTAGTAAAGCATACACGCAATGCATCACATAACTATAGAATGCATGAGTGGAGGCGAGTAGGCTTGACAAACCACCCGTATAGGACACACTTATCCTGTCTTAATACTTCAATGTTTTATATGATTCTTTCTTTAACTTCTTTTTTTTTCATTTATAGCACTTCATTTTCACATTGACATTTAATACTGTAAATGTGAAATGCTAATTATTGCTAATTATGCCCTAGAGATTGTGCAGCATCATTGATGAGATCCAAGACCTTTTAAGAGATGAAGCCAAATACACTTCATTAAACATGTACACATAGACATCACCTATATACTATATAACTGCAGGTTAAACTATGTTTACAACTTTAACTGTTAAAAGCTATTAGTTACTAATTAATTAGTTAGTTATTAGTAACACATAATGTTATAGTAACAACAGATGTGGCCACTGACAATGCACATTTCTTCATGCGTCATGCTGCAATTTGTCACAAGCAGTCACTTGCTGTACTGCAGCAGCAAAGGCCGCCTTTTCATAAAAAAAGCCCTTTCGTGCTTTACGCAATATCCACCAGATGGCGCAAGGAACAACCGCTTTTCCATTGTCAGGCCAGTGCGATCGAACGCCCCCCAAATTAAACAACCTGCCCAGGGGTGCATTTCCAAAAACCATTGTTAGCCAACTAAGGTCACAAGTTCTATCGTTATACACATAGTTCGTTGATTTGGTGGTTCCCAAATCCCTCATTCCAACTAACATTCGCAAACTGCGTTGCAAACTTGTACATTTGCAACTATTTATATAGAGCTGTAGTTAAAAGAATAGTTCCTGGTTGTGTTCTATTCCCAGTTATCCCCCCATACCCTATTCCTTTCAAACGTTTCAACATTTAAATTTGGAATGAAGTCATCTCTCTTAAGTGTAATTTGCTTTCAAAGTATTTTTTAGAGTTCAGTTTTAGCGATCTTCATATTGACAATTGCACTCCCTTCGTAGTGCACTAAAATCATGACGTTAACTTTCACAAATTTAATGCAATAATGTGCACCTTTTGTAATAGGTGCTTTGAAACTAAATTATTATTGTGAAAAGCGCTATACAAATAAACTTGAATTGAATTGAGAGGGCGAAGCGGTGGCGCAGTGAGTAGCACAATCGCCTCACAGCAAGAATGTCACTGGTTCGAGCCCTGGCTAGGTCAGTTGGCATTTCTGTGTGGAGTTTGCATGTTCTCCCCGTGTTCGCGTGGGTTTCCTCCGGGTGCTCCGGTTTCCCCCACAAGTCCAAAGACATGCGCTATAGGTGAATTGGGTAAGCTAAATTGTCCGTAGTGTATGTGTGTGAATGAGTGTGTATGGATGTTTCCCAGTGATGGGTTGCAGCTGGAAGGGCAATCGCTGCGTAAAACATATGCTGGATAAGTTGGCGGTTCATTCCGCTGTGGCGACCCCTGATGAACAAAGGGACTAAGCTGAAAAGAAAATGAATGAATTGAACCACTCAAAGGGTCAGTGGGGCAATTGCATTAGAAATATTAGCATTAATCCCTATGCTATCTTTAATGTATTGAGCTGACTTACAACTTGCACCAAGTGGTCTGATCTGGCCAAGCTGGTGAACATGAATTTGCCCAGCATTATCTAAAAATCATAATGGAGCCAGTTATGGGCTGCACTCAGCTCTCATAATGCATGCCAATATACATGAAGAGTCTGAACCACAAGCGCCGCTGCACAGATTTCAGTGCGATTACCACATGCTTTCTGGGAACTCTCCCAAACAAAGAGATTTGGAATTCGAGGTTGAGAATTGCATTTTGATTATAGTTTGATGTTTGTTAATCACTGTATGATTCCAACACTTTCAGCGTTATTCTGTTATAAGTCTACAATCGCATTTGCTTCTGTGTATTGTGTTTCCTGCTGCATGATGCAATAGAGCAGCGGGCAACATAACATAACAGAATATGCCGCGTTTCTGTGATGGAACATTTTTATGTATTTTTACTTGAAGGAACAGCTGTCATGACTGTTCTGATACAAACAGAACAAAAATAATAATAATGAATGGCATAAACTAAACATGTTTTTATGACTTAAGAAAAAACATAATTTAAAGACAATGTAAGGTCTGGGAGCTCTGGGGTGCAGTATTTTAAGTCAAAATATTGCGTGGTGATAGGGTAAAGATAATGGATTAGTTAAGATCATATTTCCCCAGTTAATGCAGTAGTAAATGCTGAATTATGGTTAATAAGTCATGCGAAGCCACCATGTTCTTTACATTTTCATAATGCATTTTATAGTCATTTATATTACCATTTGCTATAGATTTTTCCCTATTTAACATTTGATTTAGTTTATTTTAAGGTGTGCTTTATGCACTTTAAAGTCCTTGCATTTAATGTAAATATTCATAAAAAAAAAAACTATAAAATTCAATTTGATCATTAATTCATTTTCCTTTGGCTTAGTGACTTATTTATCAGGGTTCGTCACAGCGGAATGAACCACCAACTATTCTGGCATATGCTTTTCGCAGCAGATGCCCTTCGAGCCGCAACCCAGTACTGGGAAACACCCATACACACACACACACACACACACACACACACACACACACACACACACACACACTCATACACTATGGCCAATTTAGTCTATTCAATTCACCTATAGTACATGTCTTTGGACTGTGGGAGAAACCGGAGCACCTGAAGGAAACCCACGTGAGCACAGGAATAACTTGCAAACTCTTGCAAATGTTTAAAAGAGCAAATTGTGATTAATATATATTTAATATACCTTGACATGCAACAGTTCCATCATTTGTTCCCAATGTCATCATTTTTGAGCCCTGCTACACAAAAAATGACATTCATCAATACCAGTTTACCATTTTCAATTCAAATGAAGTAGAATTATTAATGTGGATGCCAATTTTACATTATATTTACAAACCGTTCAAAGTTCAACAGGAATTAGACAACAGTGGCATTTTATCTTTGAATATTTAATCAAGTTAATAAGTCAACTGTCATGACTCAATCACTAATAAATGCAGCAATCACCATCTAAATATCAGCTATTTTATTAATGAGTTATAAAGTATATTGGAGTTGCCTTTACATACGGAATCAACTTTAAGATCTTTCTCAAAGTTCGCCTACAACTGGCCTAAAGTTCAGTCCACCTCAGTTAATGTTTACACACTCTTCCACTTTCTCTCTGCTCAGCCGCATCTGCTACAGCAAAAGCATTTTTCTTCTTTGTCTACATGAAATATATCATGAAATGAAGAATGGATATTAGTTTACGAGCAATTTTGCTGTAAACTGTGCCTCGAGGATTGTTAGCTAATTCTGCTCGGAAAAAGGTGAGGCATTCTTTTCCTCATTATCATATTTTTCATAGTAGTAAGGATTCAAAGAGATTTGCATGCTAACTTCATTTCAAAAGTGCAACACAAACTGTTAAAGGGGTATATTTTATGTACATTGCGATTTAATACATTGCTGTCAGCATGTTGATTGGTATGCATTTGCCATATTCTCTGGTATGCTTTTCATTTCTTGCTAAATTGACATTGCACGACTAGCTGAATTTGATGAAATAAATGCAATGCTTTGCAGTATTTGTTTTATATATTCAGCTAATAAAGAGAGCATTAAATTATTGCTCAAGCATATCAACAGGTATTGGGAAAAATGGCAATGTAACGTAGTATTGTGGTTTCATTTTCAGGAAGGCTGGCGGATGGAACACGGTTTTGTGATTTATAAAGACTGATAAATACAGAACCGATGGCAATCGAAAAGGGTATGGTACATACATACTACAAAACATAACCGCATGCTCAAAATCCAAGTACATTTGAGAACTCTTCAATTGATGAAACTGCGTGAATTAAAAAAGCAGCATTAAATGAGGATAAAAAATGGGAATCAATAGTTACAACATACGCCAGAAATAATGTTTCACATATACTGTATCATCTGAGTCCTTTACCTATTATTTACATTTAATAAATTATTCTTCCTCTCAATGAAACTAGGACTTTGCTCTTTCAGATAAACCCATGAAAAATGGTCTACTGCACATTTATTGCTCGGTATTTCAAATGTTGGTCTTATCTACATTTATGTTACCCATTTCACCCACGTGTCAACATCATCGTGCTACTCATGATTGAAAAAAAAAAAGACTTCACCCTCAAAACAAATACAGTACAGGCTTAGAAGTAGGTGTAGTCGTAAAGGTATAAATCATTGTGTTTTAGCAAAGATAACACAAAGGTGTATTATGAAACCTACAGTACCTGACAACTTTTTTATTTGCTTTTTAATTCTAGTGATGGATATTCCCTCTGATAATGTATATGCTTATGCATTATCCAAAACCCTCACCAAAGTCTCTTCTCCTGTGACGGTGGGTTTGTATTCAGAATGCCACAACAGGATCAACATGGTGCTCAAGAACATTGAGGGTAAGAGCACACTGTGTTTGAAAAATAAATATATTAATGTGTTCATATTATGCAAAACGCAATATAAGTCTCAGGTATCACAGATCATTCATTCCCCGATCTCACAAGGAAGCGTAACTAATATATGTACAAATGCATATAATTTAATCCTTATGAAAATGAGCAATTTTTAAAAAGAGGTATTTCCCCAACCCCCACCTCTCATTGAGGAGTGAGAAAATCGTATTAAAATGTACAAATAAGATCATACAGATTAATACTAATTAGCCACTAAATCAAAATGTATGAACTACCATGAGATTGTGTTGGATTATTTATTTTTCCTTTTTAGTTAAAACCAAAACCATGCTGTTTTTGTGTGTCACTTTAAATGTAAACTATCTGCTGTTCTCTGCCTTCATTTCCTTCCACCACCTCACAAATAAAAAACAAAAAACATGTATTCTACATGGGCAGCACGGTGGCGCAGTGGGTAGCACAATCGGCTCACAGCAAAAAGGTCGCTGGTTCGAGCCCCGGCTGGGTCAGTTGGCATTTCTGTGTGGAGTTTGCATGTTCTCCCCGTGTTTGCGTGGGTTTCCTCCAAGTGCTCCGGTTTACCCCACAAGTCCAAAGACATGTGGTATAGGTGAATTGGGTAAGCTAAATTGTCCGTAGTGTATGTGTATGGATGGTTCCCAGTTGTGGGTTTCAGCTGGAAGGGCTTCCCCTGCGTAAAACATATGCTGGATAAGTTGGCGGTTCATTCCGTTGTGGCGACCCCAGATTAATAAAGGGACTAAGCCGAAATGAAAATGAATGAATGAATGAATGAATGAATGTATTCTACAAGTATTGTAAAGTCTTGTCTATTTAACCATCTGATCTAGGGTTTTAACACTAGCACTACCTTTGCAAGCAGGACTACCTTTGAGACATTTGAGAGAGTTCAGAAACAATGCCTTATGCTATAGAGAAGATAATATGATATGCATAATATGATCCAGTTGAAATGACTGATCCTGCAAATTATCACAGATGTCCTTCAAAAGCCGTGGAGATTTTAATGTTTTCCTCACTTTTTCTCCTATTTTCAGTTCATATGAATCAAGAGGCCAAAAGAAGGGAAGAGAAATACATCAAGGAACCAAAACCTCGCTCCATTAAACCCTCCATCTCTAACCTGCTCTCTCTGATCTTCCGGCTTCTCTTCTGTCGGCCTGTGTGGACGGAGCAGAACCAGAACATGAAGAACATTCGCTATCTTTTTGTCAGGTTCAGTGCATGGAATTTTGCAGGAAGCGACCTGCTTTGGGCTGGACTGGTAATGCAGTTGAGCAAAGCTCTTCAGCACAGCTTTGGAAAGCTCCAGTTGGCTCTTTTCCGGATAGTCCAATATGACGAAGAAGAAGATGCAAGGAAAAAGATGATGGATGATATTCCAAAGAACTGGAAATCAAAAAAGTTGGGATGCATTCCCATTTGGGCACTAATACTGATGGCATTCATTGGATCGCTCCTTATTTTGGTTCTCCTCATCAAATATGGATTTCAATATCTGAAGGGTGACAAGCAAAATGAGGAATCAAGCAGTTATGGTGTGATTGAAGGTTTTGCCATCACTGCACTTGGTGTTCCTGCTGTAGGAGCTCTACGATTTATTATATTATTGTTGAAGAACTTAATCCTCAACCAAGACCTTAAAATTAGACAAGGACTGGACAACAAGAAGGTAAGTGAGCAGCTGGGACTTATGCATGAAGTTCGGAAGGAGATGAGGCTTCTGTGCTGCTTCATTTTCTTCATGGAGATCTTTGAAAGGAGGAGGATCAGGGTGGTGCTGGAGATCACCAACTTGGACCGCTGTACGCCAAAGAAAATTGTAGGGGTTTTGGATGCCATTAACATCCTCCTATCTGATGACGAGAGTCCCTTCATTTCTGTGCTTGCTGTTGATCCGGAAGTCCTTGTTAGGCAGGTCCAACAGGCAGAAGATTGCTTAAGGAAAAGAAACACTGCATACGACTTTCTAGACCGTATAATCACACTTCCTTTCACTGTACCTCCACTATCAGATACATCAAAGTCAAGTGTCTTTGAAAACATTGTTCGTGGTCAATCGGAGATCCCTGAAGAGATTCCTCTTGAGACTGGAGCATCTGCTTTAAAAGATCCTGGGACATCATTTTCTGTTGAAGATGAGTATTCTGCAAGGTACAATGAGACTAAAGAGGAACAAGAGATTCCTTTAATTGCAAAAAAAGCAAACAATGAAACGTTTGCTGTAGCAGAACTTAATCTAGAAGATGTAGACAGGTTAATCGAGTCAGCATTTTCTTTCATCTTCTCAAGAGATACAAGCAAACTTACTAAATATTTGTCTGGAGACACCATGTCCATGAGACGAGTGATTAACTCCATTCGAGTAACTATCATGATCATGGAGACCCGAAAACTGGAGCCTCCACATCCGGAGAAAATTGCAGCATGGGTGGTTTTGATGGACCGCTGGCCTTGCAGAGTAAGTTGGATTCTTCAATGCGTTGAAGATGACCAACAGAGTTATGAAATAGATGATTCATTCTGTGCTGCCGATACTACCAAGACAATATGGGAAGTGTTTAATTACAACAGTCTGGAGCTCTGCATGATTGAACATGCAGTGGAGAACTTTCTGGAAAGAGATGGAGACCCTGAGCTTTTTGAGATTTTCCTTAGGAAAGACTTCAAGTTCACTGTTGGGGAGCTGGAAATGTTTAAGCTTTGCACCGTGAACCTAAACTACTCCATCAAGAAAGAGCTGGCCAGAGTCCGTGGGAGACGCAGACTGAGGAGAGCAGGAAGAAATGCTTTCCAATCCATCTCATCACGAACTCTAATGAACATGAACCCTGAAGATATCTGTCAAGAGGTTTGTAAGAAGAAAAAGTCTTAGCTTATACATACTGCAGTACTCATTACACAACATATTGCAAATGTTTGGGATTGGTAAGGTTTTTAAATTATTTAATGAAACAAACAGGCTGCATTTAATTTAAAACACAGTAAAACAGCCTGAAATGTTAATATGGTTATAAATAAGTCTTTTTGAATCTAACATTTAAAAATGTGATTTATTCCTGGAATGGCAAGGCTCAAATTTAAAGGTTTAGTTCACCCAAAAATGAAAATTGTGTTAGTAATTACTCATCATGTTGTTCCAAACCCCTGGGACCCTCGTTCATTGTCTGAACACAAATTAAGATATTTTATTTGAAATCTAGATATCTAGATGTGCACACGCACGTATTATGATAGCTTCATAATATTCCAATTGAACCACTGAAGGCATATGGTCTCAGATTTTATTGAAATTATATTCATTTGTGTTCTGAAGATTTTAGAAGTTCTCAGGGGTTTGGAATAACATGACGGTGATTTCATTTTTGGGTGAACTAACCCTTTAATGAGTCTTTGCCAAATAAACGTATTATTTAATTTCTTGAATAAATCTTATTGAGCACAAATATATATTTTTAAATGTACAGTTTTAAAATAAGAGTTTCAATTTGTGCATTTGTACCTTTTTTTAGATGTCAAAACTAAGCCTCCCAGAGAAATACCTCGAAACGGTAAGGACAAATTTCATAGATGGCAGAACAATCCTCTTCGGTGACCCCAAAGACCTCAGGCAAGTCCTGCAAATGACTCTGGGTGAATGGATAACTTTTAAATTTTATTTCCTTGGGGTCATACCTCCTAGTCGACCGGCTCAGCCACAAAGTCATCTAGCCGCCACAAACCCTGGAGTGGACATATGCCCATCTGGCCATGGCCGGTAAGCAGCATAACTGACCTTGAGGTTTGCATCGTTGCATTTTCCTCTTGTGTATGCTTTCAGTGGACTATGATTGTTTCAGGAAACAATACTGCATCCCTACATAAATATAATTCCCTTACGGCAGAGCAAAAAAACAAGACTGTAAATGTACACCAGTGAATCAGACTGCTCAACAAAAGTGCTGCTTGAAAACAGAGCTTTGTTATTCAGAAAAATCTTTTAGCATTCAAACAGATCAAATTTGTAAGATGCATTATTTATAATGGAAACGAGACGTTTCATTTCTCTTAAGCATTAGGAAGATTTTCAAATGATTCTTAATGAAACTCACTGAATATCATTTCTGCATGAATAAAATGAACCAGTATTTTGTGTGCAGCATATAGGGTGAAACATTACACAAGCTTGCCTTATTTAATTATTGTGTTGATTCTATCCATTGAATGATTTTACAAGCCATGTAAAACTGTTGTCCAAAAACATGGAAAACTTTTTCCTCATACATGCATACATACCTGGAAAACAAAAGGTCCAATGATAACCTGATAACCCCTTACAAGAAGTTAATACTGTGTGGCCATTCATATATAAATCACACAAGGTTTCTGTGCAATGAAATGGAAGTTTTCTGAACATGTATGATCAATGTTATACTAGAATTTGTGTTTTTATTCTGCACATTGAGTATTTTAGCAAATATAAATAAATGTACCTAAAAAGGAGACATAGGCTAAAAATACAACAGCAACAGTTGTATTTTTAAACATTTCACAGAGGTCATTGATCAAGGTTCATATACACATAAAAAAGTTTATAGACACCAAAGTTTCAGCTCATGAAGAGCTGCAACATATATAAAAGCATTGCTAGAAAGCATCAGCGAAAATCCACATGAACATTGTGAAACAGTCAAACGACCTCACATTCCTTGAATGACCGTCTTCCACGTGAACCATTTCTCATGAAATTTCCATGGCAGCTCCGGAGATTCCGGTTTCATTATATCACTCTAAGTTTTTCCATACAAAAACTTTGGCAGTGTTCAGAATCTGTACTTTGACACTTTAGTTTTACTTTCTATAAAACTTTAATATAGGCCTGAATGACAGTGTGCAGATGTTTTTTTAATCGCACTGCCTGTCACTGAGTTTTACTTTATGCTCTGTGGGAATGAGGCTTCTGAGAAAGCGGAGAAAATATATATCTCCCGTGCAGCTCAGCGGAGACCTCCCACGGATCTATGGCGGAACATAACACTAATGCAGAAGTTTGAGTTTTAAGTTCTGATAGTCAAATATGTTCAACTGTGCAAGCAACATGAAAGAACATCCTAGAAAATATCAAAAATAGCATGCATCTTATGCTTGTATTTGTATACACTGTAAGACAGACACACACTCACTCTTGTACTGCTATCTTTATGGGGACTTCACATAGCTGTAAGGATGTGTATACTCTATAAACTGTATATTATATTCCCCTACCCCTAAAACCAACCCTTAGAGGAAACTATCTGCTTTGTTTTACATTTTCAAAATACTTCATCCTGTGTGATTTATAAGCTATGTTTCTCATATATTTACATACGTACATACAAATTGAATCATGTAATATGCCAACAGGCTAATTTAATCAATAATACTTTTTCGTGTTGGTAGGAAAATCCTTGCTGGTCAAACAGCACAATTAACTGTACTAATCTGTTGTATAAGCGCATCAAGCTGAATGAATATGTTGTACAGTTATGCCTAATAAATCTATCAAGACGTGACTGTGAAACTGCAGGCAGGTAATATTGTTGCTTTTATTGAATCTCATCCTCAAGTGAATTTAAGACAAACCAATCGACAAAGAGAGGTCGGCCGGCGTGTGCAGGACTGAAATATGACTCTGAAGTTGTGAACATCAAAGTGGGGGTTCATATGAAATCGATATCATGCAGACATATTAAGGGGATTTAATGGGCCAGGAAAGAGGGGGGATATTCTTACCCTTCTCATTCAGAATCAATGCGGGAAAGTGTCCTTGGTGTAAGCAGAGGAAATAGCTACACAGCACACAGCGATGTGATTTTAAAATAAAATTGTATCGATGGATTCTTTACATGGAAAATGAAAACAAGGAGTTCTGCTGAGAGTGCACAGGATAACATTTAGATGAACACAAAGAAAAAGCCTTAAAATACAATACTGCATTATGCAGCATTTTCCTTTCCAGGCTTTTGTCCCGTTCTGCAGGGGCCGTTAAACACATAATGCGCATTTGCATCAAAAACGCTTGTGAAAAATGCTCACATAACTTGTAGCTGAGTAGCGATGTCTGTAGCCAACAATAACATCAACAATATTTGATATCAGGATGGATGAGATGCGCATTGTGCCTGTGTCGACAGGACAAACAGCGAGCCGTGGCATTGATTATACGGACTTTGACACATAGAGATGGATTGTAAATGCCACAAGTGTAATGAGTTACAGTCTGGAATACACAGAACAGCAGCTTAAAGGGACAGCAAATAAATAATCGAATGAAAAAAAAAATCCATATAAATTGAATGGTTTAATCCAAGTCTTCTGCAAAGAAAAGATTAAACGAGCTCAACCAAACCTGCTTGATATACAAGAAAGAACAAACCTCACATTTTTTTTTGCTGGATCGATCTGCAGAAATGAACCCCACACATCAAGCGAGCATGTTTGAAGTTCTATGACCAAACTTGAAGTGCTGTAAATATTAGTTGTTTCAAATGACTCGGAATACACTTTTATACTATATATTTGTTAATGATATTGATGATGTACTTATTATATTTTCAACTCTCTAGTTATTATTTTGTTTTTCTAACGTATTATTTTGCATATCAAAATATGCAAGCCACACCCCCTTTACTATAATTTAAATGCAACAGCCTTAAAATGCGAGTGTGTGGAATATTCAACATTACATTAGATTTTCTGTTAAATTCTTTTAATATCCAGGTATTTAAGTGCACTTTTCTTATGGAAATGTTGAGTGTGAACACACTACTTGCTTGTTTATGTTACACTTTTTTAAGAAGGAGACGATATCCGTTCGTGTAGCAACACATTTATTTCTGTTGAAACACATAGGAAACACAGTTTTATCAAGGAGCACGCCAGTTGTGTTTGCAACGCAGGTAATCACATACTAACTTCCGCTTCTTTGTGATTCAGTTACAAACACATAGAGTCATAAATAATAACATGTCCTATAGCGCAGTTGTTTAGCAAATATATGACACTGACATTATTATATAAACCACTCTCAAAAAGGCTCTAAATCGATTCACAATTAACATCACAAAATAGACCTAAATGTGTATTGTGATAACTTTCTCACAGCATAAAACAAAGCATAAACAAATTAACCGCATTTGTGCATTACAACCTCCTTTAACTTGAATATGAAATGAATAAAACTATATCTATAAACAAACACAAAATAACCATTTGCCACATTTCCACATAGCTCATAGATATGTGTCATATATATTATCTATTCCTCATAAATAACTGTCCGAAGCTGTGTCAATGCCTTTTTTAACTTCTATGAAATATTACTTTACTTAATGAACTACATTTTAACTGAATTTTAATGTTTATCTGAAAATCTCACTATATAAAAAAAATAAAAACACTTTACTGCAGAATCTCACTGGAATTATTATGAACTGCATTTTCTGAAGGTCCATTTTAATGTAATGGCTAACAGCTATGCTAAACGAAGTCTAATCATGCTATTTTGTAATCACACTCATGTTTTAACTCACTGCAGATCACTATACACAACCATATTAATAAAGATCACGAAAGTTAAACATTATGTCTTATTTTCACTGAGTATCGATTAGATGTATGTTTACATTAACTTCTCGCTGTTCACATTGAAAGCTGCAAGTTTCTAACATTTCCGCCATTTTGGCACCATTAAATCACGGTCGAATTCAACTAATTTACTGTGTCAGGACATAAATTTATCTCTACATAAACAATATATGCTTCTGTGTATCATTAGAGTAAATATTATTATCTTACCTGTTGAAACACATAGGAAACACAGTTTTATCAAGGAGCACGCCAGCTGTGTTTGCAACGCAGGTAATCACATACTAACTACCGCTTCTTTGTGATTCAGTTACAAACACATAGATATAAACGTGGGCGCCCCCTCCTGGTGACACTTAGTTTCACAGGGATAAATCTATCACCCTATACTTCTGTAATACACATGCATTGTTAGAGAAGATGCCATTATTCCTGAATTAGACGAAATTAAATATTTAAACAAAAATAAAGAAGGGGGGGGGGGAGGGTTGACAGTTTTTATCAGTTTTCATCCCTTAGGATTACATTTATGCTCAAGATGTACCAGCACTCCTTTTGTGTTGGTAACTCATTAAAAAGCTGTGCTATACATACACAAAATAATAACTTTAAACATGTTCATTTCCACATAGTTGGATTTTAATGAATGTTATATTAATGCAAATAGCAATATGTAACATTACCAAGGTTTAATGCAACGCCTGATCACTTTTTTTGTTCCCAGCTATTATTTGTTTGCTATATGTTTAATTTAAACTTTGTTGCTGAATTATCCACTAGTAACATTTTCTTTCATAGATTATGAATGTATATATGTAATTTCTCATTAAAGCTGTACATGTAATATAATTTATTTGAAACAACATATACTGTATTTATTGTGTTTAACACATAAAAAATAAATGTTTTAACGCTCACTTGAGGTGGTTTTGAATTATAATAAAAAAAAGGTTAATGCATATAAAGAGAGATGGAACTGCATTTTCCAAATAAACTCTGACAAACATTACACCAACATGACTGTCTCCATTATGCTTGCTTTGTTTACTGTTGATTGTAGGTTGCCAATACTCAGCATCAAAGGGCATGTGTTCACCAAAGCATTTTTTTCCAAAGCTGAGAATATTTATTTTTTTCTATTCTTATCAATGGAAGCACAGCGGTTATTACACTTCGACAGCGTAGTGAGCATTTTACACTCAGTGCCTAGTGCTCTGCATTTTTTAAAAGCTCTGACAGTTGGAAAAGCATTCACAGCTAAACATTTTTAGAAGAGGGCTGGTATTTTCAACACTTAGATCGGCATGCGCCTTAACTACACTCATTT
>CAIGQW010054176.1:6621289-6631899 GCA_903798125.1 Danio choprae
CATGTGTATATAATAATTATTTATTATTATTTTTATTTTTTATTTTTTTATACTGATTTTGTTTATTTTATATCTGTGTGGCCTTGGAGAGCATACAAGAAAAACATTCAAAAAGAAAGAAAAGAAAACAACCATTAGTTTAGTTTAGTTTTAAAACAACATACTGTAACACAGCAGATACTATTTTAATATGAAGCTTGATTTATTCTACATTTATCCACAAACTGTATAATTTGGGGTTCCCAGAAGCAGTTTTTTCACACCTTGACAAAATAAACACTTTGAGAAAACAGGAAAGACACTGAAAATCAACACAGTAATTAAAAGTTAGAAATCACACACTAGAATAATCTCTTAGATAAGCTACACAATAATAATAAAGACACACATTGCTGATCTTCAGAATTAGGACTTGTGTGTGGTAACCCCGAAATTTACACCCTTCAAGACTTGACTATTCGATTACAGTAACAGCCAAGAATAACAACTTTAATGAAGTTAGTCAAGCAGTTGTGAAAGAAGCTTAATCGTAAAAAAAAGCATGCACAGATAGGGACCTATCACAAACTAATAATCATGCCCCTGCTGTTTTTAATGAAGTTCAAATACATTTGAAACTTTTTAATTAGGACACAAATGTGACATGCCGTGCTCATGAAATAAACCTGTGACATGCATGGAGGGAGGCGTAATTTAAGACAGAGAATTCAGTCTGGGTTTGATCTTTGAACTTTTGAATAACCTGAAGCGAAGCAAATAAGCCAATCAGAGTATGGTGAGGCATTCAGAGTGGTTTGGAGTGGTGGATTGACACACAGAGGAGGGGGATTCAACATAAGTCTCAAAGAAGCTATAGTAATTTGTTCACTTTTAACAAGAATTTGGAAACTGAGAGACTGATGGGAGCCTGACTCTCTGTTTAGAGATGATAGACTAGAACAATCCTTGTTTTATTAGTAAATAATTGCTTGATTTTATTTTAACATGGGTAAAACCGAATTTAAGAAAAAAACGTTTCTAAAAATAACTTTTAATTAACTCTTAAATGTTTAATTCTCCCAAAATATTGATTACTCACCCTCACGTTACTCCAATACCCTGGGACCTTCGTTCATCTTCAGAACAAAAATGAAGATATTTTAGATGTAATCCGAGAGCTCTCTTATCCTTCATAGACACCAACTGTCCCGAGAAGTTCAAAGTCCAGAAAAACAACTCCCAAAAAATTGTCAAAATATTCCATGCAACTTCAGTGGTTCAAATGAAATCATACAAAGCTCCAAAAATATTGCATTGCCCACAGTAAACATGCACCTTGATCTGATGTGAAAGACATTACATGTATGTTCTTACCATTTTTCTTTTTTTTTTTGCACAACAAAAAAAAAACTGTTCTTGGAACTTTGTATGATTACAGTTGAACCACAAATCATATTGAACGTTTTGACAGTGCTTTAGTTCCTTTCACCATTGCTGTCTATGGAGGATCAGGGAGCTCTCAGATTTGTAGAACAAAGATTATGCAGAATATGTACTTTACAAGTACTGATATCTTAATAATAGCAATAATAAGTAATAAGTTAATAGTGAGAATTGGTTCCTTAACTAAAGTATTACTTAATTTTTAGTGAGCTAATTTTATAACAAGATTGTTGATGATTTTTGAGGATGGCACGGTGGCTCAGTGGTTAGCACTGTCGCCTCACTGCAAGAAGGTCGCTGGAGTTTGCATGTTCTCCCTGTGTTGGCGTGGGTTTCCTCCGGGTGCTCTGGTTTCCTCCACAATCCAAAAACATGTGCTATAGGTGAATTGGATTAACTAAATTGGCTGTAGTTAATTTTCAAAGTTTCAGACACTCTCAGTGTGAACTCACCCTACAAAATAATACACCTTATTCAACACAAAAACATGAAGTAATAGGAAATGCTTTTGAGCATCAAATCTGCTTTTTAGAAGGAAAATGGCATAATTTTAGACGACATGACATTCAGTCAGGGTTTGATCTTTGAGCTTTCTGAATCTGAGCAAATAAGCCAATCAAAGAGTCTGACAGACGAGAGGTTTGTAATTGGCATGTTGATTGACGCATGAAGGATTTTGAAGATTCAAAATAAGTCTCAAAATAACAATGGTAATGTGTTCACTTCTTTCCAGCATCTGCAGACGCGCGACACGGAGAGACTGATGGGAGCACGATCGTCTGTTTATAGATGATAGACTAAAACAATCCCTGTTTGCCTGCAATGTGAGGAAACAATGGGCTGTTGATTGGCACATTGTGTATAGTGTGAAATTAATGTCAGGATGTGCACAGGTGGGTATTTGGGTTTGTGTAAATGGCGGGTGTGGGCGTGTGTTTGTATGTGTTTACCTGCATGCTGTGCGTCTTCTGCACAAGAGATCCACAATGACATTACATTGGATTGTTTAGAGTGGTGTTGTGGAAATCTGAAGCAGAAGCACTTCACTTGAGGTTACAGTGTTGCAGGAGGATTTGGCCTGGTTGTGAAATAGAAAAACATAACATTAGTGCAAATGGCAATGCAAAACGCAGGAACAGTGCAGTGCACAATTCAAAAAAGAAGGAAGGAGAAGGAGGGTCAAAATATACAGTATTTAAATTATACTTAATAAATAACAGATTTCATTCATTCATTTCCTTTTCCGCTTAGTCCCTTTATTAATCAAGGGTCGCCACAGCGGAATGAACTGCCAACTTATCCAGTACATGTTTTACGCAGCGCATGCCCTTCAAGCTGCAATCCATCACTGGGAAACATCCATACACATTCATTCACACACATACACTACGGACAATTTGGCTTACCCAATTCACCTATACAGCATGTCTTTGGACTTGTGGGAGAAACCAGTCTATAGATAAATATATTATAACAACTGTCGCAATCAAATTAACGATATAATATAACATATTATAAAAAATAATAATTGTTCAAATATAATAAAATATAAAATATAAAAAACTAAAAACAATGACAAAAAAATTAAATAAGGGTGTAGAATGAATGAATGAACGAAACTTTAAAGCGTGGAAATAATGTCATGCTTGTACTCTTACACATTTTTTACCATAAAAATAAAAATTATTACACAGCTCTTAGGAATACTTGATCCTGATTGGTCAATCACAACATTCCACTATATGTTATTCCCAGATAACAACCACTGAAAATAATAACAGCTACTTGATCGTAAGCAAATGCATTCATATCCATATTTATATGGCTATCTTTCATGACACTCCAAGAACAACCACCTAGATGTACAATAGCTAAACACTTAAACTAAAAATATTTCGTTTTGAATAAATTAAAATTTTTGAATAAAGGTGTAGATAGAACAACAGCAACATACATATGTACATACACTATCTGACAAAAGTCCATCCCAGTTGTAAGAGCAACAAATATAATTTGACTTCTAGTTGATCATTTGGAAAAGTGGCATAAGGTAGATTTTTCAGATGAATCATCTATTGAACTGCATCTCAATCATCACAAATACTGCAGAAGACCTACTGGAACCCGTATGGACCCAAGATTCTCACAGAAATCAGTCAAGTTTGGTGAAGGAAAAATCATGGTTTGGGGTTACATTCAGTATTGGGGTATACGAGAGATCTGCAGAGTGGATGGCAACATCAACAATCTGAGGTACTGTATCAAGACATTTGTGCTGCTCATTACATTACAAACCACAGGAGAGGGCACATTCTTCAGCAGGATAGACCTCCTTCTCATACTTCAGCCTCCACATCAAAGTTCCTGAAAGCAAAGAAGGTCAAGGTGCAGTCGTCCAAGCTCATGGGAGTCATACACAATCATGTGTCATTCCACTGCACCATGACTTTGTATTCTATACTGTACAATATTTCTGTTAAGTGAGTTAAGACTTTTGTCTAAGCAAAGTCAGACCTTACTGTCCTAATTAAATAATTAAAAATCCTAAAACTTGGATAGACGGCAAAACATTTGCCAGGTAGTGCACATACATGAACAACAAATGGAAATTTTAAAACAAAGGAGTATTGTTATCATTTGCTGCTACTTTATAACTGAACCTTCTTTGAATAAAACCTTAAGCTCTGCTTAATTATTCATAATTTTGGAGTAAATTATTGATTTTATTTCCTTCTACTCTGCACAATTAAACTGTTCAAGCAGACATACAAATCTCTCACATTGACCCAAATTAGCAAGAATGACCTCATCACTGGAAGTCACTGGTGTCGTTAGCTGCAGGTTATGGTTTTATTATCTCCCATTAATGACCCTGTTATCCCATCAAACTTCAATTTTCTCTGGTCTCGCGATGCTTGCCTGTACTTCGGAATATCTGTTATGCACCTTTTTCGGAGAGAAGAGGACCAAAACAAAAGGAAGACATATACAAAAACACAAAGAAAACTCACTCTCTTCCCAATCACATAACTTTTCTTTTTTAATTAATTCTTTAAAAAAAGATAACATGTCGCTCACTTTCACTTAAGAGAAGCTGTTCCTGCAAAACACAGACCACAAATGAGCAGATATTATTTGTGAAAGAAAAGATCAGTTAGAAAGATAGCAAGAGCTCTCACTCCTTCAGTCCTGTAATGTGATTAATGCACTGGCAGCAGGTGCTTTTAAAATGTGGGCAAGCACAGATGCCAGATATCAATGCCAAAATATGTGGTTATGTGTTTGTAATGTTGCCCCCTAAAGCTGCTGCGCAAAAACTATTCTATTAAACAGGGAAATTGCTTAACATAATATACAAATATGGCTTGGTAGTTTATTTATTAGTTTTATAGTTTATATTTAGAACAATAAATTAAATATTATAACCTGCAACGGCAAAATGACAAGATTTTAAACACAAAACTACATGTAGTGACTTCAGCTAACTAAATTAAAGCAGTGCTTTTAATATGAAATGCTGACAGTAATTAGGCTAGGTTCACACAGCAGGAAAATGTGGCCAAAATCAGATTTTTTTTCCCTGTATGGGAATCTGTTTTGTCATGATAGTGTGAACAGCACAATAATCCATTAAATTTGATCTCGTCAATTGCGATTTGCACCAATTTTATGTGGTATTAAATCCAATGTAGATCTGATGTTTTACAATTTGACCACAGTGTGAACAGTTATGTCGGAATTCATGTGACTTTTATAACATTTTGGATTGACATGCATCATCATTCTGCTCTGGCACATACTACAAACATCATTAAAAAAAATTAAAGAGGTCAGCTGATGATTGGTAATAAAACGTGTCTGGCATGCTGTCCCGGGAGAGAGCCCTGAGCTCAAAAGATCCGCGAGCCAGGGGCTCCCTCCCGTTTGAAGGGCAAGAGGGGAGTTTGAGCTCAGGTAGGTCTCGAGAACTCCCCTGCTTATTTATGGCTAATAGCAAATTAGGAATAGCCATGGAGAGATATATTGCTGACTAAGAGCTCATCTATGATGCCAGTTTGGTTTGGTCAATTCACTTATGTCACATGTCTTTGGACGATGGGAGGGAACTTGAGGGAAACTCGCGCAAGCACATGTAAACGTCTACTGGCCTGGTAAGCACTTGAACCAGTGACATTCTTGCTGTGAGGCAACAGTGCTAATCAATGGGCTGCTATGCCACCCTATTTAGGAAAAGGGAGGAGTAGGGGTGGAAGGGGAGATCCTTCAAGACAAAGATAAAGCCGTGGTCACACAGCAGTTTTTTCCCCATAGACTGCCATTCATACGCATGCGAATCCATCAGACTGGAAAGCGAACTCATGCAACAAGTTTCGCAGTTTGCTGCATTGTAAAGTTCAAGCTTGGTGAACTCTGACCTGCGAAATCGCATCACATGATTGTGTGAGACCACTCAAAGAACAAAACATGACCTCTCTGAACAGAAATTTAAAATACGGACAAATTTTTTTAACTGTTTTTAATGTCTAATCATCTTGTTTAATCCCCTTTTCGCAGCACCGTATAACAGAATTTCGCATGCTCAAACTCTAGTGTGACCATGGCGTAACTGAGATAAGAAACTCTAGTTATTTATAGTGACTTAGGAATCATCTGATTGGTGAATTGTGTTAGCTAATGCGGGACCAGCCGTGGTCAATAATAAGCATGCAATCCTCTCAAAATTAGTTTATGAATAAACCACACATATGGTTGTTCAGTTTGGTTATTTTCTTGAATGACAACTGGTGTTTGTTAAGTGATCATCAACTGAAAAATAATGTTTAACTGAATTTAATGAGAATTAAAAATTCCACAAAACACAAAATATGTTTTACTTAAATTATTTGTACATTTATAAAACCAAATATTAAAGCACATTGTCAATGCCTTTGTGTTAATGTATACCTCTGTGTTTAGTCCATGTTGCTCTGCAAAAACACTTCTGAAACACAGGGTGGATTCCAACCTGAAGGGCTCATCTCTATGCCCTAATCCCTTCAGAGGGTCCCTTTGTAGGGATTAGATCATAGGGATGATCATGAGCCCTTCTAAATTGAGTGCAGTTTGTGACACCTAACAGCTTCCCTGCTCAAAGGATAATTTCTCAAAGTGTCCATCAGTTGTATTTTTCAAACTTCTTCACTCAAAAGTGGCCAGTTTTGATCACTTTGGTTTGGAATGACACTTTAATATTTTTTCATTCTGAAGTGCCCTTTGGAGGGAAATATATATGTTTGGAATGCACCGACTGTGTTTTTGTGTTTACACTGAAAATGGGTGCGATACTATTATAGAAGTAGCTTAAACTCACACTCATTCAGACAGAAAAACGTGGAAACTGGTAAATTTTCAACAACTTTAATCATAAAATAAACACATAAGAAAAATATCCATCCAGAGCTTCTCCACTGGATTTGGGATTTGTTAATCTCTCACACTATCAGCCACGCTCTGCCCCACAGCTCTTGACCTACCCATACTTGTTACTGATACAAAGTTGACCAATCACAGATCTTGCACTCCCATCATTGTTACATTTTTTTACTTTTCCATGTCTGAATCCGGGGTGGCACGGCGGCTCAGTGGTTAGCACTTTGCCTAATCTTTTCACAGCAAGAAGGTCACTGGTTCGAGTCCGGGCTGGGCCAGTTGGCATTTCTGTGTGGAGTTTGCATGTTCTCCCATGTTGGAGTGGGTTTTCTCCAGGTGCTCAGGTTTCCCCCACAGTCCAAAGACATGTGAATTGAATAAACTAAATTGTTCATAGTGTGTGTGAATGAGTGTGCATGGGTGTTTCCCAATACTGGGTTATGGCTGGAGGGGTATCCGCTGTGTAAAACATATTTGAATAGTTGGCGGTTCATTCAACTGTGGCAACCTTTGAAATAGAGACTAAGCCAAATGAATGAATGTCTGAGTCCGTGCCAGGGAACGGTAAAATGTATATACTGTGTGAAGTTGATGCAGAAGTGAAAATTGGCCTTTAACTTTCATGTCGCTGAATGCATATAGTCAGCCACAAACGATTGAGAAAGCCAAAAGCAAAGCAAAACATTCATACTTTTTCTGGGCTCAACCAAAACACCAGGATTACAATAAAAAACCATAGCTGCATCTGTATCTTGTTCATCCACTTGTTTATCTTCTTGCTTATAAACTGCCTAATGTAAGCTTGTGTATTCCAAAGTCTTGTACACTGCACTGAATTCCCCAGAGAAATAACATGACAATATTAGAGGGAACGCTCTCAACAAAATCCAAACACAAGTGGTCACAAGAAACACATTTAATCACAATAATAACAGGTGGAAATATTAATAGATCTTGGCTGATCAAATCGCTGAAAATCCATGTTTATACCAGGAGAAAAAAAGGGCCTTAAGCATTTAATAATTTTTTTGTGTAGGTGGTGAACGAAAGCTCGTTTTATTTTTCTTACCAGGATTCATGGAAGTTTTTTTTCTTGGCAGACGTTCCTCGGCTATGAAGACATTAGTAGTCATGGCATTGATACGGTGAGACTCACACAACAAGAGGCCAGCGTGGGGTGTCTTCCTAGTGTCAACCAGACCCGCATTGCTCAAGGGTGCTTACTTGGGGAAGAAGGAAAAAAAAAAAAACAGGAAAAAAAAAAACAGCAAGGCCAGGAAGCAGTTACGCATATCTGCTTTCTCATTTTCTCAAGGGCTCAAATGCCTCCATGAATTAATCTGAGAGATTAGGCGAAGAGTCCGACCTCCAGGAAACGCGCTTTTTAGCTGCCATGGAGGTGCAATGAAAAGCAATCCTTCCATTCCACGCGTTCCCCTGCCACGAAATGCTAATTAAGCCCCTGTGATAATGATGAAGGAGATTCATTTGGCTGAAATGTCACCACATTTCATCCTCCTCTCCTTTGCTAATTTGAGATTTATTTATTTTCTGAGCCTCGGCTTGGGTCAAAGCTACTTAAACGCATCTGTTAATAAACCCGCCATCATCGTACCCATGATCCCCATCTAGCGCGTGACTCATTTACGTATATAGTCCATCTAAACTCATGCTCAGTCCATTTAGAGAACTTTCGAAAGGAATCAGAAGCCTCTTTGAGACAGACATTAGCATTTGAAAGCTGATCACAGGGTCTGCTGGAACCGAGCCTAATTGGTGGCTCTTGGTGACACAGGTGTCTTAATGACCATTGATGACCATGTGCTGGGCTGTAATGGAGCTTGCTGGCCAGCGTCCTAATTGACTATTCCACTTTTTCGTGAGGTCTGATGATGCCAGAGGACCCCGGTGTGTGTTTGAGAGTGTGTGTATGAGGAGTTTGTGGCCTCGCAGTCATTAAAAGCGCTGATGATCTTACTCGAAGACGCACGCTACTAATGGCGGGCATTTTTGCCATGGAGACGGTGAGTGGGAGGCGGATGAAAGGCTGTTGTGGTATCTATGGCAGTGCTTTTTCATTAATGAACATGGCCGACCATTAACTGTAGGTGATAGGCGAAGAGCTTGTTTGGAGAGACACTAATGCTCAAGTAAGACCTCCATCACCAAAGGCTGAGGAGAAATGAAACTGTCCATCTTCCCAGAATCCATTTCATCAGGGACCACTGTTCGAGAGGTCTTTGGAAAGTTCACACTAGTTAATAAGTAACAAACTCTGTACTTTGTTTGGCTGCACAATTTTTTGTAAGCTTTCCGTAATGTCCTTTGCTTCGTGTAAATGTCAATGGTAAAAAATGAAGCTTCCGTTAACTCCTTCCTCACCACTGATGAGATTTTCCATGATTTATGATACACTGGATCCCTGTCTATGGACTTTCAGTGTTAATGCCCTTTTTCAGCAAATTTAAATGGTGTGAATGTATTACGTGATAATGCTTTTCAATCAAAACTTTCCCATGAAGCTGTTGTTGTTGTTGTTTGTTTTTGATTTAGGCTATAGATCATGTGGCCAAAAACATTGTGGCACTAACTAAGAGGGGAAAAGTTTCTCTCTCTCGCTCTCTTTACCTAATCTTTATTTAATATTCCAATGATTTTTGACCCAGGCGACCCGGTGCCGAAGAGGGTAGCACAATCGCTTTACAGCAAGAAGGTCACTGGTTCGAGCCTCAGCTGGGTCAGTTGGCGTTTCTGTGTGGAGTTTGCATGTTCTCCTCGTGGTTGTGTGGGTTTCCTCCCGGTGCTCCGGTTTCCCCCACAAGTCCAAAGACATGCGGTATAGGTGAATTGGGTGAGCTAAATTGTCTGTAGTGTATGTGTGTGAATGAGAGAGTGTGTTTCCCAGTGATGGGTTGCAGCTGGAAGGGCATCCACTGCGTAAAACATATGCTGGATATGTTGGCGGTTCATTCCGCTGTGGCGACCCCTGATTAATAAAGGGACTAAGCCAAAAACAAAATGAATGAATGAATGAATGATTTTTGACCCACACAATGCATTTTATGGCTATAACCCCAAATATACCCAACAGGGGCTCACTGTGGTTACCCCTGTCTTCATTTCTGAAGAGCGTAAATTATGTAGCCAGAAGTACGTCTGGCTGCTTTTCGTCTTAAAATTGGAGACTATGGGGCGGTATGATGCCATCGATGGCTTCTGTTCATTTTAGCACTACCAGCTGACTGCTTACCTTCGCATGGACGGCTTTTCCGGTATTACCAGTTTGCCCAGTAGCTTGCCGCCTACATCGGCGGACTTGGGATGCGGAGCGGAGTTGACCGTGACGATGGGGTTTGAGTCCAGCAAAGAACGGTTCCAGAAACCAGGTAAAACAAAAGCAAAAAAATAAAAATAAAAATAAATAATCAACAGGCTGAAAACTTGGTAAAATCACGCAGCTGCAACTGCTTTTCTTTTTCTAGATTCCTTTTGAAAACATTATTGGTTGGCTTTAGGGGTGGGTCAGTCGGTCAGTCAATCTGTCGACAGCAAGCTGGTTGGCTGAAGTGTATGTTGCGCCCTCTGGTGGATTCACATGAGAAAAAGATGCACAACAGAAAATTGAGATAATCAAAAAGCATACACAGCGGCCTCTGGTGGATTTGCTAAAACAAAAATGGTGAGCAGACGCTTGCGTATTGCCTTGTCCCCAGAAATGTAGACCTGGGTATGTATCTTCAGTGAGCCTGGGTTGAATACACCCATGCAACATAATACTG
>CAIGQW010054176.1:6664071-6674685 GCA_903798125.1 Danio choprae
GATGGATGGATGGATGGATGGATGGATGGATGGATGGATGGATGGATTGAGAGTCAGTTGAATTGACTAACAAACTCAGATGGACAGTTAAGTAGATGGAGGGATGGAAGAACAGTTACTGTAGGTGGGTGAATGTAAGGAAAGCATTTAAAATACAATTTAATTGGCTGTATTTGTTTTTTGTTTTGTTTTTTCCCAATCTGCAATTGCATTAGAAACACAAATGGAAATCATAGTGTATAAATCATACTGTATAAAAATACAGTGCATATGTGTGTGCATTTGTATTAATTGTTAATAGATTATAATAAATTAACAGGAGTTGTAATTAGCATTACTCTTAACAATTTTGGCTAATAATATGTGCTGCAAAAATAAAAAGACAAGTATTCAGCTGAAGATGTTTCACACTTTTGTTTTCACACATGAAAAACGACATGTTAAATGCCATCGGCCAGGCTGTCCACCCAGCAAACTGTAATGATTTTACACCAAGATGAATTCATACACCGGACATATAACAGTGCGTACGTGTGTGTGCATTTGTGTGGTAATGTATTGCACACATGAAATACCACTTTGCCTTTTTCCCCCTGCTGGGTCAGGACAATGTAATTGAAACCTTTATGAGAATGGAGGGACAGGCAGAGGGAAAGGCTGGGGAACGGGGAGGGCTGGGTCACTGAATCCATAACTCAATTTAATGGAACTATGGACTTGTGGCTGCGGAAAGTAAAACCAGAACACACATCTTTATTTTCATTTTCAATAATGGGCCGATGACGCAGCAAAACTGCAATCGATTTCATGGTCGGAGCACTCTCTCTCTCTTGCCGTCTATCAAGTCTCCCTGTCGTACAATCTAAAGTAGCAGTTCAGAACTACAATGAAGGCTTCTCTTGTACTGTATGTAAAGCAAAAGTAGCGCTTCAGTCTTTTAAACGTAATCACTTCTCCGCCATGAGTGCCATGCTGTGTTTTGAGAGCCAGTCATGTACTCAAGTAGACTGTACTAATATCTAATAGGGGGGATCAAGTATCGGGACTGAATCATTCTTTTGAATAATGTCTGCATGATTTCTATGAAGTGAAGCTTTGTGCAATGACCATTTAAATTCATCATAACTGAAATATTACATAAAGGGCTAAACAACCGGTTGCTTCTATCACTAATCATGTGGTTTATTCTACTTGATCTTAAAGTCTTTCATATGATTGATCATTTTTGACTTGTTTTTAACAAATCAAGTAGACACTAAAATTAAGCATAATCCAACCAGTTTGTACTGCATTAGAGGAATATTTGCTTTGATTTTCCTTTTACTTTAATGCATAATAATGCAGAAGGCCTGATGCATTCATCACCACACGCCGCTTTCAAGACTAAGTACAAAAACACATGGAATATTTAATATTCCTATTCAATTTATTATATTTCTTGCTTAACACTAGCCCAGATTGGGTAATTATAGTAAAAAGGCTGTATAGGCTTCAATGGGCACTCTATTGACTGCATTTGTAGTCAGAAAATAATTGGCTCATTTCTCAGCTTTGCAGACACAGACACACAATTGAACCAAGGGGTTCTCTTGCATAATAATATTTAAAAAAAAACATTTTTGTAGAAATAAATCTCAATCAGAGTGTTTGTAAATTTCACAAACCAGTAAAAGAAAACAGTGCACTCAATTACATGTGAAATAATACTATTAATAATGTAGAAAGGCGCAGAACAATAGCATGTTACTGTACAAATATACCCTAATTATATTAATTTGTCACTTTATTATTATTATCATATCATAGTGTAACATTCTGGAAGCAATAAAACATTTACATTTTTCAGCAAAACATTTAGAACTTTATTTTGTAAAAAGATAAAAATATTTCATTCTGAGGTGGTGAATATTCTCCATGTAATAATAATAATAATTAATTCATTAATTCATTCATTTTCTTTTCGGCTTAGTCCCTTTATTAATCTGGGGTCGCCACAGCGGAATGAACCGCCAACTTATCCAGCATATGTTTTACACAGAGGATGCCCTTCCAGCTCCAACCCATTACTGGGAAACATCCATATACACTCATTTACACTCATACACTACGGACAATTTTTTTTTATCATACCCAATTCACCTATAGCGCATGTCTTTGGACTTGTGGGGGAAACCAGAGCACCCAGAGGAAACCCACGCAAACACGGGGAGAACATGCAAACTTCACACAGAAATGCCAACTGACCCAGCCGAGGCTCGAACCAGCGACCTTCTTGCTGTGAGGCGATCGTGCTACCCACTGCGCCACCTTGCATCCCTTATTTGCCATTTTAAATAATTATACTTAATAGCTATTAATAAGCAGCAAATTAGGAGTTTAAGGCAAATGTCATAGTTAATGGTTCATTAATTGTAAAATAAACTTTGACTTTTATAAATCACTTTTATAAGGGATTTAAAGAGTTGAGTGGCAACAGTCTGTGAATATAGCCAGCTTCTAATGGTACAAAATTATTAATTCTATCTTTTTATAATCACACTTCATAAAAACAGCCTGCAGAAAAACTTTGATTGACATTCTCCTCATAAGAAGGGGAAAATCTCTTCCTCATTAGTGTAAGTCTTGTCTTGGCCACCATAGATTGTAAAAAAAGTGATGTGAAAAATAGACTGTGACACTCAAGTGGCCACACCCTTAATTAGGCAGTATTTTAAGGCTTAAAAAAATCACCCTCTCACAGCTGTCACCAAGGTTAATATTAGATATATACACCAAAATCTTTTCTTTTTTTTACCACTCTGTAATCACCATAATTTTTTTTGTTGGCCATTTTAACATTGGAGTCAATAGAAATGTGCACTGTTTTGGAGCCAGTCCTAGTGGCCTTTTGATGAATTGCAGTTACAGTAACTTCTGTGTTAGTTTCGCGAGGGAGAGCGGGAGGTTGCTGCTTGATGTTAATGCATAAGCATTTGTAGCTCCGCCCTTTTGAAAAGAAGGCTGGGAGCACAATCTCATTTGAATTTAAAGCAACAGTCACCAAAATGCCACAATTAAGATCAAAGTGTAAGGAATGGTATTTTTAACTACAGCGGTTCGAACTGTAGTTTGCCGAATGACTAAAAAGTTATCAGTATAATGGTGAAAAACTGTACATTTCTAGTCAAACCATCCTTCTACAATCTTATACCAAAAACGGAAATAAGGGCAGTATTAATAGCTATAAATGTGGGAGAGCGTTGCTGTTATGTGATTGTAGAAGGATGGTTTGACTAGAAATGTACAGTTTTTCACCATCATACTGACAACTTTTTAGTCATTCGGCAAACTACAGTTCGAACCGCTGTAGTCAAAAAATACCATTCCTTACAGTTGGTGCCGAAACCCGGGATCCTTTGCAGTGAGTTTTCTGAAATTTACTTTAGCCGGTCTTAGCTGGATTTTTCACAGCTGACCTGGTGAATGGATTAAAACTGGCCTTCTAACCACAAGAGTGGGTAAGTCTGCTTTAATTGTTTTTCCATTTGCTTAAATTGCATAAAACAGAAATTACAGGACTGTAATTCGTTTCAATAGTTCAATTTGGTAAATTTCTGATTATCTCCTCAAGGATGGAAGGGTTAATTTCTAAAGAAAGTGATGTATTGTTTGCTTTATGGACAGAAAAAGTTGAACCTACGCTGTGTAAACTCAACAAAGAAGGACTTAAGTTAACAGACTCAGAGTCTACATTGTTTGCATGGTGGAATGTAGTTGGCAAAAATGGAAAGAAATCAAAACGTGGTGATATAATTGAAGCTTTAAATTACAGGTGTTACTCAAGACTGCGTAACATGACGTCAGTAATATCTTCAATTATAAAGACTAGATGTGAAGAATTTGATGTTCAAAAATCAGAGGCAGAAAAGTCAGAGGCAAAAATTCTAGATCTTCAGTTACAGCTTGATAATTTACTAGCTGAACAGTTAGCCCTGGCTGAAAAATGCAGAAGTCAAAAAGACACCATTGAAGATTTAAAAGCTATGCTAAAAGCACAGAAGTTTGTGTCTTCCAAAATGCTTAACAGCAATGGGATTGAAAAGCATGTTCACTTCTCAGATGAAGTTACTTGTAATAAATCTGAAATGATTTGTTCAGAGGCCGTAGCTCAAAAAAGTTTGCCTGTTTCAGTACTCAAGGTGATGCAGCACCAAAATAGCGCAGTTAAGACGCATGGTGTAGAAGCATTAGAGAGTCTTAATAATCCTCGAACCTCAGATGATCACAGCAATCAACCCTCAGGCGAACAAAACAGGCTTTGCATGTCCTGTAATAAAATAGGCCATAGAGAGGAAAAATGCTGGACATCGGGGGAGGGAAGACCTCCACCATATTTTCTGAAAAAACAGAAATCACTTAAGAGCAAAAATCAATGGTCTTCACGTAACAAAAACTCATCTGTTAATAACACTCTTAGTGAACTAACTGCATTGTTAATACAAGGCCTGCAACTGTTAACTTCCTTTGCTGGCGGCTTAGCAGCCTAATAGTAATGAAGTTAATATTTGCTGATCTTGTTTGCATTTCCAAATTTGTTATTGTGTTATACACATGTTCATTGCCATAGAACACAATGGTTGTTTGTGATACTAAATGTACACATAGACTGAGTAATTCCTTAAAACATGATTTTCTTACTGTAAGTGTAAAAACACTTAGGTCTGAGGTTGTAGAAGCCACAGATGCATTCTAGACCGCATGTCATGTATAAAAAAGGAATTAGCTGTATGCTAAAGTTAATTAATTTTAAGGTACTTGTGTTCCTATGTTGGATGAGTCTCATCTCCTAAAAGTATAAAACTGTGCTATCCTCAATATAGCCACAGTTTAAACTACAAACAGGAGTATAGAATTGCCATGTGGCTAGTGTAATAATTACAGTAACTTTGAAAATGCTTTCTCACAAGATTCAGCCTTGAACATTGCACTTTATCATGCTCCTTAAAAAAAAAAAACATTCTGAAACACTGCCACATAAAAAACAACACTTCAAATCTTCACACACATAGTCAAATTCACAATTTGGCTGCCACGGCTTCATTAAAATGAAGATACCATGTTATCTAAGTCTTCAGACTTTATCATAACTATGGATTTTTCATTTTGTTTTGTTATTTTGGTTTCTTTTGATTATTTAACCAGTTACTCATTATTTGTTTCAACAAGTTATATCACAATGTAAATTAGGATTTTAAATCCAAAATGCTGAAATATTGTAACAAAATGATTTCTCTGCAACAAATATTATTTTGGTTTACTTTGTATTTAATCCATTTAAATGCAAATGTGATTGTCTTTGAACCTTGATTAATTGAATTCACTATATTTGTTTACACTGAATATTTTGCTGATACTCTTAAACAGCTATTGTTGATTTTGGTGTGAAGCATTTTATTTTGATGTTTCCAGATATTGTGTAAATAGCTTGTTTAATCTTATTTTGTCTTGATCTTGACCATCTTTTTAATTGCATTAATTTAAGGGCGTTTTGCTTGAGAAGAACTCAAACTGACCACATCACACCTTTGATCAGTGACAAATGCCATATGTTTGCTTTTGCTGTTTGTTGTGCCATTTGCTGTTTTGAAATACAGGACCCATGCAGAAAAGGTTCACGATCTGTGATCTACTTCAAAGAGAAGAGCAGGGATTCCCTGCATTCCTCAGCACCTATCTTGTGGAGGTAGAAAGGGTTCAATGGACAATTTGCATATGAACAGTGCAACACCATTTGATTAAGGCCTTTCACACTGGGCTGAAGGACAACAAAGACAGACCAACCTTAAACCTGCAACAAGCCTGGACAGGAAGTCTGAAGATGACAGCAGCACACAACAGAAAGCATCTTTTCATTTTAATGTCACCTTTTGCCTCTTTATGTGTCACAACGGTGCCAGGGGAGGAATTGTAGGAATGAAAAATATTATATGCATTTGTTTATATGGCAAAACATGTCTTTTTCACCAAGAAGGTCCATACTGACTTCAAAGGCAGATACTGATAAGATCAGGGCCTGGTGTGTGGACTTTGGGGGTTTTACGATGTGGTCACATGTTGATTGGTCAGTTTGAATGTCTCAGCATATGGGCTTTGTTCACATGGTCAAGAGAGATACAAAAGGGTTGGTAAAACTTTGCTCTGTCTCTCTCTTTTCCTGCTCTGCGGGTCTTTTCCTGCTCGGCTTCTTTTCTGGCTGTTCCTCCAGCTCTGGAGGATATCTTCTCTTACTCTACTGCTACAGGCCATCTTTGCGGCCTATTCTCTTTGTCTCTCTCTCTCCCTCCCCTGTCTCTGCCTCTCTCAGGTAACTTTATTTTACATTTAAGCTGGGTACAATTTATGTCATATGTTTTCCATCATTTCATGTTTGATCATTTTATTTAGTTATTTTTGTAACTAATTCAGTTGTAACCATAGAGAATTCTTGTTATTAAATCATTTCATTTTCAAGTATTTGTGAATTACTTTTGATTTAACGTCAACACTTAATTGCTCCATATTGCAATACAATACAATCACATAACAGCAACGCTCTCCCACATTTATAGCTATTAATACTGCCCTTATTTCCGTTTTTGGTATAAGATTGTAGAAGGATGGTTTGACTAGAAATGTACAGTTTTTCACCATCATACTGACAACTTTTTAGTCATTCGGCAAACTACAGTTCGAACCGCTGTAGTCAAAAAATACCATTCCTTACAAAAGCCTAAAAGAGGGAGATTAAAAGAGTTATAAAACATTATTTGTGGGGTATTTTGAGCTAAAACTTCACAAACACACTCTAGGGACATCTGAGACTTAAGTGGGACCTAAGATTTCTTAATGATTTAAAAAATATATACAATTTTGTATGATCACTTATTGTTTCAAATATTATAATTAGTACAGGACAGAATAAGGTTTTTCAAACAAATATATCACCAAGGCTCAATGACAATGGGACAGTTTATCTTCACAAAAGCGAAAACAGCAGTAGTTGCATTCAATATTCATTCATTTATTTTCCTTCGGCTTAGTCCCTTTATTCATCAGGGGTCGCCACAGCAGAATGAACCGCCAACTTATCCAGCATATGTTTCACACAGTAGATGCCCTTCCAGCTGCAACCCAGTACTGGGAAACGACCATACACACTCATTCACACACATAGACTATGGCCAATTTAGTTTATTCAATTCACCTATAGCGCATGTCTTTGGAGGAAACCCACACGAACACAGGGAGAACATGCAAACTCCACACAGAAATGCCAACTGACCCAGCCGGGGCTTGAATCAGCAACCTTCTTGCTGTGAGGCGACAGTACTAACCACTGAGCCACTGTGTTGCCTGCATTCAATATTGTAAGTATAAAAAAATATTTTTGTAAATTTCCCCAAAATGGGAGATGATATCATCTTGTGTTTAAAAAAAAATTCATACCAAGAGATGTCATATTAATGTTATGACACTTGACATAACACCACAGATGCTGTTGATACTAAGCTGCATTTGTGTTCAAACTGCTCCACTGCTTCTTAAGTGTATCCTTCAGGCCCTTTATCTAGTTCATCACATATGCAGACCGACTCTCTTTGGAACGGGGTGACGTTCGTTCTCAGCACGTAATGAAAATATGCCAGGATTTGTCTCATTAAAGATTCATTCGGAACTGCACTTCTGTTTTCATTTCATGTTGACCACTGCGCTGTCTGTTTTTGTGCTGCTTTTACTGTGAAAGAAGTTAACGGTAACAGTTAATGAGGGACTTTGACTTTACGTCATGTTTTTAAGAGTTTTATCTTAAAGAGAATACTTTAATGATCAGATAGGGCCCTATATATGATTTCTGTGGTGTGTATGAAATTGCGTAATTCAGTCATAAAAATATAATTAGCAGAATTTGTGCTGTACATCTAATCAAATTGTAACATGGGCTGTAGTCTGCGAATGTTAAATGGTAAGTGGTTATTTAAACCTGAAGTCTGAATGTGAATGAATGGTGCAGTTTTGTTTAGTACACTTGTGGTCTTTCCTGACACTAAAGGGGCATACACAGTTTAACTTTATTGCTAGAGCTGATTTGAGTCACTTCACTTGCATCTTTTCTTTTCATGTAAGAAAAGCACATTATGCACAAAAATAAACTCACACACTGAAAAAATGTATACATTGGATTTAC
This sequence comes from Danio choprae, assembly GCA_903798125.1. Classification (NCBI taxonomy): domain Eukaryota; kingdom Metazoa; phylum Chordata; class Actinopteri; order Cypriniformes; family Danionidae; genus Danio; species Danio choprae. The sequence goes on from CAIGQW010054176.1 coordinate 6,672,275, forward strand.
TCCATTTTTTAAGGTAAGTGATTGCAAACTATGTATATGGGCTGAATTAAAATAATAATAATTAAATAATGTTCAACTTAATTAGTTTGATTAAATTCAGCCCATATAAATTGTTTGCGGCAGCACGGTGGCGCATTGGGTAGCACAATCGCCTCACAGTAAGAAAGTCGCTGGTTTGAGCCCCGGCTGGGTCAGTTGGCATTTCTGTGTGGAGTGTGCATGTTCTCCCCATGTTCGCATGGGTTTCCTCCGGGAGCTCCGGTTTCCCCCACAGTTCCAAAGACATGCGGTACAGGTGAATTGGGTAAGCAAAATTTTCCATAGTGTATGAGTGTGAATGAGTGTGTATGGATGTTTTCCAGTGATGGGTTGCAGCTGGAAGGGCATCCGCTGCGTAAAATATATGCTGGATAAGTTGGTGGTTCATTCCGCTGTGGGTACCCTAGATTAATAAAGGGACTAAGCCGAAAAGAAAATGAAATGAATGAATAAATAAATTGTTTGCAACCATTTACCTCAGTGCAGCATCTTCATTACAATATTTAAAACGGACCTTTGGCTTAACATTAGTTTTTGTTTTAATTGGATGCTACTTTTAATAAACTGAATATCCACTCAAAAATATTTTTGCTTGTTCAAATTACTTATTTAAAATGAGCTGAATCAACACAATTCAAGAGTTCAACACAAGAGGTTTTTGAGGGGACAACTTAATTGTTTTATTTTCAATCCATTTAAATTTGCAAAAACAAATAAGCTAACTTAACAAATCTGTGTTGGTACAACATGAAGGAATTGTGTGGAACCCAGCATTTTTTGCAGTGCGTTTCAATATCTTGTGCCATGAAACCATTTACTTGAATTCCGCAGTGTAAACACTTTCAAACTTCCTTAACTAATTATTATTTAAAAACTAGATCCACTGGTTTTATTTTTGAACTTTCTCTTTTTAAGATATTATTTTAGTTGGCTCATATTTAGTCCATATTTAGTCCAGTCCTGAATTTGGATTGAATTAGAAAAACAACAACTTAATTTTATTTGCTTTATTTATTATTATTATTTATTTATTCATTTGCTGACTTGATATAATGCGTCTACTTAAGCAAACACAAGAAAGAATATTACTTTAACTTTTGCTCTTTCAGTATGCCTTTCTGGCTTTTTTTTTTTTACAGTGATTTACTTCATTTACTCATCACCAACTATTCCGGCATATGTTTTATGCAGCGGATACTCTTCCAGTCGCAACCCAGAACTGGGAAACACCCATACACATTCATTCACGCACCTACTCATACACTATGGCCAATTTAGTTTATTCAGTTCACCTATAGTGCATGTCTTTGGACTGTGGGGGAAACCTGAGCACCCGGAGGAAATCCAAGTGAACACAGGAAGAACATGCAAACTCCACACAGAAATGCCAACTGGCCCAGCCAGAACCAGCAACCTTCTTGCTGTGAGGCACCATAGTGATTTACTTATGTTCACTAAATATGCATTTACTTAATAAAAAATACAGTAATATTGTGTATTGTAAATATAGTATATATTTAAATGTATTGGCAAGCTCAATACAACAAGTTTTCAGTCATCCTTAAGAAATTATTTTAATATATTGATAAGATACTCAACATTTTTTATTATCAATGATAAACATTGATGAAAAAGAAAACAAAACAAAAACATTAATTGGCATTACACTGGTTTACTCTTCTTTCAGGAATACAAAGTTCAAAAGAACAGCATCTGTTAGAAATAGAAACATTAGGCAACGATCTAAATGTCTTTACTGTCACTTCAGATCAACTGAATGAACACATTTTTAGTTTCTTTAAAAACACATTTTTCCCCCATCCAACAATAGCTATGTATGCGAACAGACATCCATCACTCACTCATAATCTTCACCTCCGTCACATTATCTTCGGTTACAAATTCGATGAGCTTGATTTCTGTCCACCAAAGTATGTGTGAGAAATGAGCGCAGGCCTTTGCGCGAAGAGAAAAACCAAACGTCTGTTCAATTCGAAAGGACAGTCTCCATCTATTCGCCTTAAAACAGCCTGTGGTCGAAAGCGAAGTAAAGGAGAACAACAGCTTTTCTTAAATGTCCTTGGTGCCATTTAAAGATAATGGAAATTGTGTGCTGTGAAGTACGCCAGGTTTCACTGTGGTAATTCCTCTTTGCATTATGGGTTGAGGACTCGGCACTTACCCGCCCTACTGCTCTGATCATTATTCATGGCCGCTGAAAGCACACACTCACACAAAACACAGCGCGTCTCTGGAGGTGCAACAGAAGAGAGGCTGCCAGAGATCCTTAGAGTGTCACCATCAAAAACAGAGAGACAGACAGGCAGACTGTGTGTGTGTGTGTGTGTGTGTGTGTGTGTGTGTGTGTGTGT
>CAIGQW010054176.1:6725193-6735402 GCA_903798125.1 Danio choprae
CATTCATTTTCTTTTCGGCTTAGTCCCTTTATTAATCTGGGGTCGCCCCACTGGGAAACATCCATACACACTCTGGACACTATGGACAATTTAGCTTACCCAATTCACCTGTACCACGTCTTTGGACTTGTGGGGGAAACCAGAGCACCCGGAGGAAACCCACACCAACACGGGGAGAACATGCAAACTCAACACAGAAATGCCAACTGACCCAGCCGAGTCTCGAACCAGCAACCTTCTTGCTGTGAGGCGATCATGCTACCCACTGCACCACCGCCTCACCTATTATAATATAGTATAATATATATATATATATAAATATAGACAGACAAACAGACAGATAGACAGATAGATAGATAGATTATTTTAAGTGGTCACACTCTGTTCATATAGTCCTTGTAAGGGGTGTTCTGTAATGTTTAAATCTGGCAAATAAGTTTTATGATTGATTGCCCTTTAAGTCTAAGGAGACAAGCAAATGTAACCCTTATTAATAATTGTCATAAGTGTCTTTGTTGTGGAAAAAGTTTTGACTTGCCTGACATCATCATCCTGGATGTGGTCCAGCTTCAGTTTAAGTACTGATCTCAGCAAACCCCAGTAAAATCCACAGGAAATGAGACTGCACTTCATACACTCAGGCCACTGTATAATTATAAATCCCATAAAAGGTTTGTATATTGTGACTGAGGTAACATCTTGGGCTAATAACAATTTAGCCACTGTTTCAAAAAACTATTTGATCAACTGATAAGACGTCATTTTCTAGAGCCGACTAAGATAACTCTGATTTGATGAATTTCAAGAAGGTCTACTTGCATTTAAATAATATACACCTGTAATCATTGACAAGATTTTCGGACTTCTTCAACCATATGGTGGTCTACTATTTACTGGGGTATGGTACATTGGCAATGATGCCAATATAATGACTTTTGTAGGCATATATTAGTGGGTGGCGAGTCACCAACGAGTCACTATCAGACTTAGGTGGCTGCGTCCCAAAACTGGAAAATGCTGAATGCTGCCTTCAAAGGATGTATTCCATTTAAGGTAGGATGACATGAAAGCATATACTAATTTAGTTCTACTAATCTAGGTTCCTCACTTTATGTGTCAGATACCTTCATCTGATCGTTTTTTAAAGGTAGAGCTGCATGTGGTGGTAATTTTTTGTATCTTGAAGTTAGTACTAAATTAAATATTACCCAAATCTCTCTCTGTTTTGCTGTATGTGATAAATCGTTTTGCTTTTCTGCCAGCAAAAATCATGTGTAAATTCTGCCTTAGAATGAAGCATTAAAAACTGAAAAATTATTTGCATTTTGTATGCATTCCTACTATGTATGATAGCCTAAATCAACTTGAATGTGATGATAAATGACCATGAGAAAAGATGTAAACCACTCCCTTCTCGTACACCATATTTCACCGCCATTTTTTCAAGGTCTGGTGGCCACTTGAACACACGTTATCCAAGTATTGCTGTTTCTTCAATATTGCGTTTTGGGGACATCCTATTTATTGTGCTTACTTCTTTTTTTTTGCCTTTTTTATAACATCCAGACATGACAATAAATCAGCGCTCAGACCACGACTCATCTTTGAAAAGTTAAGACATTGTTTATATAACATGGACCCCTAAGCTAATTTAAACGAAAGATTGTTTACATTGCCAGGTCGATTTTTCTCTAAACTTTCCATAAACGTCCTATACCACTCCCTTGCGGCTCCTTGTGCTGAAAAATAACCCTGGTTCAGGTTATCTGCCTTAACAAGACAGAAAGAAATGCTCAGCTAGACAATATCCTTCCTTTGTGGTGCTCTCCGTGGTCCTGAAATCGAGTGCGCGCCACTTATATCCTCAAGCACATATAGTATCCAAAGAGCGAGTGACTGAGATCAGTACTGACCCAGAGAGAGAGAGAGAGAGAGAGAGAGAGAGAGAGAGAGAGAGAGAGAGAGAGAGAGAGAGAGAGAGAGAGAGAGAGATGCAGAAAGAGAGAGCGCGCGCAAGTGTTGGATCAGTCCTTCAGAGGGATCTGAGGAAACGGCGGGAGGCGCGCGCTCATTTGTGGCTGCACCTCATTGTGGCGGGAGTCTTAACGCTTCCTGCACGAGACTAAACGGCTTTTAATCTAACGGTTTTAACGGTCGGAGGTTCCTCGGAAGTGTGAAGCGGAGTACTTTTCCCAAACATGAGATTCCGGAGCAGCATCGGAATGTTCGTCCTCACGACGTTGAGCGCGTTAACTTCTGTTTTATCTGCGAGTAACTGTAAGTTCATTTGTTGATTCTGTAAAATACCACTGTTAAGCAAAATGTCAACGAACTAAACCATCGCTATCTAATGAGATTTAATCATGAGAGCAATCTAGTCATGCTGCTCACAGAATTAAATATCATCTCAGTTCGTGAGCAGTCAATAGCTCACAAAAATGCTGTTTTATGTATTAGTTGTAAATTGTCCATTAGTCAATTAAACAGTCCATTAACATGTATTAAGTAGGCTATGTTAAGACAAGTGGGGCTTTTTTTGAAGTGACTCGTTGTTTGGATAACTGTTTTCGTGCATCCAGTGAAATCTGCTATCAACTCTTAGTTAAAATTGTGTATAATTTGTATAGTATAACTTTTAAAGTTGTTAATGTGAAAGGCCATATTAGTTTAACGTTATATGATCACATTATTAGTTTTTTTGTTGTTGTCAGCCTACAGGGACGTTGAACCCCCTCGAGAGACAAGTTTGTTCTTCAATAGCCTAACTTAAAGATTAAAGAAATTACCACGTCAAAAGAATAAGATATACAGCTCTCCCGAGAACCTTAAACAAATTAAAAGCGCGTTATATTTATATGCCATCTTTCATCTTTGAGTTCTTTCGCGCGCTCCCATTTATACACACAAAGGCGTGCGCGAGCAGAAAAACACTGCTTGAAAAGTCTTGCTCTCATTTACCATTTCATTTCAACTGTTTGGATGCGAGCGCGCGCGATGGGAGGAGTAGCGTACTACAAAACCAAAAAAACAACATGTTGGCGATGCTTATGGAGATCTGTCGTGATCAAACTGCTTCATATACTCGCACAAAAGGACGCAGTGTGTGTGTCTGGGTCAGGTGTTTTCCACAGGGGACTGGATGTGCATACTGTATTAGCAAAACCCTAGACGAAACACATATTGTCTGAGTAAAAACGCAGAGAGATGTGCATGCGTGGGACATTTCTGGCACAATATACAAGCAGCAGGTTTTGCCATAGAAACCTTCCAAAATAATGTATACGTGGGCTTGTCAGTCTTGGAAAGACTAAAGACATTTTTTTATTATTATTATTCCAAAAATCTCACTAATATCAACAGGTTTCAGTGAGAGAGTTATACGATGGGTTAATGTTGAATATCTTTCACCTTAAATTATCAAAGTGAAAATAGTAATGTGTTTCAGTAATGTGTTAGTAGTGTGTGTTTGGGTGTGTTCTAAGAGTTTTGCGTCTGGATATGTAAATGGTTTGGTTTGTGAAAGGGATTCGAAGTCAAGTGAAGCAGAGGTTTTCAAACTTTTTCATTACAGGCACTTGATTTAGATTCGCTAGCAAGGGAAATGATTTTGTAAATGCATTGTAAAAACTGTAAAAAAATATATATATTTTTACATTGTAATTGTACTAAAGATAAAATAAAATACTGAAGTATTGTCAGTACTGTTAGATCTATTTCAGATTTATTTGTGTAGTGCTTTTACAATAAAATGTAAAATAAAAATGTTTTATTATTATTATTATTATTGTTATTATTATTATTATTATTATTATTATTATTATTATTATTATTATTATTAATAATAAGTTTTTATTGTGCCTTTCCAAAACACAAGTTCTTTTTTACAAAGGGATATTTTTATACAAAATAATGGCCCACACCATTTACAAAAAACCCTTAAATAAAATTTATAGACAAACAGCCGAAGAATAATATATAGAGAAAATTTTCTTTTTTGTTTTTGAAAGAAATAAGTGATGAACTTTGACAGACGATATTCCCTTATAACAATACATCATTAATGCAAATAAATGTTTTTATAATTAGTATTTTATTATAACTACAATTTATTATTTTGTTATAACTACAAGTTCCCACAATTTGTCTTTGATAATATCATATTCCACGAACGAGTTATTAATTTATTTACATTATATCCCTCTGAATTGTTCCTCTGGGTTTTGGTACACCACTGAATACCCCTGCAATGTACTGTGCTAGTTTGTTATGGTGCAGTAGAGGTATTGGTCTGATTGCAGAGTGTTTTGGTGTTCAGCCAAGTGTGTGAGTGTGATTGGTGTGATATTTGGTGTGCAGTAATAGTGGCGCTTGTGTGTGTTGAGGTTGTGATTTTTGAAAGACTGCTGTCTATGAGCAATCAGCACCGCCCATGTCAGGCAGAGGTGCTGCAGCTTCTGTAAGACAGAGAAGTGGCGTTTAACTCGCTCCCTGCTGAGAACAAAAGCCCTCTGCGGTTTTCAATCTGTCTCTCACAGACTTCAGCGCCCACGAACAGGTGTGTGAGTGATTGAACTCATGGACTCTCGCCAGGAGAAAATAACTTTCCTTTAAATAAGTTACGGTTTGGAAATCGTGTTCTGAGAACAGACAGCAACTGAGAGATCAGGGCTATATGAAGAACTTTAGACAAACCCCTGGCATAAACACTGCTGATTATACAGGGAGAATAATGCTTTAAACAAAATGTTAGACTTAAATTGTCAGGCAGAAATGGATTTATGTCTTATTATTTTTACTCATTTTCCTTTTTGTTAACAGCTATTTTTATATGCACCCCTTTTACTTTGTAATGTGATTCTGTTCTTTTGGCATATAACAGAAAATCTAAATGCAGTCGATTGTGAGTGGCATTGAACCTGAAGGTGTTTGCATATATTTCAGTAGGGTCTTGGTGATATGGGAAGCACACAGAATCACGGAAACCATAACAATGTATTTCTACCAGAGCGAAGGTTTACATGGTATTACTATTTATTCCATAAATAATGAACTGATGGTTACTAGGTACAGTAATTCATTACTAGTTTATGGAAGACAAAAAATTTGGCACAGGCCCTGCCCTTAGTCCAAATGCGAATACAGATATGGCTGTTCTTGCCTGAAGATGAAGAGGTGGATGGATAACGACAAACATGGTAGTGATGGTGGGGAAGGTCTGCATCATCAACTGCAAACACAAAAGTGAAAGATCAGTAATTATATACTCCAGCAATCAGGCAGTGATTGGCCAGACTTAGCAAGTATGAATGAATGACGTGCCTTTAGAGTCTTCCTGGTAGATCTTGGGCTAAAGCTCTAATTTCCCACAGAATGTCACAGAATTTAGTCAATTTTGGATGGATAAATCAACAAAAGAGCTGTAGATCTGATCAAATTGTTATATGTTCTTTCACCCTTTCACACATTCGATCACACTGTTTTGATTAGAATGTTCAGAACACACATCAACTACTAAATTCAAATTTGTCATAAATCCCAATTTCTGAGTGTTTTCAAACAAATAACATATATTTTAGGTTTCAAACGTTCAATTACACAAAACTTCACATCTAAGCTTTGTAAAATACATGCTGATCTCTATTGAGATGGCAATAACAATTATTGTTAAATATAAATGGACGACTTTATTCAAGTAAGATACACACTGTTTATGTTACTAGAACATTTACTCTTTTCCTCTTCCAGTTAAACAGACACTTCATTCTTTTATTTCAGAAGAAAACTATGAAGAAACATGCCGTAAATTCAGCATCTTTCCTGCAGCATAGAATGAACATCATATATCAAATAATATGATCATTATTAAGCCGTTTAAAAGACAAAATGCATGTTCTTACACATATTTAAGAATCGGAATATCAGATATTTAGCAATATAATTAGGACGTTTGACAATGTTTGCAGAAAAGAGAAAAAAACATGATGTATAAATAACTCCTTGAGGCTGCGATGTTTCATGTGACGTGTCGTCATGGGAACCTTAAATTGATGTGTTCTAAATAACGCTCACTCATGTAGGGGGGTCAGCAGGAGTACTTAAAACTTACATATGAAAGGGTTAAAAATAAAAGTTACATTTTTGCTGTCTGTGTGAATGAATCCCAACCTCTGTCATCTGCTATGTTCATTTCATGTCATGTAGACTTGAACACATAAAGCAGGAGTGTCCAAACTCGGGCCTGGAGGGCCGGTGACCTGGAGAGTTTAGCTCCAGCCCTAATCAACCACACCTGAACCAGCTAATCGAGCTCTTACTAGATATACTTCCTGGCAGGTGTGTTGAAGCAAGTTGGAGCTAAATTCAGCAGGACACTGAACCTCCAGGACTGAGTTTGGACACCCCTGACATAAAGCATATAATGCAGTGCTTCCCACACATAGACTTTACTTGGCTCCATAACTGACTGTGTCGCGAGAGCGAGAGAAACATTAAATAATTAATTTTTTTATCTAAACGACTCAGAAAAACTATATACTCGAAGAGGACGAAATGACTGTTCTAAACTGGCTGCAAAATGTATGTTCACCATTAGTAATGGTTAATCAACGCATTTGCCTTATTTAAATAATATACAGGTTTTAATCTTGTAATTATGATAATTTTTAGAGATAGTGTCTTTTTTTCTCGTTTGCTGTATATTTTATCAATTTGATGATATTACATAGGCTATTTTATATACATATCTAAAATGCTTTGGCATTCAAGTTTGCTTTGAACTTGAAAGAAAGAGAGAAGCAGATTTGACTTATTATGTATTATGTATTGTTTGACACATACTATTTATGTGATTTGGGTAAATGGTTTGTTTCAATACGGCTACTATATTTCAAACCGATGGGAAGCAAAAAAAACAACAACTTTGGATGTATCATGTAGACAGACATACTTTAATGTTAACAGTAGTTGTAACGTTACTTCAACTACACTTCATAGTTATTGATATAGCTGGAAATTGCTGAAATCCTTTATGCTATTTATCCTTTAACATAATATAGGTTGCACTGTGGAAAAGAAGCACAGCCTTGCATTGGGGCTATTGGACATGATATTGACAGGTATCACACACTAGACATGTAATATTTATTTCAAAACAGCAGGCCAAATCGGCCGGAATACATTAGTTAGATCATAGTTAGATAGACGCTGACTGACACTGCTGATTTCGTAGAACATTATGTTTTTGGAATTTAAGGATGTGAGCCCTCTTGTCTGGTTTGCATCCCTGTTTCGAGTTGGTCTCAATCAGGCAGTGTACTATACAGTACATCATTGATGTTGAGGCAGATCTTGAATGCTGCAAGTATAGAATGCAGTGGGGTTTCTTGGGGTCCCCTCTGGTCCAGCTCATTTGGAATCACAGAATAATGGAGCAGTAAAACCTGCATTTTTACAGAAACTGCATGAAGTTTGTACTTGACCAGATTAAACAACAAGTGCTTTACCAAACATAGTAAACTGCATGGAACAGGATATAACAGTGAATGAGGTATGATCCATGACTCGTTTGTGTTGCCAGATCTTGGTGGAAAAACAGAGAACATTAGCTTATGACGTTGAAAAATAGATTACTAAATAGTAGAAAAAGTATATTAAATAATACTGAATGTTGGGTAACAATTTAGAGTGTTGCCTCTAAACACATGAGCATACATGACCATTTTAAATACAATCATAACAGTTCATTTCAGCACAGTGCAGTGCATTGTAATTGTAACATAATAAATCTTGCAAGTTTCATAATTGCAGGTAATTAGAATGTTTTTTTTTCTAAAGACTAAGAAATTGAGTCCTGAAAAATGTAAAAAAGTATGTATTTCATAGAGCTCTAGCTGATACCTCTTACCGTTTACACTGGTAGGGAGTATAGTCTGAACAGAATGTGGTTCCATATTGTACGCAGACCAATAGCTTTAAGAAACAGAAAACATGCTTACATGGGTTTACAGCTGCTGATGTAGATTAAGGAATTTAGCAGCCAAGTCAGGCTGATTTATGCTCTGTCTGTGCGCTTCTGAGTCATGTTTACAGGCTTTCTAGTGAGAGTTGCGTTGCCTTGTGGGTGTTTATTTATGGTGCTGTTTTCTGTTGGTTTTCAATACAGTCATGAAATGCTGGAGGGACAACTTGCTATATTTATAATCAGTTTTGGGCTCACTCCAAATATTGAAGCTAGATTTTAAATCATGTAGCTTTTCAGCGGTGAAGCTATTTTATTGATTAAGAAGCGGAGTAGAGATGACAAACTGTAGAGCTTTACATTCCTTTGACAGTATTCGAGAAATCAAGTGGCGTTTTTTTTTGTTGACTGTTCAAAGGGGTCTGATGAATGAAAATCGCAAGAATAAATTGCCAGAAGTTCTCCAAAAAATTGTGAAAAACATTTTATTTCTTGAAAAATGACACTTTTTACTGTTATCTGATTATATGCTGGTTTTGTCTAAGGCTCGCTGATCAACCCAGTGAAAAATTCCTCAGGGTCAGCTTTTTGCACTGCCTGCTGATTGCACATATACGTGTGTAGACTATTTTTGTTGCGATTGGTTTTGACAGGTATTCAGCTCTCGGCATTGTTTTTTTTATGTGCAGTTGCTGCTAAAAATGATGCTGTTGTTGTACAATTTAAAATGAAGTCTATATTTGACTACTTTTGTCGAACGCTAGAGCTGCACGATATTGGAAAATGTGATATTGCGATATTTAATTTTTCTGCGATAAATATTGCAATATGAATACAGTTTTACAAGATAGATTGAATAGCACTATTTGACGGTTTTCTAATGAGTCTAGTGAGAATAATGAGAATAGTATTCAGCTACAGAAATTGAATAATCACAATAGCCCCTTTCACAATAGCCCCTTTCTACAATTTCCCCTTTGATACCGGTAAATATCTGGAAAATAACGACTTTACCGGTAAATTCAAATATGTGCTGTTCACACAGGCAAGAACATTCCAGAATTTTTCCGGAAAGGACCATTCACACATCCATTCCAAAATACCAGTAAATTTTGACATCATTAACCAAAAATTAGCTCTAAATGGCCGCACTTGTATTAAACATGAAGGGGGTCAGTCTTTTTCTTGATGGATTTACTTTTATTTAAAACTTTAGCATTCATGTAGCTGCTTTTGTCTCAAAAATGGACCAAATAACTATAAAAAAATCCGCTAACGTTAATGTTACCATCCGGCAGAAGCGCTAACACAGCTAAAAACAGCGTTGTTTACACATTTTATGACATTACAAATTCTGATGGATATTATGAACAACATTGATGAAAAGAGCACTTTCGCATATCGAGATGTACATTTGAGTTTGTGCTGCTGCTTGTGAGATTTTTTTTTTTTTTCTAATTCTTGTTTTTTTACAGTTGGCACTAAGAAGGAACATAGGAACATTAGTTGACTAACAAGCAGCAGCTAAATGTGTCTGGAGAAGGATTTAAAGCCGTTTATTTTCATAAACAGCGCAGATGTGAATTCGTCCAATTGGTCAGAGTAGACGTCTACGTCAGTGCAGTCTAAATGGGAATGCTTTCTTACCGGCAAGTTTACACAGAACAGCATTCCGGGAAATTACCGGTAATGTTACAACTTCTCTGTCCGGAAAATTGCCAGAACAAATTTACTGATATTTTCAAAAATGGCCTATTGACACATGATCCCTTTTTTGATATTTGGACTAGAAATGAGACAAATTGTCACTAGCCCCTTTCACACATACAGACTTTTTCTGTATGTGTGAAAGGGGCTAATGAGACAATTTGTCTCATTTCTAGTCCAAATATCAAAAAAATCTTAGAGCAAGTAAAAATATTGTTTTGTTTTCACCTTCAGAAGAAATAAGTCAAAATGAAGAGTTTTTGCTTAAAAGAAGCAAAATGATCTGCCAGTGGGGTAAGTAAAATAATCTTGTTTTCGCTTTGAAATGTAGATATTTGGACTAGAAACAATACAAAAGTTAATTAATTAAATGTAAATAAATAGTAATTAAATACGTTAAATGCGTGCTATAGGGCTGCACAATATATATTTTCAGCATCCGATATCGCAATGTGCGCATCGCAAGATATGCAGCGTTGAGTCTTGAAGATATGAGTGTTGACCAGGAGCTACAGAATTGCTCCTGGTCAACACTCATATCTTCA